>VWZI01004878.1:119174-256118 GCA_013396835.1 Psilopogon haemacephalus
CCGCCCCGCCGCCGCCGCCTCCTCCTTGGCGGGGCCCGGCGCGCAGTTGCAGGGAGAGGATGCGCAGCAGCACCGCGGGGAACAGCCGCTGGGAGCAGAGCCCACTCCGGCCGCTTCCTGAGTCGGTGGAACGGCGGCGGGGCAAGCGGGCTGCGGCGGCGGGGGAGCGGTGGCGGAGGCGCGGCTGAGGCGCTTGCGGCGGCGGCGGAAGACACCGTCGGCGAAGGTGTACTCGCTGCTGGGGTTCAGCATCCAGTAGTTGTCCTTGCCCCAGGGTCGCGCCGGGTCGCGGAGCACCTTGACGAAGCAGTCGTTGAGGGAGAGGTTGTGGCGGACCGAGTTGCGCCAGCCGGTGTAGGCGCCGCGGAAGAAGGGGAAGCGACTCATCAGGTAGTCGTTGATCTCGGCAAGGGTCAGGCGGCCGCCGGCAGAGTCGCGGATGGCCATGGCGATCAGGGCGATATAGGAGTACGGCGGCTTAGGCCGACGCGTGTAAGGCTTCCCCTTGCTGCTCTCGGCTGCTGCTACCGGCGGCGGCTGCGAGGCGGGGGGCGGCGGCGGCGGTGGGTGCCCCGGCCTCCCGGCCGCGCCTCCAGGGCTGTTGGCCGTGCAGTCGCCGTCCGAGCCCAGCTCGCTGTCAGCCGGCGCCGGGGAGAGGGACCCGCTGCCTTCCTGGTCGCTGCCGGCGCTTAGCTTGTCCTCGTAGTGCTGTGAGAACACCTCCAGCTTCATGGCGTTGGAGTGGTGTCGTCCACCCCAGCGCCCTGTACCCTGCGACCCCCGCCCCTCGGTCAGGCCAGCCGTGGGGTGTCTTGCCCTTAGAGCCGGCTTGGACAGCTTCGAGAGGGCAAGGCAGTGCAGGAGACAGGCTCCGTACCCCGGAGGTGGCTGGCGAGGGTTGGCCCCTTCCAGGCGGCGAGGCGGAGAACGGGGCTCTTCCTCCGGCTTCTATTTTCTTCGCCCCCGCAATGATCGCACTCTTTCTGCTCCCCTTTTTGCCCTTCTACCGTTTACTCTGTCTGCTCCATGGGGAGAGGGGCGTCGAATCTGGTTCCTCTCCGCGTCTTCGGCACCCTTCCCACCCCCGAGCCCCGTCCTGCTCGGGGGCGCTGCTGGTGTTACCGTCCGGAGCTCCCCGGGAACGCGGAGAAGCTGTCGAGGTACGTCGGAGTTAGTCCTCTTCGGACCCCGTCAATGCCGGGACGCCGGGCTGGCTGCTGGCAGCGGCCGGGTTGTTTGGATGATTAGTGTTATTGTCATTATCTCTCCCTTCTCTGGTTCTGTGTCTCTCCACCACTTTCAGACCAGCCCATTATAACGCCGGCGAGAGGCGGAGCCAGGACCGAGATCTGAAAGGGTGGTGGGTGGAGAAGCAAAGGTAGCAAAGGTGGGGATGCGCTTAATAATCCCTATCGGAGCCGTAATTAGCCGAGATGACAGAGAGGTCTTGTTGGAAAGTTATTTTACGAAACTTGTTTGTATTTTCTCCTGCCAGGCCCCTCCCCAGGCATTTCGAACGAAGCCGAGGAGCTGAGCCCTCCTCCCAGGTGTAAGATGCGGGATGACTTATAGGTGGCAGAGCAGAACCTGTTAGGCGCAGTGATTTATTTTAACAGCGTCTTGTACAGCAGCAAGTTGTAATGTGACAGCTCAACAACCTGCTGGAAAATAACACACGGCTTCAAGTTGTGAATTCCTAATGATTTATGTAGCCTGACAAAGCAGCTTTCAGACCTGGCCCCTTTTTCCCTCCTGTCGCAACCACAGTGGGTCCAGGTGGGATGTGGGAGCAGATAGGCACTGCTGTGGCCCTTTGCTAGTATAAGAAGTCAGTTCTTAATCTTAGTCATAATTGTCTTAAACCCTTAATTTTAAGTGTTCATGTACATATGGAAGTGTTGCCTACTCTCTGCCGATGGTTTGTAACCTCTCTGTTATAAATGTCACTCTCAAATAAATAGTATTTTTGTTTTGTTTGTTGTTGTTGATTTTTTTTTTTTTAATGGTGACTTTAACCTTTTGGTTCACTTTGTGAATCTATAAATTTTCCACAAAACCTAGGGCAAAAAGTATCCTGCGGTTTTACCTGGATGTTTCTCTTCCTAGAAATATTGGTAATAATTTTAATTTTTTTTTTTTTTAGGTTTAAGTTGCTTCCTTCAGAGGTTTTGCACCCTAGACAGGACAGCTTGACAAGGACAGTTGCCTGGCATGAGCTGCTCTGCAAAGTCCTGTTGGATCCTCTCCTGCTTGCTGCTCAGAGCCAAGTGCAAAACACCATTCAACTGTCTAGGGCTGGCACCTGCAAAACAGTAACAGGACTAAAGCAGTAACCTGGTGTAGTGCTTCTGTTTTATTCCTCATCCTTACACTTTGTATTCAGTGAACTGAAGGAAGGGCTGGATTGCTCCACCTTTATCAAATGCTGTCAAATAGGACCGTATTTCTGGGTGACTACTTAATGCAGAGTAACCCCATCCAGGACTGAGTTGTTGTGGTCTGGCTCTTCAGGGACTTTGGAGCACGAAAAGCTTTAAAAGACGGAGAGAAGAAACAAACAGTACTGCTTTCTGCTTCTGTCTCTCTGGAATGGAATACACGTTCCCACACGCACCTGTGCTCTGTTTCAAAGCTTTGCCAGCATAAGTCTTCAATAGCAAATAGGACAAAGAGAGCTGCTTCTGTCCTCCTGCTTGTACTCTAGCTAACTTTCATAGCAATGCTGGGTTTGATGTCTTCCTGCTCTCCCTAAAGCCACCCCGGCTTGAAAAAGCTGGCAATCTAGCAAGACAAAACTAAGAGGAGGGAGACCTCTCTTGGTTCCTTGTTGTTGTTTCCATGTAATGTAAACCTCTCAGTTTACACTACCTGTTTGTATTTGAGGGTATGGGAAAAAGGCATCGTTCCTCCCCAAATGTGTCATTTCTAAAGTGATGCCGATGATGAGGGCAGTTTTTTTTTTTTTTTTCCCTCTTCCTGCTTTTGTTGTAAATTTCAGTGAAGTAACAACGATTTGCTGGCTTACCTTTGATGTTTATTTTATTACTGTTCCACTATTTGTATGGAAAATGTACACATTGTCTCTTATCTTTAGTCAAAGAATTTTAAAAGCCGTTCAAATGCTGTAGGTAAACATATCAGACACGACAGAAGCTTTTTCACAGCCGTGCTTCATTTCTAGGAGTGGATGGCCAAGCTGGTTTGGCAAGATGTAAGAGGGGACAGAAGCTTGTGCTCAGAATAATACAACCACATAGAGGCTTTAAAGGGTTTGGAGCAGGGAGCCTTTTGAAGATCAACACTACCTCTTGATGTGACTCAAGGTAGTTGTTGATCCTTGCTTCACTGAAGAGTCCTTCACTGCCTCTGAGTGTGTGCCTGTAGTAAACTGCCCCTTGAAATCTCTGATGGCTCTTACCTGAGAGAGCATCCAAAGGCTGTTGTGTCAATGACTGTACATGGTTTAAATAGTGCTCAAGTGAGAGCAGGGTCAAGTGCTCTTGCTGCCCGTGGAACCACGAGCAGAGCTGTCAGAAGGGGTGGAAGTAGCCCAACTACTCCCATCTCTCAGCACTGTGAGTATATGTAACCTCAAGTCTTTTCCTGCTATAGTTGTTTAGGAGGCACAGTATCGCCTTCAGGTTTATAAAGATTAACACAATCATCGGAAAAACTGATTCTGTTAAGTAAACTTCACATCAAAAGCTCTTTGATGTGCTGAGCTCCAGCAAAGCCAAACACTCCACCCCCATCACCCCAAGAAAAGCCTCCAAAAACCTCTTGTGAAGCAATGTGAAGAAAATAAAAGATCCAATTCTTTGTTCTGCACTGAAATGTCTCTTCCTCTTCAGAGCAGCAGACCAGGGCTGGGTTTTTGATGTGTGACCCCTTCTTTTCCTACCCAAAACATTACCCAAAGACAAAGAAGAGAAACATGAGTGGCTGCTTGAAAATCACACTGTCAACTTTGCCTCATGTTTTCTGTCGTGTTGGGCTCATTTGACTCAGTAATGAGTGTGTCAGTGGTGTTTTGAGGCAGGGTAGTGTGGTCCTTTCCACTTCACACAAGCTAGGAATTCTATAACTATTTTTTACTATATATAGCAAAATGCTGCACAGCTTAGTGGTCACAGGCATATTTTGTTGATCCAGTTGTGTGGTCTCCATTGTATTTTAAACTGTGATTTAGTTTTACACATTAGTAAACATGATTTATTATGCTACACTCTTGCTTTTAATCTTTATTTTTAGATATTTTGGGGGTTTTCACCCGATTTTTTTTTTTTTCCCATGAGCCAGCAGTGTGCCCAGGTGGCCAGGAGAGCCAGTGGCATCCTGGCCTGGATCAGAAATAGTGTGGCCAGTAGGACAAGGGAGGTTATTCTTCCCCTGTACTTGGCACTGGTCAGGCCATACTTTGAGTACTGTACTCCAGTTCTGGGCCCCTCAATTCAAAAGAGATGTTGAGGTACTGGAACATGTCCAGAGAAGGGCAGTGAAGCTGGTGAGTGGCCTGGAGCACAGCCCTGTGAGGAGAGGCTGAGGGAGCTGGGGGTGTTTAGCACGGAGATGAGGAGGCTCAGGGGTGATCTCACTGCTGTCTACAACTACCTGAAGGGAGATTGTAGCCAAGTGGGGTTGGTTTCTTCTCCCAGGCAACCAGAAACAGAACGAGGGGACATAGTCTCAAGTTGTGCCAGGGGAAGTATAGGCTGGATATTAGGAGGAAGTTCTTCCCAGAGTGATTGGCATTGGAATGGGCTGCTCAGGGAGGTGGTGAAGTCTCCGTCCCTGGAGGTGTTCGAGAAAAGCCTGGATGGAGCACTTAGTGCCATGGTCTAGTTAATTGGCTAGGGCTGGGTGATAGGTTGGACTGGATGATCTTGGAGGTCTCTTCCAACCTGGCTGATTCTATGATTCTATCTTCCCTGACTTCTGCCCCTCCAGGCTGCCAAGTAGATGAGAGAGGGTTTCCATGTAAGGTCGTATAAGCATGACTGGCCAAGGAAGGTCTTTCTGGTGACCAGGCAAGTCTTATAGTTAGTGGTAGGCAAGGTCATGTGTACATCTGAGGTGCCCAGCTGCACAAAAAGATGCTTCATCATCTCTTCTGCTACTCATATAGTGAGCTGCAGGAACACTCTGCCTTGCCAGGAGTGATGAAACCGGACAGTGCAGTATGCAATGTGAGGAACTGCAGAGTAGTTCAAAGAGCTCTCTTTGGATGGGCTGCTCACAGCAGGAGCCATGTCCAGTACATGTAAATGAGGTGGGGAGTCTATGCAGGCTGGCTAATTGCACTGCATGTGTTTTTATAGTTGAAGGAAATCCTACTGGAGATCTAGTTGGGAGAAAGGAGGTTGGTGGAAATTCATTCAGAACTCCAGTGGAAGAGTTTGATCACTGAAGTAGAATCTTTTAAGTGAATTCCCACCTTGGAAGCTCCACAGATTTTCACTTTTTCACAAGAACAGCCATTTGCCATGGGCAGAGGTTTTCTTGTGCCTTTGGCAGGTACCAAGAGCTGAATTTACAGTGGGGACTTTCATTCCAACTTTGTTTCACACTGTCTTGGTTTTCTTGGGAGCTGTTGCTCAGCGTGAAATTTTCCCATGCCAAGAACTTCATGCCTGTTTCATGTCCCATAAGAAAAGCCCATGTCTAAGCAAATTTCTTTTCTCCAACATACTGGATTGTGGCAGAATGGGCAGGGACATCTCCTGTAGAGAGGATGACTGCTGTTGTTACTACTTCTTAGTCCTGGAGAATGAATTCCTGGTTCCTCATCCTGTCACCCAGGGATCTCAGAGCTCTCCCATTTAACAGGCAAAAAGGGGAGAAGCGGAGACATGCTGAAAATTGCTTGACAAGTTGGCTGCAGCCCTGTCTGTAGAACAGAGTCCTTGTCCTGTTTACTGTGAGACCTCCTCAGGAGCTCCTCACCATTTAGCAGGGAACTGTCAAAATGGAGATTGCTCTGTCTTGAGGCTCAGATAATTGATAGCTAATTATCTCATTTTACTAGTGCTGTGTTAAGCCTCAGGGGTTTGAAGGGGACTCCACAGTGGCATTAATATGAACCTCTCTGGGATACGTAGCAGGCTTGCAGTCTGAGAAGAAGACGACATGAAAGAGAGCAGGGTGAGGAGTGAGGTTAAGTCAACACGGTATTTACAACATATTTTGCTATGACTTAATTCAGTAACTGTCCCCATAAGGCTTTTCTTGTAGCTAAGTACCTGGTTTCATGTAATTGCACCAGGAGGGAGGAAAAAAAAGCCAAATGGTGATGGGCTTGTGGGACTCCACAATCTCTTCAAGAACAGGGCTCTTACGGTCAAAGAGAAGCTGGGATTGGAAGGTATTGACAAGCCTGTGTGTAATCACGAGGACAGAATCGCTTGCTAAGAGATGTGCTCCGCCACAATTAGAAGTTGTCTTGTGTGATGTTTGTTATGAAGTTGCGATGCAGAAGCCACTTGGTGAAACCCTGTGGCTCTCTGCCAGAAATAGTGAATATTTCTTGCTACTGGTGCCAAAAAAACTTAAAAAGAAACCATCGTAGCTTGTTACCACTGGTGCCAGGCCAAATATCTTTTGGCGCCAAACGTGGTATTGATGCCAGAGGCTTGCTATCACTGGCCCATGATATGAGGAAACACCAGCTGAGCTGCTACAATAGCTTCTTGCTGCCTTCAGCTCCAGCTCTGGTGGAGCAGAGCGAGCAACTGCATGAGGGATGTACGGCAAAGTTAACCGAGAACTGGAGGTGGAGAGCCACTGAACTTTGCTAGCCCTTTCTGGAATACACCTCAGCCAGCTCAAAATCACATTTATTTTACATGGTAAACAAGCCACTCGAGATAGGAAGGATGCATTTGCGTTCAACTAGGTTAAAGCACTATTTATAGCACCATGGATTAACACATGAATCACCTCGCCAATAATATCCCTGTTGAACGTTCTTATTCCTGGGTTGGGTTTTTTTTGGTGAGTTTATTTCTGCTGTTGTTATTTCTTTTTGTTTTCAGAAAGCTGTTTCTGGGGGGACTCCCGTGATTTAGATCATCATTAGCCAAATCTGGGAATAAATAATGGTGTAAGAAACATCTTGATATTTTTCTTTTTCTGAGTCAGTTGCATTATAAAGGAGCTCTTCAGGAGCAGGCTGCTGACAGCCTGTGTCAGGCAGTATTTGGCAATGATGTCCCTAAATTGTGTCTCTCCTCTGGATATTCTGTCCTCCCTTTGCTGTTTTCCATTCCCTTTTTCTGCTTCAGAATCTGAACATCACCTGTTGAATGGGTTCAAACTAATCCTCCAGCCCCCCTGGATTCAGCAGACACTAGCATCTTTGAACATCTAATCCATGCTGCTGCCTACTTACTCCTTCCTGGGACAGGTAGCACAGTTACACTGAGTGTGCATTTATTAGAGTACCTCGAGTTGATGTGGGATGGGGATTTACGACCCCCAATCCCCAGAAACTGGATTTAAAAAAAAAAACCAAAAAAACACTTTTCAGAGACATGCAGTAAAAGCTGCAGGAGGTGTTTTTTGCTGCTGCTGCAGAGCTGACAAAATCGTTGGTTCTGTCGAGCTGCTTGAATTGAACATCCGCCCGGCAGTTCCTAGGTGGGTTCTTAAGGGATTAGCTGAGTTTCAGTCTCTCATTGGTGCAAACAAACCTGCTGTTTCCTCATGTGCATGAAGCTTCTTCCCTCGAGATGCCAGAGTGCTTTGCATGGGAGGTGTTGCTACTCCTGCTCCCTAAGGAAATGTTCACAGGTTTTAAGCGTCCTGGCCAAGCTGACACGATACGAGCTGAGAGTAGGACATTTCCTAATTCCTCTGCCACTCTACCTACTAACCCCATTGTTTCCCTGAACTTTTACATATACTTGAGCAGATTAATAATTAACCTCCAAGTGGGGCACTTTGAAGCAAAGGTAAAATGAAACCAAACACTTGTCTTGGTTTTTAGTCATACCAGCTTTGCAAGTAGGGTGTGTTTAAACGATGCAGGTAGATAAAGCCTTGTTAATTTAGATTAGAGTAAAAGTCAGGGCCTTATCAAAGCAAGTGACTAATTAGGAAAACTATTACCTTTTGGAAGAGAAACAGTCAAACCATCACTCAAAATTATTTTAGCTAATTGAACAGAACTGGCGTTTGTGCTGGATAAAAGCTGTTGCAGCTTCTGGAAGAAGCAGAAGGGCTGTGCCTAACGAGGGGAGATGGTTGCTGTTTGTTTCTCACTTTGCTTGTGAAGAAAGGCTGAGAGAGTTGGGGCAGTTCAGCCTGGAGAAGGTTCTGGGGAGACCTTATTTCAGCCTTTCAGTACTTAAAGGGATCAATAAGAAAGATGGGGACAGATTTTTTTAGCAGGGCCTGTTGTGACAGGACAAGGGATGATGCTTTCAAATTAAAAGAGGGAGATTTAGACTAGATCTGAGGAAGATTTTTTTTTTTAAATTGAATAAAAAAAAAAAAAATTATTTTATTTTTACTGAGTGTGGGGAGACCC
This sequence comes from Psilopogon haemacephalus, assembly GCA_013396835.1. Taxonomy (NCBI): domain Eukaryota; kingdom Metazoa; phylum Chordata; class Aves; order Piciformes; family Megalaimidae; genus Psilopogon; species Psilopogon haemacephalus. The sequence continues at coordinate 127,702 of VWZI01004878.1, forward strand.
TGGCCCAGGTTGTCCAGAGAGGTGGTAGATGCCCCAGTCCTGGAAACATTTCAGGCCAGGTTGTGTGGGGTTCTGAGCAATCTGCTCTAGTTGAAGATGTCCGTGGTGCCTGCAAGGTGGTTGGACTGGATGACCTTTGAATGTCCCCTCTGACTCAAGCCATTCTCTGAATCTTATGAGCTTTTCTCAGAGATTGCCAGTGCTTTGGGTCTTTGAGAATATTGCTTTCAGAAACTAAACAGTACCTGTCATCAGTGTGCAAACACAGAGAAGGGAGGGGAATCCTGTCAGTCATCAGGTCAGCCGAACTTGCAGAATTTGAATGAAGACCTGCAGCGTTTGCATTAAGTACCCTACCTTCAGACTCTTCCACTTTACTGTGCCAACAGGACAGCAGAGTGCTCCTGAGTGGCTTGAGATGATCCAGAGAATCTCAGCTCAGTAATCACTGTGATCAGGCATTTGAGAACCTGCAAGTGTGGAAACGGCAGGGCAAATTCATGGTGTGAAAAGAAAGATTACGATCAAGCTGTATTTATGTTCAGACAGATACATGCAATTGTGAGGAATCATTAAATAACTGTTAACCACACCTGCACGGAGCCTCTGGCGATGCTGGCTTACACAGCACCTCCAGAACTGTCATGTGCCTGACATCATACCTTTGCAAGGGAAGAAAAGTGCTGGCCCGAGACTGGTAAGTAAAACACACTCCATAGACATGAGCCAGTTTAATGGCTGTTGGTGATTTTCTGATGTGTCACACCCAGAGAGCCTTCTGCCTTGTAAAGCTCTCAGGCCTCTTGATGCGTTAGGCAAGACCAGCTGATAATAAACATCTCTCATTATGCTTTCATGCAGTGCCTACTTACCTGTAGGTCAGTCAGGACTGTGAGGATGGAGTAAGCAGGTATAGACTTATATATGTATGCATAGAAGAGGTCTGGCACAAACACAGCATCTTGACTTCTCTGGGGCTTGTAACTGCTGCTGTGAGACACAACTGCTTGTTTGGATTTCTTTTTACTTGGATCATTTTCCCATTTCAAAACATTGAAGGGTTTGGATATTTTTTCTTGAGACAAATGACTTTTAGACTGCTTTTATTTTTACTGTTAAAAAAATAATAAAAAAAAGGAAGGGAAGCCTGTGGGGATGGCGGGGAAGGGGAGTGAAGAAGGAATGTAAAAGGAAAAGGGACTGGAGCAAAGCTGAGATGAAGAGACGGAGATGAGCAGACAGCTTGTGTAGAGGGCTCCAGCTAAGAGTACATTGCAGAGTGATTCCCTCCAGACCTTAGAACATTTCCAGGATGCCCAGAGATCTCTGATTTGGCTGCTTCTGCTGGCTGAATTTTTTGGACTGCTCACCTCTCCAGCTTTCCTCAGGCTAGGGAGTTCTCTGGGTTTTCATTTCCCATGGTGCGTTTGGAAGGAGCTGTCTTTCATCTGAATTTTCTCTCTTGAAGTATACTTTTTCCTGATTTTCATGGCTGAGGCTGGTTGAGGATTTGAAATAAATAAATAATTTAAAAATAATATTATTGAATAAAAAATAAAAAATAAAATTCAAACAAAAAATGAGGGTTGAACATTAGCGTGTAATTCCTGAGAGGAGCTGCTCCTCTGCATCACTTTGATATCTCTCATTGCAATTTCTGTATAATTTTTTTTTCCACCCCCCCCTCTAATGAAAACCTGCAGCAACATGGACAGAAGGATTTTTGAGATGGTGGAATAATACTTTACACATTTGCAGATTTTCAGTACTTGGAGCAGTGCAAGCTCTGGCACTCGATGTTGGTAGATCAGACTGTGGAGATACTTACTCATTGCTTACCAGAGTCCTTGCTCATAGCTTGATTTATTTCTGCTGTGAGGGTTTGGATGAGAGTCCGTTTTTGCTTTCTTCTCTTGAGACGGAGTCGATGCCAAGAAAGGTAGCAAAACCCAACATATATTAAAACTTCTAAGGGTTACCAAAGTGTTGTGGGAAAAATGTAATCCCACTGTGCTAATTAAATACCTGTCAGCTCTTGGTGAGTAGATGGTGGTGACTTGGACAGTGTTTATTTTGAAGGCAGGATGTGAAGTGGTGCACCTTGTACCCTCTTACCCCCTCTTGCCCTTCAAGCGCTCTGTCCTTAACAGCTGGTCCCTGGATGAAGTTAAGGTGCGGAGGCAAACCAAGTGGATGGGGCTTTTTTTTTTTTCCTCCACTGGATGCGAATCCAAAGCTTCAACGTGTTGGCCAGACTCCTGACTCTTTGCAGTTGAGACTTTAATTAAGTGGTGTTGGATACGAGAGTTAAATGTGGAAACTCTGTCTCCTGTTATACCAGCTCATGTTGCCGAAAGAAATAGAGCCGTGCCCCTTGATGGAGGAGACAGAGCTGAGGGAAAGATTCGCAACAAATAATTAATCTAAATGTTTCTAAATGGGTCTTACAGAATCTGATTATGGTTGAGAAAGATCCCTGCTTATTAAGGCTGTCGAGCTCCCTTTCACAAGGGGAAAGTTTATTTATACAAGATTAATGGGTTTGAGGTATAGACTTGCAAGTCCTCCCTGAGTCACCAGACCCAGAGAACATGGATTTTATATTAAGCTTGATACAATCCTCCAAGAGAAAGCGTTTATGGGTGCACTTTAACTTCTGGCTGTATGATGACTGACATTTCAAACCCTCTTCTGCGAGCAACCTCTGCTGGCATGCTTTTATAGACAGGAATAATCCTAATTAATTTGGGAATGCGTTAAGTGGTATTTGAAACACCACGGTTTTAGTACGGCGAGTCCTGCAGATACAATCTTGATCTTACACATCAAGTTGCCCACAATGTCCCATCTGGGCTTTATGGCTGCCTTAGCATGAGTAAATAAAGCCGGCCAGCACCCAGCCTCTGACCCTGAAGGTGTGTGTCCACATGGCTAAATTATCTTTCTTCCCAAGAAGTGGCCTCATCTGTGGTGCCCAGACTGACCTGTCCTCTCGCCACATTATCTCTTGAACCATGCCCATGTATTGTGTGAGAAGGTATGAGGTTAGAGGGGAAAGCCCATGTTGGGAAGTTTGTGGCTGCTTAAACAGTGTGGATAATCACACGTGGCTCTCGAGCCTATGTCCTGGCTCCTTTTAGTTTGCAAGTGCAAGATGTAACATAATTGAATGGTTATGTTCATACCACATCTTGTAGCTTGGATAAAGTCTTGCTGCTCTTGCCTGCTCTTTACAGGAGACAGCAGCCCTGTGGTTGTCTTCAGCAGGGTCATTTTGGACATGTTGGCTAGTTTCCGATCCAATGATGCTGGAGTTTTGTCTGAGAACACTGCAGGGAAACTGTCTTTCAAAGTGGATTGTAAGTCTCCCCTTCCAGATATAAGATGTGACAACAACCTACACAATTTTTTTTTTGATTATAAACACCGTTTCAATCTGTCACAAGAAAGGTTATGAAGGGGTTGGGAAATGACAGCACTGAAAATGACTTTCTTGTGAATAGAAGAGAAGGCTGAGAAGTTCAAAGGCAAGAAAGGAAAAAATAAACCAACATGTGATCTGAAGACATGGTAGTGAGTTTGGATTGAAAACTTTTACCTTTAACCAATTTTAAATACATAGATTCTGATTTGCCTGTGAGTTCTCAGAGCTGCTGCCTGAGGACTGTAAATTCCTGCCCGTCACACCAGAGAATTGTCAGCATCTCATGCCAAAGCAAGTGCCTGTAGTAGATGGAGTGATTTGCACATTGCAGTGCCCATCTCTAGTAGCTGAAAGGAAGCATAAATCTTCCCAGATAATCACCTAAGATGAGTATTTAAGGTAAACTCCCACCTGCTGTTTTCCTTTAGGAAGCATCTAAAATGGAGGTGTCCTAGTCAAGGTCTCTTCCAACCTAAACCATTCTATGATTCTACGATTTATTTGCTTGGGGTTTTTTTGTTAGTTTGTTGTGGTTTGTTTGTTCGTTGTATTGTTTGAGATGCTCTGCTTGGTGGAGTTTATTCCTTTAAGATGGCAGTGAAAAGAAATGCTATTTTCATCCTTAACCAGCCTTCATACTCGTGGCCGTTTGAGCTAGATTTCTAGCTCAGACATAGAGAGAAAAAACCCCAAAACTTAGAAGTGGAAGCTCTGAGTAAAGAGGTGAACATTCTAGGGAAAGGCTATATAATAGCCACAATGGATAAATTAATATGATTTCATTGGAGCATCAAGAGCCTTACGTTTGGAAGCAGAGCTTGTCCTTTCCCCTTACTGCTGCTGCTGCACCTGCTGATATCTTCCCCTGTCACTCTTTTGGCTGCTGCTGTTTTTGCTGCTTTCGCTGCTGCTGCTGGATGGCTTCCCCATCCTCTTTAAGGTAATTTTTTCCCCCATGTAGTAGTTTATTCTCTTTATACCGTTATATTTAGTTTAAACCATAAGAAAAAAATGCTTATATGTTACATTTAGTTTAAACCATAAGAAAAAAATGCAATGACTTTCCAAAAAAATCCTTGTTGCAGTGAGTGTACTCTATGTAGTGGTTTAGCAGTTATCTGCCCCCCCACCTTTATAAATCCCAGCTAAGACTCAGAAAAACACTGGAAGTTAATAAGTGAAGCTTTGTATTTACAGCAATGCACAATATACAAGCAAATATTTACAAGGTATAACAGATATTTACAGATATATACAGTGAAAAGGTAATACAGAAACACCACAGCCCTCCCAGAGATCAAAATCCCCAAGAGAGGGTAACCAAACACCCCCTACCACCTTTCCTCCCTTCCCCAGTTTTATCTCACCACCTGTTGATGCTGCAGATAAGCTGAAGTAGATTGGTCAGGGGGATTAGTAGAAAGGAGTTAGTAGTTTTACTCTGAATTAGCTACCAAGACAAAGGAGACAATGCAAGAGAAGCAGCCGCAGCCTGAACGGTCAGAAGCTGTCTGCTATCTGGTTGTTTTCATAACAGTTCTTAAAAACAATTTTTTTTTTTTCTTTCTCAGTAAAACTTGGTGAAGTGCCACACTGTGTTTACCTCTCTCAGCCAATAGTCTAATTTCTCACTCAAATTCTCCAATTAGCTCAAACCAACACACTCTACTATGGTAAAGGTCCACTCTAACCCGGTACAATCCCGAAGTTAAGGATGCAGTTTAGCATAGTGCCCTAGACCAGTGTGAGGAGCTGATCTGCTCTGAACTGTGTTCCACCTCAAGCACTGCAGTTATTCTCTTCCTTCACCTGGCCACTGCTGACTTATCGTTCCTTCTGATGTGACTCACGAAGAAGGACATTCCAAGCGGGGTGGTTTGGTAACACCTTTCCATGAAATGCTACAACAACAGCACTGGCTCCAGGAAAAGGTGAGTTTGACCTGTGTTTGTATATGCCCTGATGCTTAATCAATAGTTGAAAGCATGTCTTTATTGACACCAAGAGCTTCCAACAGTGATGTGTTCCTTACTGGAACTCGCTTCAGCTTGCCACACTGAGTTGTGTGTTGTTTGCACTGCAATGCTTCTTACCTCTTTCTGTTCCTTTGCCATGTACAGTTTAATTAGGCTGTGAATAATAGCCTATGTTATCACATGCTGACTGTGGGACCAACTAGCTGAAGATTTGGACAATCACTTATCCATTCTTCCCATTTATCTGCCTCTGGGTTTGTTTTTTTTTTCTTTTGGATGAAGATAACTGCCAGCAGAGGTGATTGCAGCTCTGTTGCCAAAAGAGGTGTGTCTGTTTATGCCAGTGCTCGACTGATGGTCTAAATATAATGGCATGGTAATTACTGCTTATAGATACAATAAAGATCAAACTTTTTTTTTTTTTCCATGCAGAATGCTGCTTTTCCAGCAGGATGCTGGAAGCACACCTCTTGTCTTTCCATGTGAGGAACACTTGTCAGGAGTGTGGCACTTTAGAGTAGAAAAAAAAACCCCAGAGTGCTTTATTTCTGCAGGTAATAATGTGTGTGTGTATTAGCTGCCCATGAGCTGTAAACAGTGATCTGTTTACTGATCTGCCTGCCAATCTGTTTACCAACCTCAGCCTCACCTCTGTGCCTGGGAAGATCATGAAACAGATCCTCCTGGAAGCTATACTGGAAGACAAGGAGGAAAGGGAGGTGATTTGAGACTGCCCCAACGCTTTCAGCCTGTCCTCATAGCAGAGGTGCTGCAGCCCTCTGAGCATCCTTGTGGCCCTTCTCTTGACACACTCCAGCATGTCCACATCCCTCTTGTAACAGGGGCTCCAGAACTGGACACAGTACTCCAGGCAGGGTCTCACCAGGGTGGAGTAGAGTGGGGAGCTTTAAAGTATCTAACTTTAAAATAGTTTTATTAGGTATCCGACAGCTGAAGTCTGGTCTGATCACTTAGCAAAGCAAATAATACCTGTATTGATACAAATCAGGCTGTTTTCAGATGGAAGTTGCCTTCTAACAGTGAATGACAATCCATTATTTCCCTCTTCAGTTCCATCCCTGCTCCTCACTGAGAGGTGTCTGTTGTCTGACACAATTCGCTGTGACTCTCTGGTGCAGTGTTGCAATGCAGGTTGGTCAAAGTGTGTGGTATTTCAGAGCCAAGCATAATTCCTGATTGCAACAACCCCAACTAGCACACAGGCAGTCGAAGCACCTCCAATGTGCTCAGCGTTTCCATCCCCTTCACGATTTTGACTCAGCAGTTCCAACTGATTATTAATAGTTTCTCCAGCAAGCTGGAATTGACTAAGAGAATTCACTGCAATCCTCTCCAGTGGTTTCATTAACCTTTGCCCAGGCAGAAGGGACTTTCTAAATTGGATTTGCTGCACTCTTCTCGGTGCCTGCGTTGTTGTGTGTTGCATCAAGCAACAAAATAAGCAAGAAACAAAGTGGTTAAAAAAAAATAAATTATTTAAACTAGAAGTGAGGCAGGATTCATTAAAAAAGTGAATCTGCTCATTATGGGATTTGTTAATGCTCCCAAGTTCTTCCAGCTAAATTTAATGTGTGCATCTAATTATTTACAGGCAGTTATTATCAACAGCACTAACAACTTGAATATTAGTAGCAGGGGTGATCTGGGCTAATTAACTGGTTTGATTTTTGTTGTATTTGCAGTTTTTTTCAGTTTTTTTTGGGGTGCTAAATAAAACCAGCCCAATTGGCTGATGCAGAATCATCGAGTATGATCTTGGGCTTGAAGAGGGATGTGGACAAGCTGGAGTGTGTCCAGAGTAGGGCCATGAGGATGCTCAGAGGGCTGCAGCACCTCTGCTATGAGGACAGACTGAAAGAGTTGTGGCTGTGCAGTCTGGAGAAGAGGAGGCTCCCAGGTGACCTTCTTGTGGCCTTCCAGGATCTGAAGGGGGCTACAAAAAAGCTGGGGAGGGACTTAGGCTATCAGGGAGTGACAGGACTTTTGAGAATGTAGCAAAGCTGGAGGTGGGGAGATTCAGATTGGATGTGAGGAGGAAGTTCTTCACCAGGAGAGTGGTGAGAGCCTGGAATGGGTTGCCCAGGGAGGTGGCTGGGGCCACATCCACAGAGGTGTTAGCAGCCAGGCTGGATGAGGCTCTGGGCAGCCTGATCTAGGGTTGAATGTTCCTGCCCATGGCAGAGGGGTTGGAACTAGATGATCCTTGTAGTACCTTCCAACCCTGACTGATTCTATGATTTTATGATCTGAAGCAGAATCAGGAAATAGCTGAGAAAGGCTCTACCTGTGTCACCAAAATGGATGGAGAACTAAAGTAAATAATAGAAATGCATCCAAGTTTGTTTTCCCTGTTCATATCAAGCTAATGCATTCTAGTCAGGTGCAGAACTCTGACTAGAGAGTTTGGGGCTGGAAAAAATGTATTTTGATGGCTCCAGGTGTTTTGGGAGGATGCTGCTCTTCTGCTGGTTTTTGTTTTTCTGGTTAGAAAGAACACAACTTTATGATCTGCATGCAAGAATTTTTTATTCCTTCTTGTCTGTGGGGGATGGAAGAAGGTAGATAAATCTTGTCCTGACTGTAAATAGCAAGTAGGAGGCAAGTTCATGGGAGCACAGAAAGGGGACGTCCTACATTTTACAACCATCTCCTCAAAGTGGTTTAAGGTTGGCAATGTTCTGCATTAGTCTGCAGATTCCATGGGACCTTGCTCTGTCTGTTTGGGCAGTGAGGTGCTGTGCACATGAGCCCTGTGTAAGACACAAGATTAAACATAAGTGATAGCCACACAGATAATATTGCTCCTTATAAATAATAATTAATACTAATTCATGTTGACTCTGTGTGTTGTGGCTTGGGTGAAACTCTGGCAGGAGAGCTGGCAGACATGCTGATATGAAATCTCCACCCACAAGATCTGCTGAAAGAGCAGTATCTGCTCTGAGGGAATCTGCCCTGTGCAGAGAATACAGACTTTGTCTCGTTCCTTTTCTTTAGGCAGAGATATTTGGCTTGCAGCTTTAGGGCCTGTCTGCATGCACGGGGCCCTAAGAGCTGCTGCATGCAATAGATGCAAGATCAGGTTGTGTTTCATGCTAACTGAAAATGGCACTTGTGATATGGTGTTCTCCTATAGCACTGGCTATGCAGATGCATATGCATGTGCAGATGCATGTGTTCAGGCTCTCTGCTGACTGGGATGGGAAGAGCTGAGTTGTGCTGCTGTGGTGGTGCCTCAAGATCACAGAATCTCAGCATGGTGGGAGTTGAAAAGGACCCCTGAAGATCACCTGATCTGACTGCCCTGCTAAAAGCAGATTGCCAGGAGTGTCATGTCCAAGCAGGTTTGGAATATTTTCAGAGGAGACTCCACAGTCTCTCTGGTGGTGGCCTCCAGCAGCCTCAGAGCAAAGTTTTGCCTCATGTTGAGGGAACTGCCTGGGTTCGAATTTGTCTTCATTGTCTCTTGTCCTGTTGCTGGGTACCACCAAAAATTCTGGCCCCATCTGCTTGTCTCCAGCCCTTTAGCTATTGATGAGCACTGGGGAGAACCCCTCTTCTCCAGGCTAAATAATTACAGGTCTCAGCTTTTCTTCCTCAGAGGCATGCTCCAGTTCCCTTAGCATCTTTGTAGCCTCTGCTGGACTCTCTCCTGTAATTCCCTGTATATCCTGAATGGGGAAGCCCATAATTGTACCCAGCACTCCAGATGTGCCCTCACTGGGGCAGAGTAGAGGGGGAGGAGGGTATCCCTCCATCTGCTGATCACAGTCTTCTTAATACACCCCAAGAAATCATATGCCTTAGACAGGAGGACACATTGAAGTCTTGAGTGTCCTGATCTAGTGGGAGGTGTCCCTGCCTGTGGCAGGGGGTTGGAACTGGATGAGCTTTGAGGTCTCTTCCAACCTAGACCATTCTATGATTCTATATGATTGCTGCCTCATGGGCAACTTGTACCCAGCAAGAGTGCTGCACAAAACAATGTCAGCAGAGAGGCTGACACCTCCTCATCACCCCTTGCTTAATCTCCATCTACATATCCATACTGGTTTTCCTCTGCTGTTTGCTTCCAGCTCGAGCTGCCTTTTCACACTGCCCTCAAGCCAGGAGGTCAGCTCCCACCTCTTTTTTTCACCAGTCATGCTTTTCCCTCTTTTTTTTTTTTTTTTTTTTTTTTTTTTCCCTCCTCTAGTTTTTACTTTCCCTCTTTCCAATGGAGAGGCTGCAAAATCCACTTGGTTAATTTAATGTTTTCCTTAGAAAAACAGGATTCAGGTTGCTGCCTCTATGCAAAATGCATAGAGGGGACATTGTTCTCCTTGAGGAAGGAGGTTTTTATTATTGGAGAAATAAACTGAAAGAGTAATTATTGGAGAAACAAAACTGACAGAGCAGTTTTAGCTGTGTTTCCCCAAGAAACAGGAGTCAGAAGTTTGTGAGCTGTTGATGTCATGGAGGATGTGGGGCTGAATGACCAGTTGCCATCACAAAATAACCCAAGAGGGAGAGAAAGGGATGGAGTGTGGCCTTGTAAGCAAGAATGAAAAGGAGAGTAGAAACTGTCTGGTTGTTCCTCGTTTGATGGGAAGAGCTGCAGGGTCCCTGGTTACCGAGCGACCAGCAAATACCCTTGCAGAGATCTGTAGCCATCCACTAGAGCATCTCAGTAACCCTATCAGGCCTATGGAAATGGCATTTCAAAGGTAAGACTTTCTGTTTTCTTGTTAGTTTGTTCCCTTTCCCACCAGGGGATCGATTGTGTATTGAGATCACTTGATTTGGTTCGGTTTGATTTGATACACACCTGCTTAACAGATTATATTCATCCAACATTTAGAGGATCACATTTCTTTGGGGTTCTCATGTCCATGACAATATTTGTGCTAGGCTGCTGACACTCTTGTGATGATCAAAGTGTTGTGGGTATATATATATATATATGTATATATAGGAAATATTAAATCAGTTCTGTCAACATAGAGCTAATAAATCCCAGGAATTGTTTAGGAAATTGGAAAGGAATAATCCCCAGCAGTATTTGAAGACACTGTAGGTAATGGTTTAGCTTTATGTTTGGAGAGCTATACTTACCTCTGTTTCTGAGCATGGAGTATTCTCCATCTTCTAGGTGGGGCTGGAATCTGGAAACCTAGAGGTTTCCCCTGAACATGCCAAAGAATGCCTGTGTGAAGGAGACCGCCTTTAAATTCAGGATTTCATCAGCTAAACTGCTTTGGCAGGAATGAGACACTGGGATGGCAAAAAGACTACACCTTAAACTGTGGAAGCTGGTGGGAAGGTGGGCAGGGAGCAGGGCACAGGTTCTGCCAGTTTAGTGGAAGGTTATTAGCAGAAATCCTCACGGGCCAGCTCGAGACTGATGTTACTTAACATTTTCATTAGTGTCTTGGGTGTAGAACACTGGAAGTGGCTGATGAAATTCTCTGCTGACACAAGGCGAGGAGGCATTGCCAGTGTAGATATAATGTCCAGTTCTCCCCGTGCTGAGAGTGTGTGAGAAGAAATGGTGGGAACAGAAAGAAAGTTTAGTAGCTGAGGGCTTCTGCCATCACTTGAAGCTGTCGGTCCCTACAAACCAATACAGCATGAACATGGAAAGAACTTGGTAGGGGAGATGATTTGGGTGTGTTAATTGACTACAGACTGCTGTGACTTGTGGTGCCATTTGAGAAAGGCCAGATGGAAATGGCCTGGAAATAGGTTAAGATGGAAATAGATTAAGTTTGTAATTAGGAGGTTACTAAAAATGAGATTCTGCAAAGATTTTCAGCCGGAGCAGGCAGAGCAGCAAACCTAACCGGAGCTTTGCGAACTGATGAACATTAGCTCCTGACTCAGGAGCTAGTGCTATCAGGGGACAGTTAATGATCCAAGGCTAGCCTGGACCTTATTTCCAGTGAATAAGGGCGTGTGGTTTATTTAGCTCTTCAGTGCATATAGAAAGGGAAATTGTTGTAGGCACCGATGATTAAAATCCTGCCATCTAATAAATAAATTTAATATTGAATGAGGCTGAGGCACCATTTTATTCCCCTTAATGTTCATTAATTTCTCCATGTATGACATGTTCTAGGCTTTATGGAACTCATTATTTGTAATTGGTCTTGTGTCAACAAGCAGCAAAGATCAGACTGTCTGCCATTAGTGACAGTTGGCTTAATTTAGGACGAGTACTTAGCAGTTAGGCAGTGCTTTAATTGTTCAAATATCTGTTCAAATATTAGCTAATTAGTCATCACAGCAATTGCTTTAAATATCAGGCCTTCTACAGAGATGGGTAAATAGCTGTTGTTATCCTTCTTTCAGAGATAAGGAAACTGAGACACAGGTGGGCCAGCTACGTGTCTGTGTACCTTTGTATATAGGTATTTCAAAGGCACCTGTCCATTCAAGGTCTAACAACTCCACCAACTTGTTGGACCCGACTCAGCATCCACTGAAAAGCATTCTAGCAGCTTCAGTGGGTCCCCTTTCTCCCTAATTGGATTGTCCCTGCAGAAGCCAGCTTCCTGAAATGACCTGGCTCTTGTGGCACACTCGGAGTTTAAGCGATGAAGAGAACATCTGCTCTGGCAGCACTCTCAGAGCTGCTCTAGCATCAAACAGGAGCACTCAGAAATGGCAATATCTGCTCAGTCTCCCAGTGAGTGAGTCCCAGATGTAAGATTTTGGAATCTTTGAGCAATCTTTTTGCTAGAAAAGTTATCTAAGAGCTTGAAAATATTGATAACTCAGTGATGAGACTTTCAGGAGTTCCTGGGTGTCATCTACTAATTTTTCGGAGCACCCAGGGATTTTGACAGTCCCAATATCTATTTCTCAGTCAATTCAGGCATCAACGTGACTCTTAAAACTTAGTCCTACACTTCAGTGCTATGTGGCAGCTAAAATTCAGATAGGAAAAGCTTGACAGAGACTTGTCTAAAATGCTGAGACTCAGGAATATTTTTTTATTTTGTTTTGTTTGTTTGTTTGGTCCTTGTTTTGTTGTTTTAAACCTGAAATTGTGTGGAGAAAGAAAAGAAATCTTAGTCTCATGTGTAATGATGAAGGATCCTAGAAATCCCTTATGCGTAACAGGCAGCATTGTAGTGTCATCTGCATGAGAAATATACCTAGTCCAAGTTTGAGTAGCTATATGCATTCTAGTATCTCAGCTGTGATCCACAAAAGATGGAAATAACCTTCCAGAGACTCAAGAACGTCTTCTTGTGTGTTAATTCAGACCTGTCATTCCTTGAGTGCTTACATGCTTTACATAAGAACTGTTTCTGCAAAGACTCCTGCCCTTAAACTTCCTCGGGTTTGTGACAGATGACACAGAACAAGTGGAAAACATCCTCTTATCAAAATAAGAATAAATTTCTTCTCTCTTTTAACGTAGTTTTTTTGGACCCTATTAGTAGCGCAGTGTTCTTCAAGCTTTGAGCGATCAACTCAGATGTTGGCAGGCAGCACAGAATTTTTCCTCACTGTCCTGCCATATGCTGAGAAATACATCCTCCTTTTGCTTGCCTTTCCTGGTGGAAATATCTCAAATTTGGGAAATGTCACAATCACAAGAACACACAGAACAATTCTTCGGGGCAAAGCCCTCTGCTATGCTCCCATTTGTTTATTGTTACTCAACAGCTGACAGGATGTGACAGACATTGTAAGGTGGACCCTTCCTTAGGCTTGTGTCTGTAAAGGAAAAATGATAAGAACGATGGACATGTGTCATGGAAGATCCATGTCCTGGCTTGCCCAAGTATGATCCCATCGTCCCTTCCCCCTGCTGGGTGGGGAGGAAGCAGAGTGCAGGGAGAACACAAAAGGCTTGGAGACACCCACTTTGAGGGTCCAAGACTTGCCCAGACTTGTTCCTCTGAAATAAGGGAGAGCAAGCTCCTGACTTCACCTAATAAGGTCAGGTTTGGCAAAGTGCCATTCTGATTGGTGAATTTGTTTGGCCACGGTGGCCATTTACATTTGGGCAATCAATAAATAGGTTTGTGCCACATGCCTTGTGTGCTTTCACTTTTACTTTTGCTCTGCCAGCTTTGCCCTGCTACATGCTCTGCCTTCAGTGACCTTCAAGATACCGACAAAGTTTCCTTCAGGGTACTATCTGATACTTAATTGTGGTTAAATATTTCAAAGCCTCTCTCCAATAAATTCTGTAACTAGATTCTGTTGTGCCTTTCTGCCTTCGCAGCAGATAGGAGCCTCTTGAGTACCCTGGTGGGCAAGAGGTATAGTTGAAACTAAGAACCTCTTTCCAGTTTTACTGTTTACATTTGCTAGTTATGTTTTAAAGTGTTCCTGTTGTGCATAAGTATCCACCCCATTCATTTTGAACACTGTAAATAAATTTTCTTGTGAGATTTAATGTTAATAAACTGTTTTCACAGTTATTAACAATCTTAGCCTGGATATAAAAACTACTATTGATTATTAATTTAGCATAATTCGTAACGACGTGTTCCTCCACATGCTTCAAGAAGCCAAGTGTTACTGGGCACTTCAGTCAAAGCAGTGTACTTACAGCAGATGCAAGAGATGAAATAAGATGGAGAGATGAAGAACCAAACTCTGTCTGATGGTGTGTTTCTGGCATGTGTTGTCAGGCTCTGCACTCAGCAATGTGTGATCAATATGCAATAACAAGTGGCAGTGGTTGTACTTGGTCTCTGGTTTCAGAGAGGAAAACATCGCTTCACTACATGGCCTCATCCCTGAAGATGAGGATCTAGTGGAGGATGTCCATGCTCACTGAAGGGCGACCTTTGGAGGTCACTTCCAGCCCAAACTGTTCTATGATTCTATGGCCAGGGCACAAGAGTTTGTTTCTTAATCTGACTTCTGATTTCTCCTGCTTTTTGGCCCGAATGCTTCACTTAAATCTGTGCCTCAGTTATCCAACCTGCAACCTGGGGATAATGGTGAGGAATTGCATTTCATAAAGCTTGGCATGAAAGTGTAGTAGGTGGCTCCTTTCCTAAATGAAAAGGAGGTCTCAATCATCTGATCTTTCTAATGGCAAATTTTACCCCATTCAAGGTCAATTTTTCTTCTTTTTTTCTGCTCTAAGACCAAAGAACTGTAGGGAGATGTGAAAAGTGTCTGACCAGCCTGATCTAGGGTAGGTTGTCTCTGTCCATGGCAGGTGGGTTGGAATTAGATGATCCTTGTGGTCCCTTCCAACCCTGACTGTGTCTATGATTCTTTAAGTGTCAGGTGTTTGTTGCTCCTGTCCAGGAAAAGTCTGAAGCTGGCAAAATTGGCTTAGAAAAAAAAAAAATAAATAAAGTGGCTGTTATTCCAAATGGTGCAGAAGCCTCAGATGGATAATAATCCCTAGGTTTGCTTGAAATGAAGCTTGCTAGGGGCAGTCTCAGGCTGTCTTCTGCAGTCAAGCAAATTTCTTTGGAAGAAAATTAATAGGGTTTTATTGAAATGATTAGGATGGAGTCATGGGTTCTTTCTTTGCTGGTAGTCCTTCAATATTACTCTCCCCACGGTGCCTGAAGCAATACTTGGGTTTCACAAATCTAAATAAGCAGGGAGAAATGAGATTATTGTGCTGAAGATCATTATCCTTAGCATACAGAAAATCCGGCACCCATGCATATGCTCTGAGATGCACACGTGGAGAGAAAGAAAAGATGACAGCCTGCTGTAAATTAGTGTGGCTTAATTGCAGTCAATCAAACTGCTAATTTGATTTAGTCGAACTGTACTAATTTACACCAGCAGCTGAGATTTTGGCCCTGGCCGCTTTAATTCTGTACTAATCTGTTTATAGCTTTCAAATACATGGAGCCACTTGATTGCTAAACTGTTTATTGGGTGGGGTTCCAGGATTACAACAGTAATTATTTTACTGGAGCCCTTTATTTTCAAAAATGCATGTTTCAGATTTACATAATAGGACCAGACAATGACTAAGGGGCAAATTATACCCAGATTATTGCATGCACTTACGCATGTGTTATGTTTTTTTATGACTCAGAGTGGAGCTTGTTTGTGTTCCACCTTTGGACAGAGGTGTCTCAGTGGTGGTGTATGTGTGTGGGGGGGGGTATGTTGAAAAAACAGCATCGTAGAGCACGAGAGTTACAAAATAGTCTCAGCCTGTGGAATTCTGTGCCAAGACATGATGCTAGACGATAAACTATTACTTAAGTGTGAAGGTGGGGGACTTGGTTATGAAATGCCAAACGGTTTTCCACAGCCCTGCTCCCTCTATGGTCTTTGCTCCATCCTGAAAGCTGAGGCCTTCAGAGCTGAGCCTGATTGAAACACCTTTCCTCTTTGCCATCCCATTCCAAGTGCTGGCATGGGAGTGTTCAGCATTCAGCATAGTATTTTGGGTGCTGCTTGCCTGGAATTACCTGCTCCCGGAGCCTTTCCCCATGCCAAAGGATGGTGTTGATAAGGACAGTGGCACAATGCTTTGAAGAAACTTTGGAAGACTACCTTTCCTGCTTTTTCTTTGGCGTGCTTCACAGAGTAGTTTGCATCCATTTGATGGGCAGGAAGGCTGCCAGCAAGGTTATGCCTGCAGAAGCGATACAGGGAGAAGAGCTTCAGATGAGCAGCAGTTCCTGCTTTGAGATAGAGAGCCTATTTTTCCTTTCTGTGTGGCCACTGGTCCTGGTCCTCCCTTCCCTGGGACTGACACAGACCACTGCTCCTCCCTGTGTGGCCATTTGGCTTAGTCTTCCCTTCCCTGTGAGCCTTGTCAATCACCAAGCCAGTCACTAAGTTTGGATGCTGATGTGTGAGGACACTTTTGTGTAGGTTGGACGCTTGAATGAACCTGTTCAGCCTGGTTGTTGGTAGGGTCTACAGTCTGAAGGTGAAAGGCTTTTGAGTCTTATCTTTTGAGCAGTGCAGCCTCTATCATGGCTTCTCAGTGTTTACAATAATTACCTTGGTGAAACAGATCATCATCTGCTTGCTGTTGTCAAGTGTGGAAGATGGTTGTTGGAGAATACAGGACTACCAGATTTGCTTTCTTGCAGCCAGTAAAAGAAATTAATGGAAATATTGCTCGAATGATCTCCAGCCCTTACCTCTTTAGTGCATCCTCACAACTAAGAGTACGTAAATAATGATCCAGATTTTGTAAACAGAGATAAGTAGAAAGATACAACCCACTTTGGGATTACCAACTTTGACAGCACGTCTTGAAAGGGAAAAAAATTTAAAAAAAATAAAAAGGTGGCTGTGAAAGAACTTACTGTAACTTTTCTAAGTTTGCTGAATGACCTCAATCTTCCTAACTGCTTGTTAAAGGGTTTTCTAAAAGGAGCAGAAACACCTGGAGCCTCATTTATCACTGTCTCTGCCCACTGACGATCCCACCTACACACTGAAGAATGACTGGGAGCATAATATTTATGCAATAAACCAGCTGAAATATGTAAAAAGAAAAGCCTTCTGTAGGGGATGGTAGAGATTAAAGAAGTATTTGAAGTCATTGGTTATTTCCCCCCCCCGTCTTGATAAACAGGGAGGATTCTTTTGGTTTCATGGCACAGAAGAGAAAGAACTTTTGGTTTCCCTTTTCACACAGGAAGGCCACCTAAGACCAAGCAGGTTGTCCTGTTATGAAAAGGGTTCTTTCCTCCCCTGCAATCTTCGTGCTTGTAACCTATACTTCCATCTTCTGCATCTCAAATCTGTGGAGCAGACCCATTCTGAATATCTCTTGAAGCTGTTTGTTGCCACTTGAGTGACGTCCAAAGGCATCTGCCTTGCAGAGATGAGCCTGATAATTCCTGGAGATCTTAAACTCTAACTGAAAAGTGCTGTGAAGACTCCACTCAAGAACCAGGTGTTTAAAGTGTCCAGTTAACAGAGGTACAAAGCTTACAGAGGAATCAAAGCCACAGGCAGAACTGGAGCCCTGGAGGAGCATTAGTAAGCAGAGGCTCAGCCTAAAACCTGCAGAAATTAGTGGAGTGACCTCCTGGTAACCTCAGTCAGTCCAGCATTACCAAGGGGTCATGAGCTGTAATTGGGTCTGCAAAGCAGTTCTGACTTGCTGCTTGCAAACGTAAGGGCTCTCATCCTAAGCTTCTGTCTTACATGCAGTGGCCCTGTGCACTCAAGTTTAGGAGTGACCATGAAAACCAAATTTTGTCTGTGATCTCCTGGTCATCAACCCGTGTTGTTCTTAAAAAAGACTCCTTTAATGGTAGTGTAAATCTACCATATCTGTATTGGTCAGTATAAATGGAGAGGCATATCCCTTCAGCTCATGTTGATCAGCCTTTATAAGGACAATCTCTTCAGATCTAAGAAGCTTGACACCCCTGGACTGTCACATGAAAACCACGTGTGGTAATTCTATTGGTTGATATGTCCTTGCACTCTGTGATCAAATGCATTGTACAATGGAAGAACAATTTGTATACACAGATGGTCAGCAAAAAAACAGCTGAGAAGATATCCTCCAAAGAAGAGCTGAGAGACAGTCCCCATAGCCTTGCAGAAGTGTTACTGATCATGTAATGGCTATGCATGTATGTTGTAGTCACCAAGACCACTTACTGAATGGGATGATCTGTCTGCTGCATGTGACATCTCCCTGTCCATCAGCTTTGTCTGAAAAAACAACAACTAACAAACATAAGGCAACCAAACAACTAAACCAAAGCACAGCCACAAACCAACCAAAGAGAAACAAGTGAAAAAGCCTTCCAGAGCACACAAGTAAAATGTTAGGTTGCCCCAGTATCTCTGTATCAAGGCTTTGACCAGGGGTGGTTTGCCCTTGTCACTTCAGCAGTGTCTGTTAGGGGAGAACATCCATCCAAGAACAACCAAGTCATCAGTTCACAGGAGCATATAAATATCTGGGAAACGTTACTTCAGAAAGAAGCACTGGAGGTTGTAGTGAATCACAAGTGTCAACATGAATTGGGAATGCTGCTAAAGAAAAAAAAAAATTAAAAAAAAACCTTGCCAGCTTGGGACATACACGTAGAAATCAAGCTGACAAGATGCATGAAGTAATCCTGCTTCACTCAGTGCTGATAAGGCATCAGCTGGAGCACTCGATCTGGATTTGGGCTGTACTGTTCTAATAGGATGTGAGCTCATTGAAAAGACTCCAAAGCTAACAAGTGAAGGATTGACAGTCTGGCAAACTGAATGGTAGGAAGAGATTGAGCCAATTGGGAGTTTTGGCTCAAAGAATGCATCCAAAGGGGGAGAGTGAGAGTTTAATAAGGGTCCTCAAATATACAAAAGGCTCTGCCAAAGAAGAGAGGAACCAGAAGATAATTTTAACCAGTATAATCCATCTAGTCTAATTTTACTATGTGGAACAGTCAGGTGGGTATGGAGGAGTAGTTTATTTTGATAAGGAAAGTGATTGGAGAAGTGGTGGAATTCCTCTGAATGGAAAGCTTTTGTAAAAGATGGGTAAATACCTCTGTAGAATGATGTAGGATCAGATGAATTTTGCCTTGGAGCGTCAAAAGGAACAAGATTATCAAAGACTTCTTGGTGTTATTCTATTTCATGAGGTAAGCGAGGGGAAACAACAGAGAAGATAAAACTGCCAAATCATAGAATTGTTGACTGGTTTGGGTTAAAAGAGACTTTTAAAGGTAGTTTAGTCCTACTCCTCTGCAGTCAGCAGGGACATCTGCAACTAGAGCTCAGAGCTCCAAACCTCTCCCAGAATGCATCCAGAGCTGTGGCTTCTACCACCTCTTTGGGCAATCTGGGCCAGTGTTTCACCACCTTCAGAGTAAAAACAAAAAATATCCTTCCTTCTATCTAGTCTAAATATCCATCTTTTATTTTAACATCATCACTGCTCTTAGCCTGTCCCCAGATTTCTAGTAGGCTCCTTTAAGTACTAAAAGGTTACAGGAAGGTCTTCCTGGAGATCCTCTTCTCCAGGCCAAACAACCTCAACTCTCTCAGCCTGTCCTCACAGCAGAGGGGTTCCAGCCACCAGTGGATCACTTTTGTGGTGTCCTAAATCATACTTCTGCCTTCTTTTCTCTTTTTTTCTTTTTTTTTTTTTGGTCTTTTTAGAGATGTGGGTGGAGATGTGTGCGGTTTAGCCTTGACTGTGCTAAAAACCTGCACTGAGAGTTGCGTGTCCAAAATGCCTTTGCAGGAAGCTGACGAAATGACAGACAGACCAAAAAAAAAAAAACAAAAAAACAACCAAAACCTGCTGTAGGACTCACCCTTTAAATAAACAATTGGGAAACAGCAGATATTGAAACACTCTTCATTTCTGCAGAGATTGCCACAACTTCTTTTAGAAGTGATTTGATTTATTAAAATTTCAATTGAATCGCTGAAGTGGTTCGTTGTGTTGTTCCCACCAGGCAAAAGGAGGAAGCAGCTTAGGTCTGAGCTCAATTTCTCCAGCAGAATTGCTGGGTTTTTCAGGTGGCTTGAGATCTGGACATGATGAAAGATAACTATTCCAAAGGAAGGAGGAGCATTCCAGGAAAGGTAACGTGTGCATGGCCCCGCTCCTATGGCAGAATGGAGGTGTGTTGGGGCTTAAACACCAGCGCCATGGGTTGAGTGGAATCTGCTGCATAATGCCCTCGGTAATTAAGTGGTTAGGGTGATAAATGTAAGGATTTGCCATCTTATTCCTGTTTTGAACTCTCTGAACTCAAGAACAGGGCTGGGACGAACCAGTCTGTTATACTGTGCAGAAAAAATTAGGTCGTCTTTTCCCCAAAAGGCAGGTTTAGGTAAACATCAGAGCAGTTCAAATGCTACACTCCTTCAGTTCTTCTAAATTTTTGTGATGGTTTGAACTAATTGGAAGATTTGGATGAGAAATCAGACAATAGGCTGAGAAAGGAAAACATTGATGATGCTACCTCACTCATAGCTTTACTGAGAAAGAAAAAAAAAAAGTTTTAAGAGTTGTAACCCAAATATAGATAAGTCAGACTGCTTCAGATTGCTTTGGGCTGTGGTAGCTCCTGCATGGCTCTTTCTCTCTGCCTTTTCATAGCTGAATCTGAATAATTCCACTAACTTCTTTCCTGCTGCTAATCCCCCTGGCCCATCTACTTTCGCCTATCTGCTGCATAAAAGAGATGGTGAGATAAGACTGGGGAAAGGTGGTAGGGGTGGTTAGAAACCCCTCTTAGGGATTTTGATCTCTGGGAGGGCTGTGGTGTTTCTGTATTACCTTTTGACTATACATCTGTAAATATCTGTTATACATTGTAAATATCTGCTTGTATATTGTGCAAAGCCCTAAAGATAAAGCTTCATTTACTAACTTCCAGCTGACTGAGCCCTAGCCTGGGTTATTTCAAAGTGTGTGGGGGGTAGATAACTGCTAAACCACCACATTTCTACTTTTCTGTGGAGCTACCTGGTGTATTTTATCTTTCATCTAGGGCTTTTGAAAACCAGATACAAAATAGGGTATATTTAAGTTAAACTTGAGACACAGAAGGGAAGAAAAGGCTGGCTAATGCTGAAGGAGCCAGTGCAGGACCTCAGAGCTCCAGGTTTGGTTCTGAGCTCTGCCACAGGCTTCACCTATGAACTTTATCAGGTAACTGAATTTTCCAGTGCCTCTGTGATCCATCTGTAGGTGGGATAACAGCATTTTGTCGCCTCACAATCATAATGTTTCATAGAATTGGAGAATACCTCAAGCTGGAGAAGACCTCTAAGATCGTGGAGTTCAACCATTAACCCAACACTCCCAAAGTGCCTTTAAACCGTTAGAGGACCCATGCCTTACAGGATGTCGGTTACCAAACCCCACTTGTCCCCCTGCAGCTACCACATGACACGTAGATATCTAAAGAGTGGAAAGGTTTGGAGACTGTGCTCACCTGCATGACAACATGGGATCCTTCTAGAGCAGTTTCAGCTTGATAATTAGATTTCTT
Source organism: Psilopogon haemacephalus (assembly GCA_013396835.1). Lineage (NCBI taxonomy): Eukaryota > Metazoa > Chordata > Aves > Piciformes > Megalaimidae > Psilopogon > Psilopogon haemacephalus. The sequence goes on from VWZI01004878.1 coordinate 149,040, forward strand.
TTCATTGCATGGGCTGCAATTTGCAGCAATAACAATGGCTATTCTCAGGCTATTATTTCCAATGGGAGTATAAGTGGGGATCTAAATTTAATCTCATAATGAAATGATGACAGATAGACGTAAACATATAGTAGCACATTAAAAATTCCCACAGAATTGTACATCAGGTGTCACCTGCAACAGGCTGGGAGATTGAGCTACCATATTATTACAGCTAGACTAGGTAATGGCACAGACAATTAAGCCTGACTAACTTTTTTTTATTAGATGACTTTGGTTGCGTTTGCTGATAACATTGTTGAGGTGTGTGGTGGTTCAGCAGTTATCTCCCCCCACACACTTTGAAATAACCCAGGCTAGGACTCAGTCAGCTGGAAGTTAATAAGTGAAGCTTTATATTTACAGCTTTGCACAATATCCAAGTAGATATTGTATAACAGAACAGATATTTACAGATATATACAGTGAAAAGGTAATACAGATATACCACACCCCTCCCAGAGATCAAAAATCCCTAAGAGGGGTAACCAACCACTCCTACCACCTTCCCCCTTTCTCCAGTCTTATCTCACCATCTGTTTTATGCAGCAGATAGACGAAGGTAGATCAGCCAGGGGGATTAGCAGCAGGAAAGAAGTTAGTGAAATTATTCAGATCCCACTACAAAAGGCAGGGAGAAAAGAGCCATGCAAAAGCAGCCACAGCACAAAGCTGTCTGAAAATGGTCTGACTTACCTATATTTGTGTTACAACTCTTAAACAATTTTTTCCCCCTTTCTCAGTAAAGCTATGAGTGAAGTAGCATCAGCAATGTTTTCCTTTCTCAGCCTATAGTCTAATTTCTCATCCAAATCCTCCAATTAGTTCAAACCTGTGTAAGGCGGAAGCCACTTGGGCTTGGAACTTTGATGCCAGATATTTGATGAAAGTAGATTGTTGGCAGTTTGTTTTCAGGAGCATCTTGAGGAGGAAAATACACTGTGTCACAGAATCCTGGGTGCCTGAGCCTTTGACTCTTGACTCGGTGATCTTCTGGAGCACTGCACAGATGAGCTCTTAAAGCGACTGCAGGAGAAGGAGAGCTGAAGTATATAGGCTTGTGCTCCTGTCTGAGGCTGAAAGAAGAGGGTAAAGGAGGGAGGTTTAATTAAAATTGGGCAGATTTTAATTAGAATTCTAAATTAAGTGTAATGGGTGAGAATGGGAAGTGGGGAAGCATGGCTTCTTTTGAAAGCTTTTAACAGGGAATTCTATACATGCTATCTTTAGTATTATTTTAAAAATTCTATCAATCCAAATAAATATGTCATATTGTCATGACAAGTGTAACTGTGATACTCTTCTGAGTAAGAGTTCACTGGAGTAGTTGTAGGTAGAAAGCATTCAAGAGTTGGGAGCACTGCTAAACATAAAGATGGGAGGAGGCACCTCGTGTGAAGATGCCAGAGAGGAGAGGCAGGAGATTTTGTCCATCTGCAGTGATGATCTCACACTTTCTCTAGTAATGCTTGTAGCATGTCTGTGTTTTTCCTCCTCAGATATGTCATCGCTAACAACAGAACGAATACAATATCAGTCAGCAGGGTTGGAAAAGTCTTTCCTCTTGCCGTGCTTTGCGCCAGCACACCTCTGCCTATGATTTATTTGGTAGGGATGTGGGGAGTGAAACATTCAGGATTTAATTCACCCCAGCTCTAGGTCTGCTTGGCATTTCAGTGATTTACACCATGAGCGTGCTTGATTCAGGATAGCAACTGGAAGGAAATTTTAATGTTAGTTTTTTGGGGGTTTTTTTTAGGTCGTTATTTTTCAAGCACTACAGAAACACAACAGCCTGATCCTGCTGAAGGCATGGAGTAAAGACCAATGCTCTAACCACCCAAGCTGAGTGCTTGGTTTGGTTTTAGCAGATACTAACCTGAACTTAGTTTCTTACAGGAAGAAGTTCCTTAGTAACCTGGGTTGGCTCATTGCTTTGTTCAGAGGAAAGTTATTCTTTTCCCAACAGAAATGTTGTCTGCTTTCTCTCTCTGATGTGCTCTGCTACATCTCCAAGCAGGTCTTTAATTTCACCCACCTGTTGTTCTGCTGCTACAACAGGCAAGGAGAGGAAGTGACTTCAGATTTGAAGAATCATGTATTTAGCACATATTTATATATTCAGTAATATATTTATATATTTAGTGTATATATTAGCATGTCTGCATAAGCAGATATTAAAGGCAAGTTGTATAAATGTAGAAAGATACTAGTTCAAAGAAGCCATTTCCTCTTAGCCACAAAACTACCTAGAAATCCTATTTCTTTTATAGAGGAGATGAAGTGGAAGTTCCTCATGTTTAACTTCATGAGACATCCAGGGATCTACTGGAAAGAGCCCAGCTTGGGCTACAAAGATGATTAAGGGACTGGAGAATGTCTCTGACCAGGAAAGGCTGAAAGCCTGGAGAAGAGCAGATGTTCTCAAGGCTGCTCAATATCTAAAAGAACAAGGGGCAGAAGGATGAGGCCAGGCTCTTTTCAGTGGTCCCAGCAAGACAAGTGGCAATGGGCACAACCTGGAACCCAGGAGGTTCCATCTGCACACAGGGGAAAAATTCTTTCCTGTGAAGGTGCTTTGGAGCAGGCTGGCCAGAGAGGTTGTGGGTTCTCCTTCTCTGGACACTGCTATCCTGGGCAACCTGTTGTGGGTGACCCTGCTTTATCACGGGGGTTGGATTAGATCCTAGAGGTCACGTCCAGTCCCCACCATGCTGCAATTCTGTGATTCTGGAATATTCTGTATCTGAAGAATAGATCTAAAGATGTTCATTTTTTACCCATTTAGGTGCCAGAAATTTGCACAGCAGACATTTCAGCTAATGTTAGAATATTTCACATGCACTACTTAGTGCCTGAGAGATTATCTGTGTGTTCTCCCTTTTTTATTTCCATGTACACATGAGGTACACATGTCAAATCACATGCTGCCTGGAGGGGAAAAATAAAGGGAATCCAATGGGTAGGTGACCTCTGTGAATAGTCAGCATGTGCATTGGTGCCTTTTGACTCCTCTGACTGCAGTGTCTCCTGGTACTTGGTCAGTGTGTAGCTCAAGTAATCCAGATTGTGTCTCACCCCCTGAGTCTCATTGGAAGTCACTGGCTTTTAACTTGTACCTAACTGTTGCAAATCCATTCATCCTGGGGTAATGCCTTGACTGGCTGTGCTCTTCTATCTGCAACCCTGCTGACTGCTTGCAAAATCAGTGTTAAACAAAGCAAAACCTCTTTAGCTAAATCAGTCCTCAGCAGCCCTTCATGGTGCTACCTGCTCCTTTCCCTCATTGACTCTGACAGAGGTTACAAGCAGGTAGTTTGGGCAGCTAGCATGGGGAAGCAAGTTTTAGTTGGGGCCACATCCCTGGAGGTGTTTAAGGCCAAGCTGGATGAGGCTCTGTCCAACTTGATCTAGGGTAGGGTGTCCCTGGGCATGGCAGGGGGGTTAGAACTAGATGATCCTTGTGGTCCCTTCTAACCTTGACTGATTATGAGTCTATTCTAGTTTGGAGTGGTGTATGAAAACTGACTTTTATTTGGGTTTATTTAAGAAAATCTGCAATCCTACTTGACTCATAGACCAACTTAGTATTTGTCACCTGTTTCTTCCAAGGAACATGCAAATTAAACAATTTCATCTGTGATTGCTGTTAGTGAGCCCTGTTAGACTTGTGAATTCACTGGGTTTGGTTAAAGATCTGGGGGTGGAGGGTGAGATGCACCATAAAAACCAAGACCACACAATTTCAAGGTACCTCACAGAAATCTCTGGAGTTCAATAAGCCCGTATTACCTCACTACATCTTCGGAGGTGAAGTAAGGTGAGCCTCAGAGACCATGCACAATTAAGGTAAAGCATTTGCATCCAAAAATAAAGGGTGTCACCTGTGGTGACTAGCACAATATACCGACACACATGCAGAGTCAGTCCGGGAGGTGAGTAACCAGAATAGCTGCTGAAGGCCCCCAGGCCCAGGGACATTCCCTTCAGGCTGAGTTAAGAAATTCTAAGTCATCTAATGTGGGAATGAAAAGAGAGGCTGGCTTAGCCTCTGCTCTTACCCCAGCAGCTAAATGGCTCTGCATAAATGTCTGGATCAATTAAATTGCTTAACAATAACTATTGTGGCATTGCTGCCTCTCTTAGACTGGAGTCGGTTGTTACGGTAATGACATCACACACAAGTTTTAAGTCCTGACATTGTAAATTACCTCTGGTAGCACCCTCAGGCTTCAGCCAAAGTGGGGCTTTGATGCTGCAAGCCGGAGTGTTATATTGCCGAGCTTTCATGTGGCTGGCCCAGGGTAAGCAGACACCTCTGCTAGGTGCCTTGGCCCCATCCAGGTATGTGGGAAGAGCGAGGCGCATCAGGATCAGCTTTCTGTTAGGAAATGCTGAGGATACTGCGGGATCCTCACCAGCACGTAGCTGCCTGCTACACCCTTTATTCCAGAAACAGAGCTTGTCTCGCTCTTCTAAAGCATGGCAGAAGAGTGGGTGGGGGTGGCCTTTTGAACAGGAGCCTGCTGATTAAAGCGCTCCCCCAGGTTGTGGAAACTCAGTTAATGCTTTCGCCTCAGGGAACTCAAACTCACCTCCCAGAGAGTTTCCTACACAATGTCTCTATCTGCTCTCTCCAGCGCAGACCCTGGAATTAAAGGGAACTGAAGGTGAACTAGGCTGGAAACCAAGAATAAGGCTGAGCTTCTAGGGAGTGCAGTGACTTCTCTTTTCATGCAGTGACCTCTCTCTCCAAGAGCCATTTAATTACAAACACTTTTGCCATGCATCGAGTGGGAACCCATCTTCAAGACTTCCTCCTCCATGCAATAGGAAAGTGAAGGCCTTGACTTCTGGTCAGTGAAACAGCTGAAAAGCAAGGAGAACAGTGCCTACTTCAGAAGCAGAGAGGTTTGCATGGTAAATGAATGACATGTATTTGAACTCCCTGGAGCTGGCTAAGGTATGGCGGTGGCAGGTGCAAATCCAAGTTTCTTCCACACTAGCAGAGTGGCCTTTGGGTTTTGCTTGGTGTGGGTAGGAGATACTCAGTGCTCTCGAGGCTGCTGCGCTTCGTGGCACATGGGGAAGCAGAGCTTTAGGTGTGCTGACAACTTGAAGTTCACAGAGAAGCACCTGCGGAATACAGGTAGCAGCTGAATTGGTGATTATAGAATCATGGAATAGAATCATAGAATGGTTTAGGTTGGAAGGGACCTCAAAGATCATCCAGTTCCAACCCCCTGCCATAGGCAGGGACACCTTCCACTAGATCAGGATGCTCAAGACCTCATCCAACCTGGCCTTGAACACTTCCAGGGAGGGAGCAGCCACAACCTCCCTGGGCAACCTCTTCCAGTGTCTCACCATCCTCACTGGAAAGAACTTCCTCCTAACATCCCATTTAAATCTCCCCTCTGCCAGTTTATACCCATTCCCCCTCATCCTGTCATTACAGGATCTTGTGAATAGTCCCTCTCCAGCCCTCCTGTAGGCCCCTTCAGATACTGGTAGGCTACTCTAAGGTCTCCTGGCAGCCTTCTCTTCTCCAGGCTGGAGTCCCAACTCTCTCAGCCTGTCCTCATAGCAGAGCTGCTGCAGCCCTCTGATCATCTTTGTGGCCCATCTCTGTACTCGCTCCAACAGTTTCATGTCCCTCTTGTGCTGGGGGCTCCAGAACTGCACACAGTACTCCAGGTGGGGTCTGATGAGAGCAGAGTAAAGGGGCAGAATCCCCTCCCTTGCCCTGCTGCCCACACTTCTCTATGGATCTGCAGTCTTGCATTTTGGTGGAACGTAGGGGTGTTTTGGTCTTGTTTGGTTCTATATTCCTGTTTATGTTCTTGTCCTGAATCTGATCACTGTAATTACCTCTGGGGCTGTGTAAACAAGCAGCTGAATTCGCACCATAATATTTGGGCCACGCAAAACAGCGTAAGCTTGCATTTGCTCACGACGCATTTCTACACAGGCTCTGGATACCTCAGAGCAGTGAGTGTTGACAGAAGATGTCCCTACCTGAATGTACTACCCTGGGCTCTGTTTTAGTCGCTGTGCAGAAAGGCATTTCTAGAGCAAAGTTCATTTCACACTAAACAAAACCTTTTAGATGGGTCAGATGAGCCACTCTTTAGACGCTGCCCAAAGTTGTCTGAGATGAATCCTAACCCTGATATGTCTGCTCTTGTCCCATAGCCAGGCAGGAGTACCTCTGTGCTGTTATGGCTTCGGGAACTCAGTCTGATGGAAGGACTGTGGTTCTTTGTTCGAAGTGCTACCTGACCAAAGATTCCAGATCAGCCACAATTACAGATCAGATGGTAAAGTATCAGGTTGTCTTCTCTTAGCAAAACACTCCTAAATCTACCCTGTTCCTGCCTCTGCAGCTCACCACACCTGTTGCCAGAGTATAGGCTGTTAATGAAGGTCCTTCTCAAACTCTGCATTACCTCCTGGATCATGCGACTTTTTCCCCTGCAGTCTTAATGCCTGAACCTCTTCTTTTGAATAGCAATTTAGACTATTCTGGCAGAAATGTTCAGAGAAGCTATTGCTCACGCTAAAATTCACAAAATTGTTTTACAAATACTTGGCAGTTGTTCAAGGACTTCAGGAAGGGGAGAAATGAAGAGTAATGTGACCTCACAAGCCATTGATGAGCTGAAGGCAGCATTCTGGGGTAGGTTTGAGTATCTTTTCCCCCCTAAACACACTATTTTGCATACACTTGTGACAAAGGCTTGCACTCCTTTCTAGTCATGTTCAGCTTCCCAAAACAGTGAGGAGCTGCCAGGAGCATGTGTGTGTCTTTGCCTGAGTCTTTGATAGCTATAATCAACAAATGTATTTGGAACACAGCACAACTCCAGCAACAAATGGCCTGGTAGTTCTGTTAGCTCCTTTGAATTCAAGAGCTGCTTTTGAAGGTCGGATCCTCTTTAATATGATGTTGTATGTGAACTTCTAAGTAGTTGGATGTGTACAATGGAGACTGCGCAAGCTTACGAGTATGACTTTTGTCCTTGGAATGATCACTTATCACTCACTTGAATTAAGACCTTGGCTTAGAGACAAGTCTTTAAATGACCTGCATGCTGATAAGATGTTGGCATTTACAGCAATACTTCCTGTCCAGATGATGTCAGGGATATTCTTCATGGAGAAGGACCTGAACGTGTTAGTGGACAAGTTTGCCATGAGCCAAAAATGTGCCCTTGTAGACAGGAAGGCCAATAGCCTCTTGGGATGAATTAAGAGGATAGCCAGAAAGTTGAGGGAGGTTCTCCTCCCCCTCTGCTCTGCCCTTCTGAGGCCATATCTGAAGTACTGTGTCCAGTTTGGGGCTCTTCATTTCAAGAGAGACAGGGAACCACTGGAGAGTCCAGAGAAGGCTACGAAAAATACTGAGGAGACTAAGGCCTCTCTTTCAGGAGGAAAAGCTGAAAGATTTGGGACTGTTTAGCCTCGAGAAGAGCAGACTGAGGGGATTCTCAATGCATATCAACAGCTAAAGGGTGGAAGGCAAGAGGATGGGGCCAAAGTCTTTTCAGTGGTGCCCAGCAACAGGACAATGAACAACAGACACAATCTGGAACCCAGGAGTTTCTGTCCGCACATGAGTAAAAACTCCATTCTTGTGAGGGAGCTGAAACCCTGGAAGCAGGCTCCCCAGAGAGATTGTGGAGTCTTGTTCTCTAGAGAGTTTCCAAGCCCATCTGGACATTGTGATCCCAGGCAGCCAGGTCTGGATGGCCCTATGCTAGCAGGAGTTGGACTAGATGATCTCTAGAAGTCCCTTCCAACCCTCACCATGCTGGAAATTGGTGAATATTCAGGTACAAATTTCACAGTGGAGAGATTACCCCCTCCTGGCATTATAGGCAAACAGACAAAAAACACCCAACCTAGGGGGCTCAAGTTAGCTGGGGCCATTTGCAGAGTCAAGGCTGCTCTTGATTCAGTGGTCTTATTATTGATAGTAATAGAAATAAAACACTAAAGGATTGGACAATTTTATTCAAAAGCCTTTGGGTACTGCAGAAAATACAACCAAACATAACAATTATTTTTTTGTTAAAATCTGCAACATACTCAAGTGAAACCGAAAACTGGCAAGAGAGAAAAACATAGCTACAGAATAAATAAAGAAGCACAAAAGATTGAGGAACCAGCTACAATTGCTAGGCATCTATGTAGGCCAACCCCTCCTGGCCATACCAACATCAGAGAGAGACTTTTCATGACATCAGTGGGAGGAAGATGAAGCTCCAAGTGAGCTACAGGAGGCATTTCAGGGAGTGAGCACAGACAGCATCGTGCTTGGGTGAATTGAGCTGAAAGATACGTTTCCCAGAGCCAGCCATAACTGGGTTAGTGATATTGCTGCCTTCTAGACTTTAAACTTCCTTTTGCTGGAGGACGAGGATGAGCTGGGAGCCTTCCGTGAGACTGGGGCTGAGTGCAGAGCTGTATTTGAAATACCTTGTGGTGCAGAAGAATTCCATACCGCCTCTGTATGGTTTTCCTTGATGTTTTACTCTTTGTATGTATTCTGGCAACCTCCTGTGATCCCAGCCAAAAGATGATCAAAATAAGCTTTGATTTTTTTTTAAATTTTTTTTTTTAAGGGAGATTTTCTCAAATCTGCGGAGCTGACACAAGTGATGTTATTCTAAGCAGGTTGGCACACCGGAGGCGTAACCGCTCTTAGTTGGGCTTAAAAAGTTGCTAAAGTGGTCCAAAAGCGTTGTGCTACTTTTAAAATGTCTGCTGTTCTTCCTTAGGCTTGTAAATCCCCACTTACGTAAACCGCAGCCCTTTGTGGTGAAGCTGCTCCAACAGAGGTTTCCAGCACCGCGCTGGGCTCTTTCTCTCCCCATTGTTTTGGGTAGAGGTATGGTCTGAATTACCATGTTATCAAAAACCACCCCCACAAACAACTTTCACTTCCAGCCATCACAAATGACTTTGTTTTTTCCTGTTTTAGCAGACAGCATCTTCGCAGTGTTGCCTAACGTGTCAGATCAAAGCCCAAACCCCATCACTGCCATGAGATGAGCGAGGAGCAGATGTCACAACGCTTGCGTGTATTTGGTTGAGGAAGGGGGTGGGGTGGGGGGGATAAAGATGTAAGATGGGTTGAAGAATAATAGCCTCATTGTTACGAAGGTGGCCTTTGGTGTGGTCACCTCTGTTGAGGTTCAGTCTAACAGAAAGTTGTTGTTTCTACTTGTTCTGCCGTGGCCCCACCCTGTTCATTTGTGTAGAAGAATGGATCAAAGTCAGCTCGAAGATAGACAAAGTTTATAAAAACAGAAAGCTCGTTTTCTCATGCGTTCTTCGGCGCCCCAGGCAAAGGTATTGATTGTAAGGCAACCGAAACAAGCTCAGCCATTCTTGATTCCTCTCCTGTTGGAACGCCGTAATTGTGCAACCAGCAGAGAAACAGCCCAGGATGACGCACAAAGCACAGCTCAAGTGGGAGACAAAGCAGCTCAACTGTTTAAATAAGTCAAGCCTGTGCAACTGAGATTCGGATGGGATTTCACCTCTCAGATGCTTCGCAGGGAGGGGAAGAAAAATCATTAACTTGCTGAGTAGTTTTGTCTTAACTGTCAGCTCATGTGGCAATGCTATCCTGTATAAACAGAAGCGTGTTGGTTTTTTAATTGTTGGTTTCTTGTTTTCTTTCTTTTTCTTTTTTTTTAATGAAGAGTCAATGCACTTTGCACAGGCCCATTCACTTGCATATTGCAAAACTGGCTTGTGCTAGACCCAAGAGTAGGGCGTCGAGGAGAAAATGAAAAGGATCTTTTGTAATGGAGTGTGTCTCTCTTGTCTTGCTTAGGGCCAGTCCGAGTTTCTTAGGCATGACTGAGGGTTCAAAAAAAGGGCTTTAGTGCTGTCAGGGACCCTAAAGAAACAGGTAACTATCTTCTATAAGAAGGTGGAATTTGAGGCTGTTTGCAGAATGAGCCACAAAACATTTATTGGGTTGATCCCTGGTGTATATATTGCTTAATCCTAACTGATTTTACAGTTTTGCCTTTGTCTGTCTATACACACCATCATAACTGCAGCAGCATGTATCTTCTGCTCATCTCCTGTCCACAGGACTGGTTTGTGGGCAGCCTGTCAGACATGTCTAATGGTCCGTTAACCTCCTTTATGTGTCCAGGCATGCTCAGCTCTATGTGTTTCAGCTGTGTCAGCATCCCTGTGTGCTAGTTTGCTGCATGTATGGTCATGAAGCTGGTTTTGAAGAGGACTTTGAGGTTGCCCTCTGTGGGGTGCATAATATATACAGGTTGGACAGATCTGTCCAGAGATGAAAGTGGCTCTCCAGTGGTATCTTATTCTATTTGAGGGAGTGGAACAAGTTCTACTGCTGTAAGATGCCCTGATAGAAGTATAACTGTATCCTTGCTAGGACAGATCCTCAACCCTAGCTAATGTACTTCTGCTGCTGCTCTTTTATTGGTATGGACCAACAGCAGAGTGCCTTGCATTGCTGTGTGCGCTGGTTTGAACTAATTGGAGAATTTGAGTGAGAAAAATAGGCTACAGGACGAGAAATTAAAATACATGATGTCACTTCACTCACAGCTTTACTGAGAAAGATAAAAAAGTTGTTTTAAGAGCTGCAACCCAAATATAGACAAGTCAGAGTGCTCCAGGCTTCTCTGAGCTGTAGCTGCTCTCCTTGCATGGCTTCCTTTCCCTGCCTTTTGTAGCTGATTCTTAATAATTCTAACTTCTTTCCTACTGCTAATACCCCCTGGCTGATCTACCTCTGCCTATCTGCTGCGTCAACAGATGGTGAGATAAGATTGGGGAAAGGTGGTAGGGGTGGTTAGAAACCCCTCTTAGGGATTTTGATCTCTGGGAGGGCTGTGGTGTTTCTGTGTTACTTTTTCACTGTATACATTTGTAATTATCTGTTATACATTGTAAATATCTGCTTGTATATTGTGCATTGGTGTAAATATAAAGCTTCATTTACCAGCTTCCAGCCATCTGAGTCCTAGCCTGAGTTATATCAGAGGGTGGGGGGGCAGGTAATTGCCAAACCACCACACTGTGACAACATGCAGGGACCCCCGTGAGTGAATAAATGGTATTTTCACTTGACCAAAGGCTTCTGTTTAGCCCTAAAGCAGCAGAGAGCAGTCAGAGTGTGAAGAGGAATTAGCTTCCCAACTTGTTTGAAGACAACGCTGATCACCAAGCATCTCCAGCCCCTCCCTTGGATTCACCTGGGCATGTGCTGCTTCAGTAAGATAAATTGTGTTCACTTTCCAATGTGCTGACTTCGGGGTAAGGGGGAAAAAACAGTCAAATCAGATATGTTCTTTTCTTATTGTAATTAACTCATCTGTATTTAAAGGTGGTGAAAACTCAGCTTCAGGCTCCTCTTGTTCATTCCATCCTCTGGGAAAGGATCCAGTCTGATTTTAGCTTTTGCTCATAACAGAAAGCTCCTGTTGGTTTTCTAGCCCTATAATAAATCGCAAATTCTGTCATCAGCTATAATGGCATAATGAAATTTTAGCAGTTACACAACGTGCAATGTTCTTGCCTTCTGAGGTCCTCAGCTGAGTGGCCAGTACTGCTGGGAAAGGCAGGAGCTCCATACGACAGGGAAACTTCCCTTTGGATAAGAGCACATTTGCTGTCAAAGCTCAGCCCTGCTCTTTGTTTTCTCTAGCAACGTGAGATCTGTCACGTCAGTGCAGATCATCACCACTTCAAGCCTGCTTTCCTGCCTTTAGCTAAATTCAAGACAGGTTTACAGATGGCTGGAGTCCCACCGGCTTAGTCCTCCACATGTCTACCTCTGCTGCAGCTAGCTCAGCCAATACTCTGTTTCATGCTCTCTCCTCCTCTCCTGGTCACCAAATGTTCAAGGAATGCTAGTTAAAATGTCCTTGGGGAGAAGCAGAAGAACATACAACATGGACATAGACACAAGGAACAACCCTGGCCAAGCATTTTTTTGTTTTTTTTTTTGGTGGGTGATTGCTTTATAATCTTGGCTAAGAAGCTCAAATTGTCCTTGCAAGTACCATCCATGGAATAACCCAGCCAGCACCCGTGAGGGATAAGGGAGAAATCATCAAGTCATCGAGTCTGTATCCTAACAAACCGGGGGGCCACCAGGCCCCCCGGCCTTTGAATCCCCTCCACCAGGCACCCAGTGTGTACCAGCAGTACTCACCAGTGGTATCCTGAGGAGGATCCTCTGCCCAGTTGGGCAAGCTTGGAGCTTGCCTTTCCTGGGTCCATTATAAAGGGGAGTGGGGCAGGGAGGGCAAAGTGGTGACACCTGGGGTGGGAGGAGACCCCAACAGCATCCAGGTGTTCTGAGTTGGGGGAAAAGGGAAAAATGTGATCAAAGATCACATTCTGTGATTCACAACCTCCCTGAGCAACCTGTTGCAGTGTTGTGGTGGCCTCCTGGTGCAGAAGTTGTTCCTCACAGCCAAGCTCAATCTGCTCTTCTTTAAGTTCATCTATTTCAAATTCAGTCATCCAGTTCCAGCCCCCCTGCCATGGGCAGGGACACCTCCCACCAGCACAGGGTGCTCAAGGTCTCATGTGGCCTGGTCTTGAACACCTCCAGGGAGGTTGTGGAGCACAGAATCACCACATATGATCACCTTGGGTGATTCTGTGCTCCACAGCCTCCCTGGGCAACCTGTGCCAGTATCTTCCCACCCCCACTGCAATGAATTCCCTCCTCACCTCCAGTCTCAATCTGCCCTCCTCAAGGTGCCTCTGCCCATGGCATGGTGGGGATTTGGAATTGGATGACCTTTGAGGTGTCTTCCTAATCATTCAATGAGTCTACAAATGCCCCTCAGGGCTGCTATCCACACAGACCTCTGTAGAGCAAGACTCAAATGTGGCTACTGGTAACCACAGCAAACAGTGAGCTGAGCGAAACACAAGAGGTGCAAAATCCACCCCTGACTCTCCCCGAGGTGTTAGCAGCAAGCATAATTTTTAAAGGAAGGGAAATTTTATTATTTCAGGAGACACTATGCAGGGCAGCCCACAAAGGGAGCATCTGAGCCCCTTCCCACCTTGTCAGGAGATGGTTGGAGCTCAGGGTGGGGAGCAAGGTACAGGCTGCAGCAGGGAGGAGCTGCAGGGTGCAGGGAGGAGTTGCAGCACTGCAGTGCCACAGGAAGGCTTGCAACAGGCCTGAGCAGTCTGCAGCACAGCCCAGCAAGAGGAGATGAAGTAAATAAGCTGAAGCCATCAGCAGCCCTTCCCCAGGCTGTGTGTAGCTAACAGGAGACTATTTCCTGCACACTTAGCCACAGCCCTGAGAGTGCCACCAGCTTAACTCCTGCCAGAACCCTGCTTCAGACAGCAGGGCTCCTGCAGTTCTTCAGCCTCTGCAGCTAACACAGACAGCAAATTAAATGTTAAATAGTAAGTAGGAGTTGGAAACAGATGATCTTTGAGGTCCCTTCCAACCTGAACCATTCTATCACCTTCTCCCATTCTTGAATCCATCAGTAGCATATATCTTCATATCCACAACTGTACTGAGTGCCCTGATGGACTCTGGGGTGAATTACCCTCTCTTCTGTTTCCTGACCATGTCACTGAATTAATCTTATCCATAAGTTGCTTAATACAACAGGCTGGATCAGTTTTGCTTCTTTGTGCTTTTACTATGGTTTAATAGCATTAGGCACTGTTCTCTCTTTCACCTTTGTCATCTTGTGGCACTGTGAAGTGCAATGCTGGCTAACGAAAAGTTATTCCTTCATAGGTGGATGTAAATGTGTGATACACATTCAGTTTGTGTAGAGTATTTCAGGACATTAGGATTAGGAACTGGTTACAAGATAGAGTTCAAAGAGTGGAGATCAATGGTGCCAGGTCCAACTGGAGAGCTGTAACCTGTGGAGTCCCTCAGCGATCAGTGCCGGGTCTGGTGCTGTTCAAGGTCTTCATCAATGAGACTGATGAAGGGACAGAGTCTGCTCAGCAAGTTTGCTGATGACACCAAACTGGGAGGCTTGGCTGATCCAGCTGAAGGCTGTGTGGCCATCCAGAGAGACCTGGACAGGCTGGAGAGCTGGGCAGAGAGAACAAAATGAGGTTCAACAAGGACAGAGTCCTGCACCTGGGAGGGAATAATAAACTGCACCAGTACAGGTTGGGAGGTGATCTGCTGGAGAGCAATCCTGTGGAAAGGGACCTGGGAGTGCTGGTGGATAACAAGTTACCCATGGCACAGCAATGTGCTCTTGTGGCCGAGGCCAATGGGATCCTGAGGTGTATTAAGAAGAGTGTGTCCAGCAGATCAAGGGAGGTTCTCCTCCCCCTCTACTCTGCCCTGGTGAGACCTCATCTTAAATACTGCATTCAGTTTTGGGATCCCCAAATCAAGAGGGACAAGGATCTGCTGGAGAGGGTCCAGCAAAGGGCTACAAGGATGATTAGGGGACTGGAGCACTGCCTGATGAGGAGAGGCTGAGTGACCTGGGGCTTTTTAGTCTGGAGAAGACTGAGAGGTGATTTAATCAATGTTTATAAATACCTGAGGGCTGGGGGTCAGGAGGGTGAGGACAGGCTCTGCTCACTTGCTCCCTGTGATAGGACAAGGAGTAATGGATGTAAGCTGCAGCACAGAAGGTTCCACCTCAACACAAGGGGGAACTTCTGTACTGTAAGGGTCATAGAGCACTGGAACAGGCTCCCCAGGGGGGTTGTGGAGTCTCCTTCTCTGGAGGCTTTTAAAGCCTTTCTGGATGCATTCCTCTGTGACCTGAGCTAGATTATGGTCCTGCTGTGGCAGGGGTGTTGGACTCAATGGCCGATTTGGGTCTCTTCCAACTCTTGACATCCTGTGATCCTGTGAAATCCAGAGAAGATAGCCATAGTCTTTACCTCCAGCAGAGCTCAGGTGCTGGAGCTGCAGTAGCTTTGCTATCTGTTCAAGAGATTTAATCCTGTGTTGGGAGTTGAGCCACAGAACTAGAGGGCATCAATGAACATGTAAAGGCCTTTCTTTCCTCTTGCCCATATTCTGCAGCTACGAGTCAAAACTATCCTTGTGTTGTCCCTTTGTTTTGCTGCTGGTATTGAATGAAGTCTCTCCGGATATCTGGAAATCATCTCACCAGTGCACATTACTGCTTATGTGGACAAACAGCAAATCACATAAATAGATAAAATATTCACACTGTGGTGAAATGGATGCTTGAAACCATGCTAGGCTTATTTCCAGCCTTCAGAGTTTCTACCTGAGGTTATGGGCATCAGGGATAAGATTGGGTTAAGGTTTGCTGTTGTAGCTACATTGCCAAGAGTAGGAAATATTTCTTGCTCTAAAGATTCATGAGCGTTCCACAAATGTCCTTAAAGGAAAACCTTAAAGCAACTTTTTGCTGCTGATTGGTAGCTTGCTAGAATTCTGATACGTTGGGGTTTTTATTTTTATACTTCCTACAGGAGACATTCCAGCAAGAAATTTGCAACTTGATCTGTGGAGTTTCTGATGAGTGCTGCAGCTCCTCTTGGATCCTGTCAAATTTGTGGGTGCAAAGCACCTTGCCCTGTAACATCCTTGCTGACTAAGTCTTCTCCATTTCTTCCTTTGCTATCTGGGATTTGTTGTGCATGATGTTCAGTCTGAAAAAAAAAAGAGGTTTGGTTTTTTTTTTTATTTTAACACTTGGCAGGGAGCTGGCAACATGAAATTTTTGTTGCTGGAACTCATGTTCTCCATGGGGGTGGCTCAGGTAGAACAGAATTACCTCCGAGGATTAACAATGGAAAAAATCCTTATGCTAATTTCTATTGATGGTAAGTAAGTAACCCTATCTCTAGGGCAAGTAACCAAATTAGCTTTAAGAAAAAGAAAATAGACTTCTCTGAACGGCCCTTTGCTTTTCTGAAGACATCCACTTGTCCACCCCAAAATAATTCTTCAGCTTACACAATGCCTGGTGCCTCGGAATCAAGGCTTCATGATAAAAGATAGATTTTTTTTCCCCCTTCAATCAGTTGTTTTAATTCTGTGGTCAAATTAGACAGGGGTAAAAGACAGAGGTGTCTATAGTTTTGATGACTGTCAAGATCTAGTTGGACAAGAGGGACTCCTGTTAACACCTTAGAATTCTCGGTTCCCTTACTTTTAAAGTAAAGGACTAGCACCAGTGATCCTTCCTTAGCCTATGGCCAGTTAACACCTGGAGCTGCAGGTCACACGCAGCATCACTGTCACTTGTGCAGGTCATCAGCTGAGCCCATGAAGGGAAACCAAAGGGTACCATGATTATGAAGAGAAGTGGCTGTAACAGGGGGATGTAGGACATACATCTGTAAGAAACTCAGCTTCATCAGTTGTGCTGCTTGTAAGCCAGCTCATTACCCTTATGCCTATTGGTTCCCTAATTCTTCACCTTGTTCTGTGAGGACTTGAAGAACACCAGGGAGAACTTCAACTTAGTGAATCACTGTTGATGTCATCCTCCATGCCCTCCTTGTTTGGGCAGACATTTTTGCTCAGGTATGCTGAATGTCTATGAAGCAGCTGAGTACTGAGCCCTTGGACGCACAGACAGGTGTACTGAAAGACATTTAGGAGACTTATTTAAAGGTTCACGAACTAAAGTTTTAAATAAGTCTAAAAGAATTTAGATGTGGGATTTGGTGTATTCAAAGACATTTCGGAGACCTACTTCAAGGTTCATGGACTAAAGTTTTAAATAAGTCTAAAAGAATTTAGGTGTGGGACTTGGTGCATTGAAAGACATTTAGGAGACTTACTTCAAGGTTCACGAACTAAAGTTTTAAATAAGTCTGAAAGAATTTAGACATGGGATTTGGAACCAGAGGCCTTTAGGCTTCTTTACTCTCTAAAGGCAAGATATTCAAACAGTCTTGGCCAAATTAGGTTAATTAGAGTCCTTCAACTTACCCCTACAGCATATTTATTATACTCCTCTAATGAGTGTACTATTCAACCATGTCAGGGATCTTTGTTAATTTAGTAGGAATAATGAATTAATCATCAGTGAGAAGCTTGTGTTTACCATCAACATGCTCACTCGGTGTACACATGTTAGCCTGATGTGAAATTGCAGTTAGACAGCCAAGTGGCCATTTCATTAACCCGTGGTCAATCCCAAACAGAACTTTGGCATGGTGTTTGGCACTGGGTTGGGGATGTCAAGATGTGCTGGTATTTGTTTACAGGATGTGATGGGGATAACTTACCAAAGAAGCAGAAGCACAACTCATGCTTCAGTTTACTTACACACTTGCGGCTTTGATCTGCTCTTTAGGTACAGCTGTTCTCTTCAGTACCACGAAACTTCATCTCGTTGATGTATTTGGGACAAAATCCTGTGTCAGGTGATGTGGTGTTGCCAGATGGGTCTCCCAGCTGAAGAATTGGATAAGCTGGGGTTTCTTTCTTGGTGCTTTGATTTTGCCCAGCAGCCATAAAAGCCTTGATACTCACTAGAGTATCCTTTTCTTTGTCTCTTTTTACAGCAAAAGCTTCATTCAGAAGACCACTTGTTTTCTCCATTTGTCATTTTTATCCATATCTCCCATCCACAGAGCAGAAACCCATAATCAAGAGCCAAATTAGACAAAGCAGTTCCTGTTAGTGTGTGTGTTTTATACTAAAAAAAAAAAAAAAAAAAAAAAAAAAAAAAAGCACAAAACCCAAACCAAAATCAAAACTCCCAATTCTATGCTCTGTGCTTCTTTGAGGCTCAGTGCATGAACAAACTGCATTGCTGACTTTCTACTCATCTCTTTTCCAACGGATTATACTTGAAAGGCTTTTTGGGAGAGATATTTCTGATTTATTTCATTGTCTGTTGTGTTCCCTCATTGTTTGTTTGGTGTCAGTATCTCATCTGGGTCCAACAAGAGGCTAATGGAATAATCATGATTGCCCTGTGGCAAAGCTTCAAGATGGGTGAAAAGTCCAGGAGGTTTTGGAGCTATTAGCAGTGTTTAACACTGCTTTCAACACTGTTTCCAGTCAGGAAATGCAACTGAGAAGATTTATGTGGTGCCTTGTGAGAAATGTCGATAGCTTGCAACTAAATATATTGATTTTTGTTTGAGAGGAACAGAGAGAGAACACCTGAGCTAACTGCTCATTTCTGAATATTTGTCCAGGAATGTGTTGTATGAAATATGGAGATGTTATATGGATTTTTTTTTTGTTTTTCAGTGGCACAGTTACAGATATTAAGGGAGTATTTTGGAACAACATAATCTAAAGGTAGATAATCCATCAGCATAGTGAAAAGATTGAGGGTGTAAAACCTCTGTGCTCCTTTGAAATGCCATTTTCTAAGTCACTGGCAGCTCTGTCCTTTTGTGCTGTTTGGGCTTTAGACCAACTCCTTCATCACAGAATCACAGAATGTCAAGGGCTGGAAGGGACTTTGAAAGCTCATCCAGTCCAACCCCCCTGCCAGAGCAGGATCTCCTATACCAGATCACACAGGAACACATCCAGGCAGGTTTTGAATATCTCCAGAGAGGGAGACTCCACAACCCCCCTGAGCAGCCTGTTCCAGTGCTCTGTCACCCTCACAGTGAAAAAAAATGTTCCTCATGTTTACATGGAACTTTCTATGCCTCACCTTCCACCCATTGTGCCTTTCCTGTCATTGGGTATCACTGAGCAGAGCCTGGCTCCATCCTCCTGGCACTCACCCTTTACATATTTATAAAGATTGATGAGGTCAACACCTCTCAGTCTCCTCTTTTCCAAGCTAAAGAGCCCCAGTTCCCTCAGTCTCTCCTTGTAAGAGCGATGTTCCATTCCCTTAATCATCTTTGTGCCTCCGTGCTGAACTCTCTCAAGCAGTTCTATATCCCTCTTGAAATGGGGGGGCCCAGAACTGAACACAGTACTCCAGATGTGGCCTTACCAAGGCAGAGTAGAGGGACAGGAAGACCTCTCTCGTCCTACTAACTTTATGGGAAATAAACAAAAGGCTGAGATTTTGCCACCTTTAGGTAGTCAGTCACATCTGGCTTTGGTCTTAGCTCTGTCAGAAGGGTTACAGTGATGTGAAGTGAATGAGTGCAAGAGCTTGAGGTGTCCAGAGCACATACCCTTCCAGTGTCTGAAGGGGGCCTACAGGAAGGCTGGGGAGGGACTATTCACAAAGTCTTGTAATGACAGGACGAGGAGGAATGGGTTCAAACTGGCAGAGGGGAGATTTAAACTGGATGTTATAAGGAAGTTCTTCACAGTGATAGTGGCAAGACACTGGAAGAGGTTGCCCAGGGAGGTTGTGGCTGCTCCCTCCCTGGATGTGTTCAAGGCCAGGCTGGATGAGGTCTTGAGCGACCTGATCTAGAGGGAGGTGTCTCTGCCTATGGCACAGGGGGGTTGGAACTGGATGATCTTTGAGGTCACCTAAACCATTCTATGATTCTATGATTCTATGATACCTGGTGACAAAAAGTATCACTTCCATTTCAGAAGCAACTTCAGCCTCTCCATCTCTTTCTTGTTACTGTCCCACTGACCATTCCTCATGAAGAATAATGAGGTTTGTAAGGTGGTGAGTTCCTGGTGGAACCTTGCTGGGTGTGATGCAGTTACACCAGGGAGAGACCTGGGACATTTTTCCTGTGCTGTGTCACATGAGCCATGCAAAGGCAGCCTTCCCACGCAGAGTATTTGCACAACTCTTTCCTGGAATTTGAGGGTGAAACACATCTTGCCTGTTGTGCTTCAGGCATTTCACCCATGAGACAGAGCCCTGAGCTTGCTCCGGTTCCATTGGCTGGATTAGATCAGCAGTGACAGTCCTCTAATTTTATCACCCTGAGTTTGTCTTCGCCTTGTACCCACTGACCAGCATCCCCAACAAGGTGTTGGACTGGATGGACTCCTGCCTGCCCCAGAAGAACTAGTTTTACATTATTTTTTTAGTAGCTGGTGTGCTTTCAAAAAGAACAGCTGGGGCTGTGCCAGGAGAATTGATTTGGAGGGATCTGAAAAGGATTGTGGAGGAAGTTCCCAAAGCACAGCTACTGCTGATAACCCAAGGGTCCTTTTACTGTTATCCCTGAGTTGAACTGGGTGGCTGACAGACCACTGTGCCCTCTACTCTTGTCCTCCCTGCATGGGATGCTAGAGCAGTTTCTCCAGAGATCAAGACTTTTTCTCAACATAAACAAGGACAAAGGCTTGTCAACCTCCCAGGAAGTGGAGGACTACTATTTTTTTAGTAAACTTTTTGTCCATAGTTTAAAAGCTGTCACAGATTTATAACAATTTCTTTTAATTGCATCCTATCTTCCCTGGTTCCCAAAGGAAATTGTGGCTGTCCTCTCCCTGAAAGTGTTCAAGGCCAGTCTGGATGGGGCTTTGAGCAACTTGGTCCAGTGGAAGTTGTCGCTGCCTATGGCAGTGAGGTTAAAACTAGATGATCTTTAAGGTTCTTCCAACCCAAACCATTCTATGATCTCAAGCTGTGGTCAACCGTGCATGGAGTTCTTTTCCACTCTGTTCTCTCTCATCACTCCAAATCATCTCATAAAGGGAGGTTCATCTTCCTGGTTCCTCCTCAAGTTCTGTCTTTGTCCTTTTGTACTCAGATGCTGCAAGAAAATCTATGCAGATGCTGCTGAGGAGCTGAGGCACAGTTTGAGGCACAACTGGGGAAAATTGGTGCCCATGAAAGAAACAAATGGCTCATGAGCCTAAAATGTATACAGGCCTCTTTATGTGCTTCAGGTATGCGAGTTATGTAAGAGCAGGTGAGAGAAACACAATGCAACTGCTGACAAATGGCAGTGACAAATGATGAGACGTTTGTTTATCCAAGACCTGGTTCATCTGTTTACTTGCTTAATCCCTCTAGAAGATATATTTTGATGATGTATTCAGTCAAAGCCTCCTTGGCTTCTCCTTCAATCAGTGTTAAGTGGATTGCTGATAGTGGCCAACATTTCCTTCCCCTCAGCAGTGGGTCAAGTCAGCGGATTGCCAGAGGTTTGGTTTTGGTTTTGTCTTTTTGTCCGTTCTTTCATTAGGTTGTGGGATAAAAGCAGTATATGTTCTTGACTGATCAGGCCCATGAATGGTGGAGTCTCCCTCTCTAGAGAATTTCAAGACCTGTCTGCACATGTTCCTGTGTGACCTGCCCTAGGTCATCCTGCTTTGGCAGGGGTCTTGGATTTGATGGGCTCTGGAGGTCACTTCCAACCCTTACCATCCTATAATTCTATGAACAGCCTTCTTGCTAACGTGTGTAGGTGGTTTTGTCAGGGAAAATCACTGTCCCTTATATAAACCATGCCTTGTGCCTCACAGTCTCATCTTTGCTTCTGTAATGTGTGTAGTCACACAATTTAAACTGGGCTTCATGCTTCACTTCAAAGCGTTCTCATCTCTCTTCTTCCCAGTGAAGCTTCAAGTTTGTTTGCTTTTTGGTTAGTTAAGCTTAAAATGATGAAAGCTCTCAGATTCTCTGTTTATACAAAATGATCTTCAGTTTTGCTTTCAGTTTTAGGAAAGAACTCAGCTCTATGTACTCATGGTAAACTGTAAAGGATATCAGTATAGCCCTGCTGTGCTGGGATGAGTTCTTGCTCCTCCTCCCCCTGCTTCTTAGAAATATTCCAATGTCTTTAATATGATGATATTTAAGTGGATCTCAGTGTTCTGAGATTTGTTCACTCTTGAAACAAAGAAAAAAAGGTCTCTGATAAGCTCTTGGTAGACTCGTATGAGTCTGAGCTGCAGTCTAGAGCTTGTAATGACATTAATAATGGACATTAATGACTTCATTTGAAAGAAACACATTTAATTGCATTCCTCATCTGTGGGCAAAGGAACAGTCCTACCTCATATTCATGAATTAAAGGCACGTGCTGGAAAGATTCACACCACAGCCATGAAAGAAAACACAAGCATATACACACAAGTAAAGAGGGGGACAAGAACAGCAAATGGTCATCTTAATATAGGCTGTATGAGAACAGTTGCTGTATGAGAGGATGTCTTAAACCTTGAATTTTCTGGCTGAAATAATGTATTAAACATAAATAATTATGGCTAAAAGTTGCTTTGTATTTTGAGGTAAAATAGAGAAACAGAAATGGTATAATGTGACATCAGAGTGATACTCCTATGCAGCTAATCCAGAGTAACTCGAGGGATTAGACTCGGTGATCTCCTTGGGTCCCTTCCAACCCCTAACGTCCTGTGAACTCTATCTCAGCCTTCGTTGCTGAGGCTTGTGTGGGTTCAGGTCTCCCAGTAGTACTGCACTGCTGTCCTACTCATTTCTCCTGTCTCCACCAGTGCCAGGCTCCTTGTTTTGGCCTCTGACCGGTTGGTTGTGAATTCTCCTCTTTCCTTGCTTGGTGCAATGCCCTCCTCCTGCCAGCTAGCATGATTCTCATCAAGTCGTCTTTACTGTCTCCCAGCTCCAGTCTTTTTATTGTGGAAATGGTCCCTTCCTTTCATCCTGTGGTGTTTCTGTATTACACATCCATTTGTTATTCCTTTCCATCCTCCCTAGTTTGTTTCCATTTGGCTCTTCCCCTCTGCTCTGTTCATATCCAAAAGCTTCTTCTTCCACACTGCCTGAGAGTGAAAAAGTGGACAACTGCTGACATGGGTGATGGAGTCTATTGCAATTCCTAATTCTGCTCTGGTGTAACCAGGGACATCAATGTGGGGGAAAAAAATCCCTGAATTTCCCCCTTGTGCTGAAGGATTTCCAGTTGTTCCCTGGGGCAGGGGGACAAACAGTTTGAACACATGAGGCTCTGAGATGCTTGATGAAATGACACCAGGGATATAATTATTCCCTGTGTGCAGCTTTTCTAAAAACACAGGAAAAATAGAAGGCAAAGTGAATTGTGTATAGAGCACAGGAAACCTGTTACTCAACACCTCCTATATATGGCTCCCTTTTTAGGATTCAGCATGAGCCTGTTGTAGAGTTTAATGGCTGAGTTACCCAATCGTAATGAGCTATGGCATGCAACGCAGAGCATGATCAAGCACTCCTAATGTGTCTACAACGTGAGGAATTCGAATTCCACATGAGTGTTGCAGGGAGACCTGGCACCCTTCCACACCAACCCACGGGACAGCCTTCGGTGGGTGGGAGTGCACTTGACGGAATGAAGCTCTTCACAACTGATGCAGGTTTTCTCACTGGCTCCTAAATATAACATCTGAAAGGCCTCACTTATATTTGGCTGGCATTACAGAAGTGCCACTTGTCATTCATATTACCAAATGTGTTAAATAATTCTTTTTTTTTTTTTTTTTCCCCTTAGTGAAATACGTAATTCTTTATTTCATTTTAGGGTCTCTCAGTGAAGAAAGTGGCTCTCTTCTGCTTGCCATCCAAGAACTGCAAACTTACAGCAGAAGTCAATTCTAAGTTTTAAGGGACCTGTTTAACTTTTGCCGTGCAGAGCAGTTCCTCATCTTTCAGCGATGTGAAATCAGACCCTTGACTCCAGATCTATTTATCCATTTTACCTCATTCTGGCCCCTTTATGTTTGCTGGATCCTGCTTTGACTGGGTGCTTTTCAGTCCCCTCAAGAGAAAGAGCACAGAGTTGGAGCACAGATCTAACTTATCTGCTGACACTTCTGTCTCTGGCTTTTCTTTTCTTATTCTTTCCTGTCTTGGTCTAGGGCACTGAGGACAGTAATAGCAGGTAAAATCATTATGGAAGCACAGAAGGCCTGGGATTGGGACCCCATTCTCCCAGATATAAGCCTGGAACAAAATCTGTTGCTGTCAGGGCTGGTCTGGCTCATGAAAGGTTTTCTTCTACACCCACCAGTGCAATGTCCTTCTGACAGCAATGTGGAGAGACAGAGGCAAGACCCGGAGAACGCTCAGGAGTAAAGAATTAGCATTGCTTCCCAAGACATGTGGTTGTGGCAGAGCAGTGGCATTGTTTAGACAAAGGAAAGGACAGCTGGAAGAGGAATATCCACAAAGTATTGTTTCTCTGGGTGCAATCCTTGACTGACATTTCCATCACAAAGAGAGAACTCTTTGTGTTTGCCTTCTTTCACCACCCTGTTCTGCCTAGCTGTACATGTAATGATGGTTCTAGGGAAGGAGACATCTCCATGCTTCAGCTTTTGAGCTCCTCAGGGCAGCTCAGGCCTCCGTCCATTGCTTCAGATGTTCCTTTGCCCTTTCCTGAGCCACAATAGCTATATGTTTGTAGAGGTCCTTTTTCTCAGTTTCACAGTGTGGTGGTTTGGGAGTTCCCTGCCCCCCTCACACTGTGAAATTGTCCAGGCTAGACTCAGTCAGCTGGAAGTTAAGGAAATGAAGCTTTATATTTACAGCTTGCACAATATACAAGCAGATATTTACAATATATAACAGATATATTGAGTGAAAAGGTAATACAGAACCACAACAGCCCTCCCAGAGACCAGGGTCCCTAAGAGGGGTTTTCCAACCACCCTCCCACCTTCCCCCAATCTTATCTCCCTATCTGTCTTACGTGGCAGATAATCAAAAGTGGATTGGCCAAGGGCATTAGCAACAGGAAAGTAGTTAGAAGTTATCTAGATCCAGCTAAGAAGGCAGGGAGAGAGAGATGCAGCAGCAGCCACGGTGCAAAGCAGTCTGTCTTATCTTTGTTTGGGTTCTAACTTTATATCATTTCAATAAACAAATGAGTGAAGTAGAATCAAATTTTGTTTTCCTTTCTCAGCCTATAGTCTAATTTCTCATTCAAACCCTCCAATGAGTTCAAACCAGCACACACAGCTCATAGCATATTCTTTGCCAGATGCAAAGGGAATAGTACTTATCAGCCACAGCAGGGTGGGTGGCTGGAGGGAGGACCCATGGCCCAAGCATGCTGCTTTGAAATCCTCCATTGAGGCTGAGATCACAGAATCATAGAATTAACCAGGTTGGAAAACACCTCTGAGATCATTGAGTCCAACATGGTGGCACCCCACCAGGCTGGGTGGCGAGTAGCTGGAGAGCAGTCCTGAGGAAAGGGACCTGGGGGTCTGGATTGATGAAAAGCTCAACATGAGCCTGCAGTGTGCACATGCAGCACAAACAGCAGCTGTGTGCTGGGCTGTAGCAAGAGCAGCTGTGGGCAGCAGGGCAAGGGAGGGGATTCTGCCCCTTTGCTCTGCTCTCATCAGACCCCACCTGGAGTACTGTGTGCAGTTCTGGAGCCCCCAGCACAAGAGGGACGTGAAACTGTTGGAGTGAGTCCACAGGAGGGCCACAAAGATGATCAGAGGGCTGCAGCAGCTCTGCTATGAGGACAGGCTGAGAGAGTTGGGGCTCTGCAGCCTGGAGAAGAGAAGGCTTCAAGGAGACCTTAGAGTAGCCTTCCAGTATCTGAAGGGGGCCTACAGGAGGGCTGAGGAGGGACTATTCACAAGGTCTTGTCATGACAGGATGAGGGGGAATGGGTTTAAACTGGCAGAGGGGAGATTTAAACAGGATGTTAGGAAAAAGTTCTTTCCAGTGAGGGTGGTGAGACACTGGCACAGGTTGCCCAGGGAGGTTGTGGCTGCTCCCTCCCTGGAGGGGTTCAAGGCCAGGCTGGATGAGGTCTTGGGTGACCTGTTCTAGTGGGAGGTGTCCCTGCCTATGGCACAGGGGGGCTGGAACTGGATGATCTTTGAGGTCCCTTCCAACCTAAACCATTCTATGATTCTATGATTGTATGATTCTCTCACCTAACACCTTCAATTGACTAACCCATGGCACTAAAGGTGACCACAGGCAGCTCCCTCAGCAAACTCAATCCCCACTGAGGAGTTCAGCCCTCTTTACGTGTGACTATGTTCCTTCAGGAGGTGAGGGGAAGAAGCAATCCCTGCTTACCCTTGAAGGAGAACAAAATAGTGCTGGGGCAGTGATTCCTGGGTCTGTTTGGGAGGTCTGCCATGTGCTGATAGTTGGAAGCTGCACTTGGTGGAAAAAAAAACCATATTGTAGAGCTTAATGAAATTTCATTGTGCACTTTTAATTGATTTCAGCAAGGGAGGCCTTTTCAAAGCAAATACAGCTATTACTCTAATTAGGGTTTCACCTAATATACTGAAATTATATTTGTATATCAATATATCAGACAAATATTTGTCTGAGATAGCCATTTCAGTGACTGCTTAGCTGAAAGGAACAAATTAACTTTGCAGATTAGAAGGAGCCTTGTTTCCTACAGCTGCACTCCACTGTTCCTTTTGCTGTCTCAATGCTGAACTCAGGCTGCCAAGGCCACAGTTAATCCAAAAGAACTGATTTTTCTTTTTCCCTCCAGTCAGAGCAATGCTGCTGTTGACTTTGTGGTCTGCTTTTCAAGAGGCCTCTGCTACTGGACGCAAGTCACTGGGTCCATGAAGAGTGTGGTGAGAGCCTTCAGGGATGGGGTGTTGGTTAGCCTCCTGCCCTTACCCTTTCTGGAAAAGATGAAGCCAAAGGCACAGCAGGATGTGCTCTGGTGCCTTGTTCTTCTGACTGGCCAGCACATGAACCAAATGTCTCTGTCGCAACCAAAATGGTATTAGGTGGTAGATATCCCTCATGGATGGGACTAGGAACAGGTTGTGCTTTGGTGCCTTGTTCTTCTGACTGGCCAGGATGTCAACCAAATGTCTTCTGTCTCTGAAGCAACCAAAATGGTATTAGGTGGTAGATATCCTTCTTGGATGGGACTAGGAACAGGCTGTGACCGAGAGCTAGGTGCTCAGAAACATTCCAGAGTCTGCTGCCTTGATCTTTCCTGGACTTCTGCCAAATGTACCTCCTGGAAAGGAGTGGATTCTGTATTTAGACAGAATGATTTCATAGAAATTTGTACCCGTACTGAACCTTGGCTTTGAATCTTTGAGTTCTGTGTGCAGTTGTTCTACCTCAGAGGGAATTAAGTGTTGACCTTTGGAGCAGTTAAGGCAGTTCTCATGGGCCTTCTGTCATGACTTCATAGTGTCATGCTCTGTCTTTTGTAAGCAGTTGGCAAGTTCTCACCAGCTACGACATAAAAATCTCTAAATGCTGTACGAGGGACAGCATTTCAGAACCACAGCAGCATATGGATGAAGCAAAGGCTGAGGTGCTTGATGCCTTCTTTGCCTCAGTCTTTATTATTAAAGACCTATTATCTTCGGGGTATTCTGTTTCTTGATAGGGATGGAAACCATCATCCACTCCCCATAATCCAAGAAAAAGTAGTTATTGACCTGTGATGCCACCTGGACACTTACAGGTCTATGGGGCCAGATGGGATTCACCTGAGAGTGTTGAGAGAGCTGACAAAGGATCTTGCCCAGCTGCTCTCCATCATCTATCAACAGTCCTGGTTAACAGGGGAGGTGCCAACATGAGCCTGATCTACAGAAAAGGTCAAAAGGAGGCTACAGGGAGCTTACAGGCCTGTGAGCCTGACCTCGGTACCAGGGGAGACTACTGAGTGATTCCTACTGGATGGCCTCACATGGCTAGTGCAGGTCAGTGGTGGGATCAGGCCCAGCCAGCGTGGGCACATGAAAGGAAAGTCCTGCTTGATCAACCTGGTCTCGTTCCACGATCAAGTGACCTGCTTAGTGAATGAGGGAAAGGCTGTGGACATCTGCCTGGACTTTTGTACAGCCTTTGAGACCATCTCCTGCAGCATTCTCGTCAAGAAGCTTGCAGCCCATGGCATAGACAGGTGGGTCCTTTGCTGTGTTAAAAACTCACTGGAGGGCTGGGCCCAAAGAGTTGTGATAAATGGAGCTAAATCCAGCTGGTGGCCAGCCACAAGGGCTGTCCCTCAGGGCTTGGTGTTTGGGCCAGTTCTGTTTAATATCTTTATTAATAATTTGGATGAGAGGATTGAGGAAACTCTCAACAAGTTTGCAGATGACGCTAAGTTGTGTGAAAATCTTGAGCTGCTTGAGGGTAAGAAGGCTCTGCAGAAAGTTCTGGATGGGTTAGATTGGTGGGATGGGGCTAGTGGGATGAGTGCCAAGTGGTCACAATGCCCTCAAGCAATGTTACAGGCTTGGGGGGAGAGAAAGTCTGGGAAGCATCTTGTGGGAAAGGGATTTGGGGTTGTTGGTGGACAGCCAGCTGAACATGAGCCAGCAGTGCGCTCAGGTAGTCAAGAAGGTCGACAGCATATTGGTCTGTATCAAGATCATTGTGTAGGGAAGTGATCATGCTCCTGTGCTCAGCCCTGCTGGGGCCACAGCTTGAATAGTGTATTTGTTCTGTGTGCCACAGTATAAGAAAGACTTTGAGGTCCTGGAATGTGTCTAGAGAAGGACAATGAGGCTGGTGAAGGGTTTGGAAGGCATGTCACATGAGGAGCAACCGAGGCAACCTGGATTGTTTAGTCTGGAGAGGAGAAGGCTAAGGAGACATCTTATTGATCTCTATAACTACCTGAAAGGAGGTTGTAGTGAGGCTGATGTTGGTCTCTTCTCCTGGATAACTAGCAATAGGTCGAGAGGAAATGGGCTGAAGCTGTGTCAGGGGAAGTTTAGACTGGACATTAGGGAAAAAATTCTTTACTGAAGGAATGGTGAGGGGTTGGAACAGGCTGCCCAGGGAGGTAGTGGAGTTGCCATCCCTAGAGGTGTTCAAGAAGCATGTTGATGTGGCACTTCAGTATGTACTTCTGTCATGGGACATGGATTATAGCTGGACTCAATGATCTCAAAGGGTTTTCCAACCTTAATGATTCTATGATTCTGTGACTGTAATTCCTCCTGTCACAAACTCCTTGGATGGGACCGTGGAAAGAGAAATAAATTATGACAGCATTGGGAAGAAATTGTGGTTAAAGTAGATGAGCAGAAGGGCTGAAAAAAAGAATGTGGAAGGAGCATATCTGTATAGGAGCTTGAAAGAAACAATCTGTGCTGTGGCTTCTGCTGCTTTTGCATTGTGTGTTGTCTGTTGCTGCTGAGAAAGTTTACAGACTCAGCTTTCAAGAGCGATGAAAAGTAAGGAACTCTGTGTAAGGAGAGTCCTGCAGGCAGCAAGGGTTTGAATGATCAGTCTGGAACCTTGTTGCTCTTGTGCATGCTACAGAAAAGAGATTGCAGCTAAGGAACAGTACAATGGCAGATTTTGTGATGAGTTGTAACGTCACAAATTAATAAAAATGAAAAGAGATAGATGCCCTGCTACAATGATCTGTAGATTTTCCTACAACCCTCCTTTCACCTCCTACAGCCAAAGGAAGTACCAAGATGAGATTCTGTTGGGAGTGGTTTTCTTGTCGCTCTTACATAGTCTGAAGTTGTGGATGTTTTGGAGGCTCTTTTGTTTGGTTCCTGAAGAAAATATTTCACTGCAGTTGGAGAAAAAAACCTAAACCATTCCCCATTCCCCCCCTTAGTCTTCTGTATAGCTGGTTTTGTAACAGCCTGTGCTTTGACTGGAGGATATAGACCTTTAAATGGAGTAAACTACTGTCATTATTAAAAACACCTTCCTGGAAAGAATTCCAAGATGTTCAAGACTCTTCTTCTATTATTTTTTTTCCCTTCCTCCTGGCAGAGTATTCTAATTAACTCTCAACCAATTTTATTTTTTTTTTCTTGAGTAATGTTTTTAAGGTCACTCGCTTGGCTGGGTGTTGGGTAATAAAAATTACACCCCACGTCTGCACCAGGACCACTAATTTAAAGAGGCCATTTGGCTCAAACTGACCTGCTTGCCAAGCACAGCTAATGAAGTGTCCCTTTAATATTTAAAGCGCCGTTCCTTCAAAGTAATTGCTATTTACTGGTAATTCTTCTTCATTTGATGGTTTATTAGGTACCTATAGGAATTTAAATTGGGCAACTGAAAAACTGTAATTGTCTAACTACTGCAATGCTTTGCTATAAATACACCTGGGCACCTGTTTAAGGAAGTTTTTTTTTTCGGCATCTGTTTTAAAGGAAGTTTTTTGTTTCTGTGTTGGTTGTTGGTTTTTTGGTTGGTTTTTTTTTTTTCCCCCCCATTGTGAAAGAATGGGGAAGGCTGATTTGGGATGATTTTTTTTTTTTTTTTAAACCTATTAATAAGGTATTAGGAAAGAGCCAGAAGAAGGGGGCTGCTGACATCCTCAGGAATGTAGGGACTTGTTTTGGCTAATTCTGCACCCACCCACGCGGGCGTCAGCATTCCACCCAGACATGGCAGGGCTTGGCCTCTCCTCATGGCGGGGGGATAGATGTGGTAGATAGGGAGAGCAGCCAGGAAAGAATTGATCTGAAAAGTAATCCCAGAAAAAAAAGGTGTAAAACCAGTGTTGCCTTTAGAAAAGGAAAATTGCAGTGGAAAATAAAGCAGCTGGTAAAATAAACACATCACTGCTGCCTCCCCTTTCTGTTCTGCTTTGTTAGAGAAGATCTTCTTTTGTCCTCAGTGCATCACAACACTTTATTTTGCCCACAAAATGCAGCTATTGAAATGAACCTTCTTACTAAAGAGAGAGGGAGGTCTGTGATGTCCTCCACAATCTGCTAAACACCTTTTAAAAAGGCAGGGAAATGTCTCCCTGAGAAATCCCTGCTAAGTGTTGTTGATACTTGCCTCCTAATGAAAGCACTTTCAGAGTGGGCATTGCAGGTTACAGTCCTCTTTACATTAAAAAGAAAACATTTTTCTCCCTATTTCAGACTGGTTCTTTTTGCTGAAGCTCAAAACTGCGTGCCTGAATGATTTTTAGAGCAGTCTGAGTGTCACCTGGATGTTGTTGTTAGCCTTTTCCAGT
Source organism: Psilopogon haemacephalus (assembly GCA_013396835.1). Taxonomy (NCBI): domain Eukaryota; kingdom Metazoa; phylum Chordata; class Aves; order Piciformes; family Megalaimidae; genus Psilopogon; species Psilopogon haemacephalus. The sequence goes on from VWZI01004878.1 coordinate 179,814, forward strand.
AAGAGCTGTCAAACCACCTTTAGATTACCTGACTCTAAAGGCAAGAGCTCTTGTATCTGCCTTCATATTTCTCTTGTTTAATGTGAAAGATTCAACTATTGCTGAATGATCATTTTATTCGCTGTAGGTTTGGAGCTCAGGTCCAAGCAGCCTGCATTTCACCAGCTTACACAGAGCTTTTCCAGTAACTGGACATTTCCATTTGCCAAAATCAGAACCTGATTTCTTTCCACCATCTTAATTTCAAAAGAAATATTTTTTTTTTTTAAAGTTGAAAGTAGATTCTGCCATGGGGATGTCATCCCTGACAGGTGAGGTTTGGGCAGTTTATACTTGACCCACAATGAAGTACTTGGGACAGAAACTGCTGGGCAGCTTTGTAATGGGGAACTGCTGAGCAACTCTGTCTTTTGGGAGCTCTACCAGTAACCCTATCAGCTCTTTTTCTCTGCTAGATTTAAAGACAGCAGCAGTGTTCCCTCTTCCAAAGATACAGCACGTTTGGTTTGGTTTGTAGCTTGTCCATGTTTGGGCACTGGGAATCATGAGGATGCCTGTCTACACCTGGATTCCAGTCCAGTGGTGTCTCTAGTGGGTGGTGTGAATGTGCTATGTCATCTATTCCTAGATGCATCACCCAGTGGAGCTGTACCAGATGACTTCATCGGCCCACTCAGCCTTGCTGCTGTATCTTCTATTTTTGCAGTGAGGATAGAGAGCACAATATCCTGGCAGTCCATGTGTGCATTGATGAAGTCTCTGCCCACGCTTCTGGATGCAGGGCTGCTCGAGATGACTGCTGACACAACACACCCGTCAAATGGCCTGGGCAGGCTAATGGAGCTATAGACATGCATAAACCACAAATTAGTTTGTTGTGGTTGCTCTACTTTGTGCTAGATTTAATGAGAAGCACTGTTGCAATGCATACCAATTTACTGTCTTGGTTTTTCTTGACCGAAGACCTTAATTCTTCATATTTGTGTTAATGTTGTTTTGGTCCACTAGTCTGATGACTTGTGATTAACATACTTTGATCTGTGGTGGCTCTCTGGAAAGTTCATGCGCTGTCAGAACCTTTTGTGATCCGACTTGGGAAATGTTTGACCCTGAATTCAGATATGCTGCTTAGCCCCGTCCTTACTTTAGATCCAGTACCTGAAAGCTGGTTCAGAAGTGGATGTTCATACTGAAAAGTGCTGTTCTCCAAAGCAAAGATGAAAGTCCCCTGGAAAGAGTGGTGATCACTACCTCTGGGCATGGGCATATGTAACCAAGGACATGTGTTCATGCGTATGAGTGTATGTTAATTGGTATGCAGCAAAAGCTGTCTATCTTATATTCTCTTTTTCCTGTGCACTAATAGAAAGCTTAATGGGAAGAAATAAAGAAGTTTTCTTTATATTCTTATACTCTTCTTCCCCCTCTTCCTTACACATTTGAAAACCCCTCTTTTAGAAGAGTGGAATTGTAGAATCATAGAACAATTTTGTTTGGAAGAGAACTTAAAGATCATTTAGTCCCAAACCCCCCTGCCATAGGTAGGGACACCACCTGCTAGAGCAGATTGCTCAAAGCCCTGTCAAACCTGGTTTTGAGCACTTCCAGGGTTGGAGCCTCCACAGCTTCTGTGGGCAACCTATTCCGGTGCCTCACCACCCTCAAGGGGAAGAATTTCTTTCTCATGGCTAGTCTAAATCAAGGTTCTTCCAGTATAGATCTAAAGGCTATGAAAGGAGTTCACAATATCCAAAATTGGCTGTTGTTTTGGTTTTTTTCTTTTTCCTTTTTTTCCACATAATGACCATTCTGAGCTCTTAAGACTCTTTTTCTTCGTTGACTTGGCTCCTCTTACACACAGACTCAGTGGGAAACCTTGCTAAGGCTTAAATAAATGCAGACGTTCAAACTGAAACTGAGCTGGCTTCCTGCAGTCAAGGTTCCCATTATCTCATCTTGTTTCAGCCAAAATGCTCTTATAAAGCAATTCAGTTGTGTCAGAGTAAACAACACTGTGTACAAATTTCTAACTGTTCTGCCTTGCCCACAACAGTTTTGTTCTTGAATAAGGAGCTTCCTTGCTTTGAATGGATGCTCTGTCTTGGAATACCCAGCAGTTGCCATTACATGTAAGCAATTCTATCAGCTGTAAAAGATGAGGTGAAGGCACTGATAGATGTCACTCCTGTCCATCTTTGCTTGATATCATGTGGGCTACCAGAAGATGGTTTCCAGTAGCACATTCTTCTTATGCTGAATAGTGCAAGTGTCAGAGTTTCTTTCCCTCTTTGGAGGGAGGAAGTTCTGGAAAGAAATTTGTCTTCTTCATTCTTACTTTTTCTCTCATAGGGGAGGGACTATTTTCTCACTGGGGAGGGACTATTCACAAGGCCTTGTAATGACAGGACAAGGGGGAATGGGTTTAAACTGGAAGAGGGGAGATTTAAACAGGATGTTAGGAGGAAGCTCTTCACAGTGAGGGTGGTGAGACGCTAGCACAGGTTGCCTAGGGAGGTTGTGGCTGCTCCCTGCCTGGAGGTGTTCAAGGCCAGGCTGGATGAGGCCTTGGGCAACCTGTTCTAGTAGAAGGTGTCCCTGCCTATGGCAGGGGGTTTGGAACTAGATGATCTTTGAGGTCCCTTCCAAACTAAACCATTCTATGATTCTATAGACACTTGGGGGTTTCCTAATGGCTTCCCTCTGCGTAGTCTCATTCTCCTGGTCTACATAATCCTGTCTGCTAACATGGAAGACAGGCATAGCTACATTTAGTCTTTAGTCAGTGAATACCTGAGTTGTGGAAGGACTGTCACTCCCCTGAATCAAAGGGAGGCTGCATGAGATGTTTTTAAATGACAGAGGTGGGGGTCAACAGCTTTCCTAAGAGCAACAACTAAGGAAAGCCTGGGACTCATCTGATGGGGCCTCAGTACATGCTGCAAGGAGGGAGGACACGTTTGGCGCTTGCTCTGTGTTTGACTTTGGGCATTCTTGTGTGAAGTGCCTTTTGTCTTCTGCTTTTTAATTTCTCTCTGGTCCTGGGTTTCTCTACTCTCTCACAAAGGGAATGGAAAGTTCTGTGTATCCATAACCTGCTGCTTAGTGGTATCTCCCTTTCACCTAAGCACCTATTTCCTTTTTCACAGCACTTTGACACTCTGATTTCCCACCATTCCTTACACTCACAGGAGGCAATCAGGTGTCTCGGAGATTCAGCAGGTCTTTGGCTCTCACCATCTCATCCTAATCCTGCTCACAAAATGGTGCTGCTAATGCCAGCTCCACTTCCCTGTACTTAATATCAAATTAACTCAGCCTGAAAGCTTTTGATGAGGTTTCTTTGGCTTTCCAAACAGCACCATCTTGCAGACGTGTGACACACAAAAGTTTCAATCGTCGTGTTTGCTCACGGCAGAAGCATGTGAAAGGAGTGGAGTGTGCTTCGAGAATGACTAAACATCACAGTGGTGGTGTGGCAGCTGTCCTGAGAAGCTTAGTCTTTATTCTGGAAGATAGAAGAGGTGTTTATATTAATGGCCAAAGGTTTCAGTTCACGCTGAGGTTCCTCTCCACCACAGCTAATAGAAACAGAGATGAGAAACCTGATGCAGATCTCTCACTGCTTAATGACAGTAGAGAGAAGTTAAGGAGTACCTGGGATCATCATTCCTTCCTGCTTACACTCTGACATCTTTTAGAGAAGAGCATTTTTTTAAGGACTAGATCCAAAAGGTTTGTTTTTTTTTTTTCTTGTTCTCCCTTTGGGCTTGCCTAGGTAGATACCCATCTTTAATACAAAGCTTTGAAGCATTATTATGGTAATGTCAGGTAACTGCTCTTCAACACAGATTGACAGCTCACTATTAAACAAGGGTAGGGAGGAATGTGGCATCTGTGTAGTGAGTGCTGCATGTGGTTGGTTTGAAATGTTTGGTTGTTAGTTTGTTTGTGTTTATTTGTTTTTTTTTTGTTTTTTTTTTATTTTTTGTTTTTTTTTAAACAGAGACATGGCAATTGCAGGTTGGCTTTGCCGTTTTGATTTAGCAGCATTTCAGAACCTTTTGCCAAACCACAAGTAAAGAGCAATGTTTAGATCAAACTGCAGTCTCCAAATATTTCTCCCCACCCTGGTTCCAGCACAAAGCGTTTAATTTCCAATCAATTGCAAACTGGGCTACTGGAAGATGTTATCTTTGGCATGTACCCATTTAAGCCTCTGAAACAAGCAAAAATGCATTATTTTTTTAAAGTCCCTGGATTGCTGACCAGTTTTGACTCAGGTTTAGACTGGCAGGTACCGGACATCTGTAATAGATTCACCTCCAATAACAAGCTGAGCTCTGAAATGCTACTGATTGGCACTGGCAAGGATACCAGGATGAGCTCAGTACATTTGCTTCTTTTCACAGCTGCAATGACATGTTCTGCCAACCCAAATGAAACTGCCAGCAGGAAAAAAAAAACCAAAAAAATCCCCAACGTTTTCCTCCATTCCATGGGTTTTGGGACTAGCATCCTTTCCCCATGCTTGGTTAATGTATTTATTTTTGACAAATGGTATGACAAAGAGCAGGACTGGACCATAGAAGTAATGCCTACCTACAGACAGAGTATTGAAGAGTTAATGAGAGCTATTTGGTGTCGAGTTGGCAGTGTAGTGGGCATCTCCTATGCCTCCTTCCTCTGGTTCCAGAAGACTTCAGTGAAGAACCTGCTACTGCTAACAGATCGCCTGCTCAGGCTGGATCTTTGCTCTGTGCAACTGTAAGCAGAGGAGCACAATTTCTGTTTCATTGTTATTTACCTAAGAAAACGGTGAACTCTTGAACCTTCTCTTACCGTTTTGACTGAACTTGACCTAAATATCAAGGCTGAAAGCTGAATTAGCTTTTTTTTTTTCCCTCCCTGTTGTTGTGGTCAAGAAAGGGAAGGCAGAAATATCATACTGGCTGCTGCTTCTTGCAGCCTGTCTAGCCTGACAAGCTAGTGGGAATGCCCGTTGGTCTCCCACCCAGCTTGCTGGCTCCTGGGGGCAAAATACACAGCAGGTCTAGCATGGTGTAACTTGCGTTCCAGCCAGCGAGCAATCACAGGCTAAAGTACTCCTGAAAGTTGTTTGTTGAGTTTTCCTTGTTTGAAGCTTATAGAGTCTCCTTTCAACTCAGTCAGTTCAGACCATTTCAGGTTCCACTGCATGGGGCTAAGGAGGTGCAAGAGCAACTTAAGAGAGTCGTCTTTGAGTTTTTTAGAGTAAGATTAGTGATAATTAAGTATCACTGCATATGTTCTCTGCTGAATATGGTGTAGGAGAATGGCTGCTGAGAAATCTCCTTGCAGTTCAGGCTTCTTTCCACGTGTTCCACTGGTTTTTAGGGTTTATTTTGTATGGTACATCGATGTGGTGCATTCAAACAGTGAGGGAGCCAAAGCACAAAAGAATGTGGAGAAGTTTTGAAAACAGAAAGGATCAGTGAATTGGAATGACTTCTTTAAACATGAAGAGAAAGTAATGTGAGCATAATTAAAAAGTGATTGTGAGGAGGACAGTCTTTAGCCTTGTTCACCTAGAAAAGGAGACATGGACTTCTTAATTGGCATTGGCTGTTAGGTGAAGCAGTCATCTTCTAGGGGATCATGGAATCATAGAATGTTTTAGGTTGGAAGAGACCTCAAAGATCATCCAGTTCCAACCCTCTGCCGTAGGCAGGGACACCTCTCACTAGCACAGGTAACTCAAAGTCTCATCCAGCCTGGCCTTGAACACTTCCAGGGAGGGAGCAGTCACAACCTCCCTAGGCAACCTGTGCCAGTGTCTCACCTCCCTCACTGGAAAGAACTTCCTCCTAACATTCCATTTAAATCTCCCCTCTGCCAGTTTAAACCCATTCCCCCTTGTCCTGTCATTAGAAGGCCTTGTGAATTGTCCCTCCCCAGCCCTCCTGTAGGCCCCCTTGACATACTGGAAGGCTACTATAAAGACCTCCTCAAAGCCTTCTCTTCTTCAGGCTGAAAAGCCCCAACTCTCTCCTGCCTGTCCTCATAGCAGAGGTGCTCCAGCCCTCTGATCATCTTTGTGGCCCTCCTCTGGACTCTTTCCAGCAGTTCCATGTCCTTTTTGTGCTGGGGGCTCCAGAACTGCACACAGTACTCCAGGTGAGTATGCTGAAGCATTGCAACAGGCGACTTACACAAGCAGCTGGCGCTCTTCCTCACTGGAGGATTTTACAAAGCATGTTAGATAAACGTTTGCTTGGAGTGCTTTAGGAGTGCTTGCTCCTGTTTTCTGAAACTTTCTTTTCTTTAGCTCTGACATTCCTGTGGGCTTCAGCTTTAACCCTGGAACTTCTGATAAGGAATCTGCAACATACACCAATAGAGAACTGCCTGGAATAAATACAATTCACACAAGAGGGCATTTAAAAGAGCTCCCATGAGTCCCTGGCAGAAAAGCAGGTCAGTGGGAAACTACTCAGCCATGGTATCCAGTCTGTTAGCTCCAGGAGGGAGTCTCTGCCTCGCATTGCAGGAGTACTGCAAAGCGCTGCGATTGGCATTAGCAGCTCACATTTTTATTTGAGGGGAACATAAATCCTAAGGATCTTGTTTGTGTATAATTATTCCTGCCCTGGGGTTGCAGCATCTTGTGCGCGCAGCTGCATTGTGAACATTTTTCCAAGTTTATTTAGCAGCGAGTGCAAGGATTTTACATGTCAGAGCTGGGAACGCTCCTGTTTCAGCTGACTCCGCTCCTTTGGGGTGTTGGAGAGCTTTTAGGTGACTAAGCGAGAGGCAGTTGCACAAGTCCAGAGAGAAAGGGAGCTCTATTTAATCATCTTAGCCAAAGAGAGAGTAGGTGCACAGGAGCAGGCAGAGCTAAGCTGTGAGGAGAAGGGGAGCGAGCTAGGATGACCTATGGAAAGGATTTGGAGGTCAATGGATTTGGCAGAGTCAGTACTCCCTTAACGGAGGGTTTCTTGATTGACATGTCCATATTTCACTGAGCTCAAGGCCTGAACTCCTGCAAACACACAGCAGCCAGAAGCTTATGGTCTGATACTCTGCTCCAACAGGAGATAGATTCATAGGATCATGGAATCAGTCAGGGTTGGAAGGGACCACAAGGATCATCTAGTTCCAGTCCCCCTGCCATGCCTAGGGACACCCTACCCTAGATCAGGCTGCCCACAGCCTCTGCCAGCCTGGCCTCAAACATCTCCAGGGATGTGGCCCCAACCACCCCACTGGGCAATCCATTCCAGGCTCTCACCACTCTCATGCTGAACAACTTCCTCCTCACATCCAATCTGAACCTCCCCATCTCCAGCTTTGCATCATCCCCCCTAGTCCTGTCACTACCTGATAGCCTAAAAAGTCCCTCCTGAGCCTTTTTGTAGGCCTCCTTCAGATACTGGAAGGCCATAAGAAGGTTACCTGGGAGCCTCCTCTTCTCCAGACTGAACAGCCCAAATTCTTTTAGTCTGTCCTGAAAGACAGCTGGGCACTCTCATATACTGGCCCTTGACACTTACAAATGTATACCTTTTCTGGGGTAACATTTCTGTAGGAAGTGATAAATCAATTCTATTCTTCAGTCAGCCCTTTTCTAATGCTCTAAGGCTATTAATGGATGTCCATAATATGGCAGGTGTAAATGCACCCGCAGACTGGGTCACTATGCAGTATTGTACGTTCACCACAGGTAGAGATGCCCAGTATAGGATGCAAGGAGAGAACCAGGAAGAAAAGCCAACACTATGCAGGCACCCATAGCAATGCTGCTGGTTATGGTTTGTAGTCTTTTTTTGTTTTCAGTCAGATGTGGAATCTAACCTACAAATGAACTGGGTCTTTCAGCCTCTTTTTGGTGTAAAGCTTTGAGAGACCTGTTTTGTGTGTAGGAATGGTTGAGCTGAAATCTGCAGGCAGTCCAGGAACAGTGCAATTGATTGAGACTCATGGGGAAAGAATGTGATCATCATGTGATCTGATGAGGTGACTGCTCTCTTGGATGATGTCAGAAAGCCATGAGCAAGATATTCTGTGTTAATGTGGCTTTGGAAATTGAGGGAGTGGTGAGACCTATGATGAAAGCAATGTCATTAGAGCAGGTCTGAAACTGTCACACAGGGAATGCAGAGCTGGAATACAGAAGTTGTGGCTCATTTTGAAGCAGTTCTGTGCAAAACAGAAACAGGTGATGGCTATGCCACTAACAGCTCTGCAAAAGTCCTGGCATGGTGTTCTCCAGGCGACAATATTGGCAAGCCCACTCCTGTTGCTTTTTCTTGAGGTGTCAGGAGGACCGAGCAGGTAGCTATGTGAAGCAGCTATCGTGAACCTTCAAAGCAGTAGAGTCTCTCTTGCAGCCTCAACATTTGGGCCAGGTTCTCTGAACTTTTCTAACCTTGGCAGATCTACAGGGAAAGCCTACAAGATCCTGGAGTTCAAAGCAGGCAAAATATATGACACCTTTTGCAAGTTTGTCTTTGAGTGTTGAGTTTATTTGAACTCATGTTAACCAAAGCCAATAAAAAATGGGTTTGCATGAGCTCCTGCAAGGTGAAATTCCAGTGAGCAGAGAGAATAAGGAGTGACAACCTGTTTGCCAAACACAGTTATTTTTATTTGTGTTAAAGGGAGAAAGCTGATGGAGTTTGGGTGCTTTTATGTTTGATTTAAGGCAGGAATAGGGAAAGTTATAGCTTGAGGATATTATGTAAGAAGTATTATTCCTCTGTGAAGATATCCTGAATAACCTGGACTCTATCTACCAGGTCATAACACAAAAGACTCCTCTTTCTGGGGATTTTATACTTCATTATGCTAATAACTATAGAAACCCTGAGGAAGAGAATAAAGCAGTAGATGGAGGTAAAAATATGAATAATTAATTAGCCATATTTTTTTAAAAGTGAAATTGAAGGAAAATCTGGCAAAAATAAGTAGTAATTTGCCATGACAGAATCAGTCCATGGACCTCATGATTAAATGAGGAGCTAAGGTAGTGCTGGGTGAGAAATGAGCTTGGATAGCCAAAAGTCAGAGGTAGAAAGAGATCCTACAGATATGGAATTTAATGTTGGATACTGGGGGGAAGGAGGAGGTGTGATAGATGAAAGCAACTACTGGAGTGCAATAGAAATGGCAAAACAGCTATGGAGATAACTAAGAAGGTTGCTGGTTGCATGATATTCCTGAGTAGGTATTTTGCATAAACTACTCAGTTAAGAAGTGAAGTTCTAGAAGAGTAAATCACAGAATTTCAGTGTCATCTGGAAATGGTAGGAGGGTTTAAAGTGAACATCTAAGGATAGGACAAAGAAGATGAGGCTAGAGTTGTGTTTGTAGATCTGGAGGCAGTTGCTAAAGGGGAAGGTGGGGAAGGAGAGGAATGGCAGCAGCGCAGGTTCTGGGCATACTTAACTTGTGAAAGACAGAAGTAAACAGTGTGATGTTACCATGAGCCTTTAATGAGATAATATGAGTTAAGTAGCCAACCTAATAGAGCCAAAGCCATTCTGGGGAAGCATGACTGCTGAGGCAGTGTGGTTGATCTGCCAGTGACCTCTAGAACTGGGTTTGGTAGATAGAGATCTTGCTTGTTAGAGGTCTGTCATTATGGGAGGCTTTGGCTGCCTGAATTATACAGGGGAACAAGTAGCTGAATTCAGATTGTTCTGAATGAAATGACCGACAAAGCTTCTCCCAGTCCCTGAACAGTGAGAAGCAATAAATACGTTCTTAGATTTGACATTATGTTGCAGAATGAGTAGAAAATAACCTTGGTTTGAGTAACTTCACTTTCAATTAAAATTAAAGATAAGCCAATGCTGAGCCACTTGGTTCCAGATGGATGGCATTTAGGCAACTGGTTAAAGACTGGAGAGCTCAAGAAGACTGGATTGTAAAGTGAGGCTGGCCTTTCTTTGAGCTGAAGGTACCAAAAATGCCTGGAACAAGCATATCCTGCAAAGTGAAACACATAGGACAGAAGTTCTCAGATGTGACTGAACAAGGAGCAGGAAAATGAACAGGTTAGCAAAGAAAGCCACATGTGAGAGGTCAGGAAATGCCTGAGTGAAAGGAGAACTGGCAGGAGTCAAGCTGGGTTTGAATCTGCAAAGGCCCAGGAATTTATTACTTTGCTCCCATTTCAGTTAGGATGCTGGTTCTGAATATGCAGGCACAGCAGATTTTTAGCATTAGTGAAAACCTGGAAATCAAAAGGCTTTCACCCAAGTGTGGCACAAAATGAAATACTGAAGGAAGACTGGACCATTGTCACCTCAGTATCTGGAAGCAACATATCATTGTGGGCTCAAGAACAACCTTTTTGATAGGACTTAAAGGGAGGAAGAAACTATTCAGTTGAAGAATGAGGTCTGTTTGTGGTGAAGGGGCAAGGACAGGGAGAGAATGCTATGGTGACAAATGCTCTAGAAGAATAGGACATATGGTCGTGAAAGAAGGAAAGAAAACATAGGAAATTAGAACTAATGTGATCTAGGTAAATTTGATGTGTGCCTCTGATAAAAGCACTGGTGTTCCTATTCATGGCAATCCATCCTTCCTTCTTATCTTCTAGTATGGTGCATGAAACTGAGACACACATCAGAAAAACTGAAAGGCAGAAAAAGAGTTATGCTGAAGGGTAGATTTAAGTGAAAAGCAGCCTTTCACAATGGAGAGAACTTATTAATTAACTCCTTTGATGGCTGATTGTGGGACTGCTTCTCTGTTTCAATTCTACTAAAGATTATCACCCAGAAAGTGGCAGTGTGCTGGTGAAACCCACTGGGACATGATCTCAGAAAGAGGTGATGTCAGAAGCACCAAATAGCTGGAGATCATATCCAGCCATAACACAAGAGACAGGGAGAGAAAGAGATGTGAGATTGGTTGTAATAAAAGTAAGACTGGTTATAGGGAAAATAAGTTCAAGGCTGTTGCTAAAAGCAAAGGAAGGGTTCACCAGTCAGGAGGAGCTGGTGATGAGGAAAACAGTGATATGATGGATATGCTCTAACTGAATATCTCCAGTGCTGTGTGTCAGGTTCTGGGGTGTAGCAAGCAGAGTGTTTTTAGTATGCACAAGTGTAAATGCTGTCATACTCAGTTTTGCAGTCTGACTCCCTGAGTAAGACGCCAGCTGAAGGATATCTTTAACAATAGGCATTTTCTGATTGGTGTTTGAATATGAACATAGCCTTTTGCATGCGTTACTCATCCTGCTCCTTCCCCTTTGATGCTCAGCCTGGGATTTAGAAGAGCACAGAGCTGCCCACTGTTCCTTAATCCGGAGTTTGGTATTAAGTGTCATTGGCAGGTTGCATTTTTAGGAAGTTTTCTTTGAAATGTCAAATCTTAGACTAATTGAAATCCTCCTACCTGCTGCAGGATTTGTCAAACCAATTCGCTCAGGATGTCTTGGCACAAGGAGAGAGATGCTACTGTTGTCTGTGGAGAGGAGTCCCTTGGGCTCCAGCTAGAGGCAGATAAGGGTTGATCAGCTTTGACATTGTATCCTCTGTTATTTGTCTCCATTCCAGATACCCATTCCTCTTCTCTGTGGTCTCTTCCTCTTCTTCACATGACATGTTTGGTTTTGTGTTTTTGTTTTTTTTCCCAGAAGTGGAGTCAAGATAATATGTAAGACTGATGATATCTCATTTACCTTTGCAGTGTTTCATCACATTTTGAGATATTGGACTAGAAACTGTTTCTGCCTTTCTCTGTTGGGCTGTACAGTCTCTCCCCTTAGGCTAAGGCAGTGCTTTATACCTGGAGGTTTACTACACCAGTTTCAAAAACAGATTCCACCACGTACTGGGAGTCAGCTTCCATCTGCATCCCTTTTTACCTTGGATGAAGATGATGTGCAGCATGGTCTATGTGTTCAAAGATCTGCCTTGCTACTGGCTTTGATTTCTCCTTTAAATAAGCAGCTGATGATTCCCACCACAAGCATTCTGTGTTTGAGCAAGAGTGGTTTCTCATTAGGAAGAATAAAATGATTAAGCCTGACTTGTGATGCTGTAAATCTTAATGCCATATAGATCCAGGATAGGAGGGGAGAACTCAGAGTTGATTCTTGGTCCTCTTATCCTTTGAGAGAGGAGGGACATTTTCTGCTTTGTTTGAGGTGGCACCTGGAAGTATCTGTCCCTGTATGTTTAGCAGGAGGTCTATTTTCTCCTAGTCTGATCTGCTGCCATTGCATGCAGGGTAGGTGCAGTTGAGAGGAATGTGAAGGATTTTGGTTGTTTGAGGAGGGATGGGTGGAGGCCTTCAGAGTCCGTGAATTCATTAAAATTCCAGGTTGTGTTGCAGGGTAAATGCGTGGGCCCTAATATGCAGGGCTCCAACAGGTAAATACTCGACTCTTGGATACTAGACAGAGCAAGTTTTTACCTGCCCTTCATTCAAAAAGCTTCGCCAGGTACTTTGCACCCACCCATGAGGCAGCATTCACCGCTACCTGAAGGTAATGCAAAGTGATAGAGACAAGCAGGTCAGGGGCAGCAGTTCCCCTTTCAATGGAAACATGCCACAAGTGTGTGTTTGCACTCCAAAAACACCCATTTGGAAGCAGCCAGACACGCTTCTCTGTGGCTGCTCTCTTTGAAGGCTCCTTGCTTTGCTGACAGCATCCATTGGCGCTGGGGACTGTATAAACAAGCCGGCACCTCCAGCCGCCTTCCCAAACCCCGAAAGTCACAAAGCAGCATCCACCGGGCAATTAGACTCCTGGGTGAGAAGCATGGAGAACAGGGGCCAAAGCCTGCCTGGGGGCAGCCTGCCTCTGTGCACTCCTGCTGAACCCTGTGAGGTAATTCGGCCCTTTTCAGGCAGTCGGCTCCAGACGCTGTGATCCTCTCATACAGAAGCTGCTAACCTTGCTCAGAGCGATTTCACCATAGACTTGACTGCAGACACCTCTGTTCCTCAGGACTGGGAGGGTTGGAGTGCTCTCGGTCTGGTGTTATTATCCAGACGCAGCACAAGAACTCGGGACTGAATTTGCTCTTCTTGTCTGAAAATTGGTGAATCACAAAATCACAGAATGATTTGGTTTCGGAGGAGCCTTTAAGGGTCATCCAGTCTAACCCCCCTGCAGTCAGCAGGACATCTGTAACCATACCAAATTGCTCAGAACCCCGTGCAACCTGACCTGGAGTGTTTCCAGGGATGGGCAATCTACCACCTCTTTGGACAGCCTGGGTCAGAGTCTCACCAGCCCCTGTGTTTAAAAAAAAAGCAACCCAAAAAACAAAACCCAACCTCCCCCAAGTAATTGTCTAGTCTAACTCTCCCTCTTTTAGTTTAAAACCATCACCACTTGTCCTGTCACAATGGGTCTTGCTGAGGTGGTTCACAAACCCATGCTGGTACAAAAGAGGGACCAGTTACCCTCATGAACTGGATCTGCAGTGCTCCCCACCTGCAGTTCTTGCAGAGGCTGTCCACAGCTTGTGGGGAGTTATCTGGAGGCTTGTCCTTCAGTCAGCATTCCTCTATCTCTGGTTAGATGCTCGTTTCACTGGACAACCCAACTGGGGGATGTGAAACCACACAGCTTTAGATCTCTTTCCTTTATTTCTCTTTTTAAAAAATAAAATAGAAGGTTAAAAGAGAGATGTGGTCACTGAGAAAAAATAATTCCCCTGCTGTAACAAGGGAAGGAAAACAGCTGCACAGAGTGAAAACACTGAAAGCAGAGAACACTGTTATTCTTAGGAGGGAATGTTGGGATTAAGGTTTAAAAAAACCTTTTTCTTTTCAAGGCATCCAGTTTCGAAGGGGTTCAGTTACTTCAGGGATCAGACATTTAGCAGACACTTTCTTGATCTAGCTTCTTTGCAGGCCCTGAGTGTTTTGAAAGACTTCCTGCATATACATGCCAGTTATTTGATCTGATCATTGTTTTAATAAAACTATTATTTAACTAACCACGAGTTAATTTCTTTGGCCCTCTGGGAACCAGCCACAAATAGTAGCAAGTTATTGTTTAACCTGGCTAAAGCTGAGCTCCTTGTCTGCCTTGCTAACTCCCACCATTGACAAAACCACTTACAATTGCACTTTTTTTTTTTCCTCTTAGTGGAGTTAGACTGTTAGTTAAAAAAAATTAAAAANTTGTCTTCATGTAATGATTTTCTAATCCTTTTTAATTTGCCTTTCTCTGTCTGAGGATGTGAATTGGTGCTCTGTAAGGACAAAAGGGATTAAGGCCTCAAATTGTGCCAGGGGAGGTTCAGATTCGCTATTAGGAACGATTTAATTACTGAAAGAGTGGTCAGGTATTGGAACAGGCTGCTCAGGGAGATGATGGAGTCACTGTCTCTAGAGGTGTTAAAAAAATACATAGACATAGCACTTCAGGACATGGTTTATTGGTCATGGTAGCGTTGAGTTGGCAGTTGGGCTTTATTTTGGAGGTCTTTTCCAACCTTAATGATTCTATAGTTTTGTGTTTGAGATCTGCTGTGTAAAGCAGCTGGTGCAGAGAAGCATTGACCTTACCTGGAGCATGCCTCGCTCTGCTTCAGCAAAAGGACACTACAGCTGATTCCTCTGGTAACCTGCAAAAACAGGGTAAGCTTCCAGGAACGTTCCAAGAGCGGAAAAGAGTCAAGCAAAATGAGAGGATGCTTTATTTAAACTATTCTGGAAAATGGCAGAATTTTGGTTCAGGACTTAATTTTGGATTTTCTTTGCCATCTTGTCCCCATGAATGTGTCCATATGCTACCAACCAGGACTGGGCAGCAGAGCACGGGGGCAGTAGGTGAGATGGTGGCCACAGGTTGCCAGTCATGCTGTGAAGGGCAGCGCAGAGGTCAGCTGCTGTTAAACCAGCAAAGTTACCATCAGCAAGAACAGATGCTGAAAAAAGAGTGCTGGCATGTGCTGTGAAAGGAGTATAGTGGCCTAAGCAGGAGTGACTCTGGAGGACAGTGATTGGAGAGTGCCTGGAGAGCTGCCTGGCAGAAAAGGACCTGAGGGTGTGGGTGAACAGCCAGCTGAACGTGAGCCAGCAGTGTGCTCAGGTGGTCAAGAAGGCCAACAGCATCTTGGCCTGTATCAGAAATGGTGTGACCAGCAGGAGTAGGGAAGTGATCATGCCCCTGTACTCAGCACTTGAGACCACACCTCGAGTACTGTGTCCAGTTTTGGTTGCCACAGTTTAGGAGGGATATTGAGGTGCTGGAGAGGGTGCAGAGAAGGGTGATGAGGCTGGTGAGAGGTCTGGCAAACATGGCCTATGAAGAGAAGCTGAGGGAACTGAGGTTGTTTAGTCTGGAGAAGAAGAGGCTGAGAGGGGACCTTACTGCCCTCTACAACTACCTACTAAAAGGAGGTTGTAGTGAGGCTGGTGTTGGTCTCTTCTCCCAAATTACTAGTGATAGGACAAGAGGAAATGGCCCCAAGTTGCATCAGGGAAGGTTTAGGTTGGATGTTGGGAGGAAGTCCTTTACTGAGCAGGTGGTCACAGGAACGGGCTGCCGAGGTAGGTGGTGGAGTCACCATCCCTGGAGGTGTTTAAAAAGTGGATGCGGTGCTTGAGGCCAAGGTCTAGTGATTAAGGATTCTGGGATGAAGGTTGGACTTGGATGATCCTGGTGGTCTTTCCCAACCATAGTGATTAGATGTTGTGCTGAGGGATTTGGTTTAGTCAAGGACTCATCAGTGTGAAAGTAATGATTTGACTCATAGAATCATAGAACCATAGAATCAGTCAGGGTTGGAAGGGACCACAAGGATCATCAATTCCAACCCCCCTGCCATGGGCAGGGACACCCTGCCCTAGATCAGGCTGGAGTCAAGACTCAATGATCTTTAGAGGTCTTTCCCAATCTAAGAAATTCTGTGAGTGTGCAGATTTCCAACCAGAGGACAATTAGTCTCAGAGGCCTTTTTTTTTAGGCTGGTGTGGTGGCCAAGGGGATTAAGGCAACCTGTGAATGCGAGAAACCAGGCAGGAGCAGCAAACGGGTGTCTAAGGCTCGCTTTTACCTGGGTGAGGAAAGCTTTACTGCTCAAGGCCACGTGGAACTCACAATCCAGAAGAAAAGGAAAAAACAGGTGTCATAGTTTTTTGTGTAAGAGCGTCACAGACTATTCCACTTTCCTCTTTTTCTAAGGGAAGAGGGCAGTAAAACAATACAGCTCTTGCTGAGCTGGAGGCGACCACAGAACGGTTGTGCTTAGGGGTGTGCAGGAAGGGATGCAGCATATGTGAATCCTTAGCACCTAATGCAGGCACAGGATACATGAGAATTCCCCCCAAAACCTTCCTCTCAAGCAAGCAAGCAAACAAAAAAAAAAACCCCAACCCAACAACTCCTCAGCGCTCATTTTCTGCCGTCCCTCCCTGTCTCGCGGCTGGCCCCAGGCAAGCCCAAATGCACTGCTGCAGCCTGCGGCCTCGAAGGCCGTGGCCTACCTCAGGGCCCTCCGACGCGCTTACCCGGTGAGACCCCCCTGGAGAGCTGCAGAGGTAGGGAGAAAAGAGAGCAAATTCACCTTGCTGCTGGCTTCTAAGGTGTTTGCAGGGCTGAGGGGATGGAATAACAAAGTTACAATATCTGAGGGCGCCAGTTCATCCTCTGGGATGGGTCTTGGTCTCTGGAGTTAGTCAAGGGAGGTGATTCTCCCGCTCTGCTCTGCCCTGGTGAGACCCCACCTGGAGTACTGCGTCCAGTTCTGGAGCCCCTGTCGCAAGAGGGATGTGGACATGTTGGAGTGTGTCCAGAGAAGGGCCACGAGGATGCTCAGAGGGCTGCAGCACCTCTGCTATGAGGACAGACTGAAAGAGTTGGGGCTGTGCAGGCTGGAGAAGAGGAGGCTCCCAGGTGACCTTCTTGTGGCCTTCCAGTAGCTGAAGGGGGCCTACAAAAAAGGTGGGGAGGGAATTTTTAGGCTATCAGGGAGTGACAGGACTAGGGGGAATGGAGCAAAACTGGAGGTGGGGAGATTCAGACTGGATGTGAGGAGAAAGTTCTTTGCCATGAGAGTGGTGAGAGCCTGGAATGGGTTGCCCAGGGAGGTGTTTGGGGCCACATCCCTGGAGGTGTTTGCAGCCAGGCTGGCAGAGGCTGTGGGCAGCCTGATCTAGGGTAGGGTGTCCCTGGGCATGGCAGGGGGTTGGAACTAGATAATCCTTGTTGTCCCTTCTCACCCTGACTGATTTTGATTCTAAAGGGAGTCTGGGATAACCTGGAACCCCTCAAACTGCAACAGCAGGATGGGGGCAGAGAAGATCAAGAGGAGATCTGCTGGGATGGGGATGTGTGAAATAAGTGAGAAAGATTTTTGGTTTTCTTCTTAACCTCAACCACACAGAAGTATTATCTGGTAACTAAAAATTTTCAGGACAGTGTTGAACTTTTAATCTTTGGAGATGGCCAAATGAAGACCACGAGACCTATCTTCCTTAGACGTGTGCTGTAGCTAAACATGGTACTGAAGCTTAGCTCAGTGGTAACAGAGAAAACCCAGGCCACCAGCAACGGAACAAGGGGACACAGTCTCAAGTTGTGCCAGGGGAGGCATAGACTGGATATTAGGAAGTTCTTCAGAGAGAGAGTGACTGGCATTGGAATGGGCTGCCCAGGGAGGTGGTGGAGTTGCTGTCCCTGGAGGTGTTCAAGAAAGGACAGGGGGCACTTGGTGTCATAGTCTTGTTTATTGGGTAGGGCTGGGTGATAGGTTGGACTGGATGAGCTTGGAGGTTCTAGTTCTGTTCTAGTTCTGTTCTAGTTCTGTTCTAGTTCTGTTCTAGTTCTGTTCTAGTTCTGTTCTAGTTCTGTTCTAGTTCTTCTTAGGGTTTTCTAGTTAACAATAAGTATTTTGGCTCAAAACTATACCAGATCTATAGAAGGAGCTAGTAAAATAGTTTGTGTTCAGTGTACTTGGCTGTGTTTTCGGCAAAAGCAGCCTGGAAGTACTCTCAAATGGCTGTGCGATAAGGTGTTTAATGATCTTGTAGCTGTCCCAGTCAGACATGGGAGGAAAGGCTTTTTTTGTCACCAGTGATCAAAGTTGGGCAGACCTTCCTGGTCCCATGAAGCTTGTGAAGCTGATCAAGGAAACAGAAAGCCAGCAAAGCTCTGCAACTTGTCCCAGTACTACTGGGCTTTAAGTAAACCATAAACACTCCTGGAATGATTTCTAAGACAAATAAAACAAAAACAGTTTAAAGGTGATAAAACCCTGTTGACATGAATACCATTCTGGTGAACCACCTTGGACATGTTTCAAACATAATCCAGCACCTCTTTAACTTTATCCCAGATAAATGAAAGATTTCACACATGAGGCTTTGCCTACACAACAGACTTTCTGTGCTTGCAGCCTCTGTCTATGACCACAGCCCCCTGCATTTTCAACGGTTCTAGGAAGCTTGGCATCCCCATTGGCAGTGGTTGAGCCTCAGTTGTGAGGCATTCTGAGCATTTTTCCTCTACACCCTGTTGTATGCCACTATAGATTACGTGCTGGAAGCATCTCTGCACCTTCTTTCATGGGTGTCCCTGAAAGCTCTAATGGGATTGAGGGGCAGAAGTAAGAGGGTTTTGCCAGGCAGACAATGTGAGAAGAAAGGAGCCAGCCTCATTATAACTCTGACAGGCTTCCAAGAGCTGCTGGGGCACCCAAAGCCCTTCCAGGTTTAGGAAGCATTGCTTCGCTGCTACAGAAGAAGGAATGAAGGTATCCATCCTAGGCCCCTCAGCTCTAGGGAGAAATCTCATCATGGTGCCAGTGCTTGTAAGCTTTCTCTTATTTTTAGTACATCTAGAGAATCAGTCTATCTTTATCTCCATGTCATGGACTTGTCTCAAGATGAGATGTCTTCCTCCACAAACTATACTAAAAGGACAAGATAATGAGAACAGAGACACCAGCCCATACTAATTTCTCTCTTCACCCATTGCTCTGATCTTAATGTTTTGAAATCCAGACCACCAACCAAGAAATCACCATCCCTTTAGCTATTCCCAAAAAATTATGTATCATACTATCTCCTCAATACACAATTTCTCAGGCTAATTATTCCTCAGAAACTGATGGGTGAAGTTTTAAGAGTAAAAGATCAAGGGCATTTTTAGACAACAAAGAAACAAATTTATATTTCACAGAGAGCTGAGGTGCTTCCTCATTTTTTGCCCTGCTCACCTCTGCTCATCAATTTGTTATTTATCATGTTCTGAGGGATGCAAAACTTGCCCCTGGGAGGAGATAAATCTTTTGAAGGAGAGCCAGAAATTGAAGCAAAGGCAAAATTGCAAACATGGCATAAAGGGTAAACTGTATAGATATTTGGGGGCCTTTAGAGTTGGACATATCCCCCCACCTTGGGGTACCAAAATGGCCCATATAATTTCTTGGGGTCCCCTGAAAGTCTGTTCTTCTCTAGCTGGCAACAGTGTAGCACACTGATCTTTTCCACACCAGAAAATCTTGATATGAGGTAGTGATGTGACCCTTTTTCTTTTAATCTTTACATCTACTGGCCTCACGATAAAGCATTTTGTCCTTGCATGCTCTCTTTCCTATCTGTACAATGGGGATACGTACAGCACTTGCCTACACAGGTTGAACTGATGTCCTAGAACAGTGTCAATATTCACATTATGGGTGGTTGAAGCTCTGCTTACAGGCTGTGGCTAATGCTGAGCAAAACACAGAATTACAGAATATTAGGGTTTGGAAGGGACAAACCCCACCTGCCAGAGCAGGATCACCTAGACAAGGTCACACAGAAACACATCCAGGTGGGCTTTGAATGTCTTCAGAGAAGGAAACTCCACAGCCTCTCCAGCAGCTTGTCCCAGTGCTCTGTCACCCTCACTGTAAAGAAATTTGTCCTTTTCTTTATATGGAACCTCCTATATTCCACCTTGTGCCTGTTGCCCCTTGTCCTATTGTTGGACATCCATGAGAAGAGCCTGGCTCTCTTTCTGACACTTGTCCTTTACCTGTTTATGAGGTCACTCCTCCAAGCTTAAGAGTTCCAGATCCTTCAGACCCTCCTCGTAAGGAAGATGCTCTACTCCCTTCATCATCTTTGTGGCTCTGTGCTGGACTCTGTCAAGCATTTCCCTGTCCTTCATGAACTGGATGCAATACTCCAGATATGGCCTCATCAGGACAGAGTAGAGGAGGAGGAGAAGAACCTCTCTCAACCTACTAACTGCAGACCTTCTAATACACTCCATACTGGTATTGGCCTTTTTGGCCCACACATTCAGGGGACACCTCTGTGCTGTTGATCACCCATGCTGGTTTGCTTCTCACCTCCCAGACTTCCTTTTGAGTTCACACGGCCCAATAGGATCCTCTGGGATAAGTCCCTGCCTAAATCACTGATTTCAATGCTTCTCTCTCTCTCTGAACTCATTCTGAGCTTGGTGAACAAGTCCAGCTTTGGTGCAGGCCTGCTGAAGTTACCCACTTGCAGTAATGTAGTAAAGCAGAAGTTTTTTAGTATATTGCTTTTCATGTTGGTCAGTGCTTGCAATGAACAAATATTTCCCAGTGTTTTTCATCTGTGAATGGCAGGTGACAAGCAATTCTGATAGTGCCATTTTCTCCTCTTCTCCTGCTTCCTATGTAGTGGCATATCTAGCCCAGAAGTTCCTTGCAGGAGCTCACGTACCCTACACGCCGTGCTAAACTGAACAGAGAGAGTAGAAATGAGTTGGCTACAAAACTTTGCCTAACGTCAGCACACAATGAAATCGGTGCAGCCAGAGCTATAAGAGCTGGTCCCCTAATTCCCATAGCTCTGTAAAGTGCTGCAGGATTTATGCTCCAACACATTTTCTCTTGGTTCCCCCTTCGTTTTCTTACATTCCAAAAACCTACAACAGGCAGTAGGCAAAATGTTTTGAGCATATTTAGACGTGGTTATAGTACAACAGATCTTGCTTTGTAGGGAAATATGCACCCATATGTTACATACATGTAGTAGAGGCTGAAGGTGGTTAAAGTATATATGCAATATAACAAGGTAACTGCAATAAATAAGTAGTTATTAGTATCAGCATGTATTTGAAGAGGCAATATGAAAGGAGTAATGCCAAAATGTGTTCCACAGTTATTTCTTTTGTGCTGCTGGGACAATAGAAGCTGTAATCTGGATATAATACAATCCACATCTGCTGGTGTAATGTTGGATCTGGGTTCAGAGGTGGGATTCTTGCTCAGTTTTACTACAAAGAGATGTGGCTAGGTAATAGAGCATAACTCATTTCTGGATCTCAAATACAAAGTGTACAAGTGCTCACGTAGCCTGGGTGTGTATGAGGGTCCTAAAGTTTAGGTCTTGCTTATCACAGAGGAAAAAGTTTGGAGCTGGAGACATGAGAAGGTCAGAAGACAGGCAAACAGTGAACTGGATCTTTCCCTTCTAAGTCAAAACCAGGCTCCTGTGAGCACGTGAGGCTGTATATGCAGATCAAGGTTACCAAGGGACACAGACACCTCTGGCTTAAGTTATTTTCCTTATTAAACTGGCAGTAGAAGTAGTAAGCAGTGTAAAATTCTCGAGATCAACTCAAAAGCACTGAAAGATCATCCATGCCCTGGAAAATTAAATTGGCTTCATGGTCAGACAATGCCTAGCAGTGTAATCCGGAGACACCAGAGGATTTGGATGGTAAAGTACTCAAATTAAAGGAGTGCTTGTGTTCTGGGAGTTTGATTCTTCCTACCACAAACAGTCTTTTGGTTCTGGGATTGTTGTTTGGGCCTGCCTGTGCCTCTTACAAAACCAAAACAAGCAAGCTGTCATTTCTACAAAAGTGCAGATGTACGTTCACGTTTTGCAGAGACAGACAAATATCAGAACCGAGGCATTAAAAATCCTGGCGAGTCGAGAGTGTTGCAATTCTCTCTGCTCCTTTTTGCCCCCTTTCTACAGTTGCCCGCTCTTTGTGTGCTGCTTGACTTGTTTGCTTGTAAAATCTTCCTCGGGGCCACATTCGTGCAGACAGACTAAAACATTTTTGACTCTGAAGGAATCCCCCGAGGTGAAATTTACTCAGATAATATCTCGGTTACTACCTAACCTGTTTGAATTATTTTTGAACACTATAAAGCGGTAGCACCAACAAAGGAGAGCTCGGTGTGGTACATACCAGTAGCAGCTCACTTCAGGTAACTGGTTTTGCACAAAACTCTCACATTTTGTAGATGTGGGGGGCTGAGAAATTGAAATCCAACGTGTTTTAGCCACTTTGCCTGAAAGCAAAAACACGTTTAGAGCTACCAGATCAGGGACATAAATATGTGAACAATGCCAAGCATCCACAACAGCAATGAAGTTGGTCAGAGGCTGTGAGATGAACAAAGTGGACGAGCGGTGCTGAGTAAGCATTTTATAACCAGCCCTGATGAGGCACTGGGCCCAAACCAAAGGCAGGCTCTGAACACACCCAAGATTTCTGATTCAGATCAAATCTTATGGCTCTGTTTCTATAAAGCATTGAAATAAACCCTTGGTTCTTCACTTTGGAAATAAACCCCAACTTGGATTCTGGACCTGTAGCTTAGCTTCATCTCTCCTAATGCTGATGTGCCCCAGATGAGGATTTGCAGGTGTTCCTCCAGATGATGTAAGATGCTGCTGTAAGAGGGATGCTGAGGTGAGAGGAATGTTGTTCTGAGATGGGTGCTGCTGTGAGAGGGGTGCTGTGGTGGAAGGGATAGTTTGGTGGGAGAGATGCTTTGGTGAGGAGGATGCTTCAGTGAGGAATATGCAGTGGTGGGAGGGATGCTGTGCCAGCAGAGGCTGTCAGCCTGGCACAGGGATTGTGAACAGCAGCTTGGCTGCCCAGTTTTACCAGCACTCTGTGTCGGGGAAAGAGGGGAAGTGATAAGTGAGGATTTTTTTGCCTGACAGAGGAAATAGAAATTTAGGAGAGGTCATAAATCAGAATTTATCTGGTTAGGGATTGCAAGACAGGCCCTAAAATGGTGGGAAAGTTTTTAAAGGGAAAGCAGGTTAAAAAAAGTTATTGGCTGTAAGAAAAGACCACGGAGAACAAGTCTGGACACATCAGCTAGAATGAACTGAGTTATAAATATACAGCTCTTCAAAATAAATAAATCTGCATTAAGATCTTCAGAACTGTTCCCTGAGAGCAATTTCTCTCGTGCAGAAGGTTTCAGATGGCAGTAGGAATACTCTAAAAGCAGAGTCCTTTATGATGCTGAAGTACTTACCCACTAAGTTGCAGAGTAAAAAGTAAAGGCCTGGAGATTTCAAATAACTTGATGAGGTTTATCTGCTGAGCCCTGCTGGGGCAGGTGCAGGAGGAAGAGCTCCCTCTCGTCCAGAGTGCTCACAGGTCTTTGCACAGCAGGACCCTTTCAGGTGTGCTTTTCACAGTGTGAGGTGCTTTCTGTTGTGTAAGCATGGTGGTAGCAAGGTTTTCAAGAATTGCTGCTGGCCTAGCTCCATGAACAGTCCTAGTAGGGCTCAGGAGAAGCTATCTTGCTCTTGCAGCAGCAAAGGTGAGTAACAGTTGGGTGAATTGATAGTTGCATGCAATAGTAGAAGTAGGCCTGACATAGGGAGCAGCCTAGCTAGAAATTCGTTAGGATTTTACATTTCGACAAGTTCTGTTAAAAAGTGGGGAACTGATCTTGTTCTTGGTTTAAATAGTGGTTAGCTCTCATGGATTTGCAGGAGGGAGAAGCAGTGCAGGGAGGAATTCAGAGTCAGCTTCAATTTCCTTTATTGCTGTAAAGACCTCTTTTCAAGTAAGATTGTGGAAAAATTCACACAGTGAGAAGAGATTCCTCCAGTGAGCTGCTAGTAAAGACAGGATAAATTGCAAGAGTTTTATAAGAAAATCTCCAAAGAGGAAGTTTTCTAAGAGAAAGTCGGAGACAATTCTAGCCCAGGACATTTTTAAAAGTTGCTTTGTCTATCAGAGCCTGTAGGAGGAAATCCTTTCTGGACCACTGCTGGTGTCACATGTAAAGTCTTGGCTGTATTTGTCCTCTGTAAAATGTAAATCTAAATGTTCTTCTCTTATACGGGTTTGTCTACATAGATTTTGAAGTTGGTTTTGGTTTGTTTATCCTCCAGTTCCAAAGCATTTTAATTTTTCTTCTTGAAGGACTGGAACTTACTTTTAGCCCTGGAATGATCTTAGAGTGATTTTAGAGAGCTTTCAGAGTTGAAACTATTCCTGGGGATTAAATTTAGGTATCCATCACAAAATGTGTGGCTCAGCTGCATGAAAACACCTATTTTTCATCAGGCTCAAGCACTCTGAAGTTTCACAGCTTGCCTTGTTGAAGATCTCAAAAGCATAAGGGCTTTTTTGTTTGTTTTCTTGTTTGTTTTCCTCCCTCTCTTAAATGTATTTCAGTTGCTAATCTGCTTGGTGTAAACCCCAAACTATTGCACTTTGCTGAGCAATTAAGCTCTGGTTCTGTAAAGCACCTTGTACATATGTAATTTATGTGTCACTGACCTCACTGAGTGCTTGTATCCATGCTTAATGTCTTTTATTCCATTGGGACCTTATGGCTGTGTTTTGTAGCGAGTTCCTCGTGTTACTGCTCCTTGCTTTAGCTGGGTGTGCCTTGAGTTTTTAATTAACACTGCTAAATAAACAAAACAAGCAGCAAACAAATCCTGAAGGGGAATAAACCACAAGAACAATGTTGAAATACTCCTAAGAGCTAAACCCTAAGTCCTAGGAGATGCAATTTATGGTCTGCAGTTCTGTCCTTGACTTGTCCTTTGTCTTGAAGAGAAGGCATTTGGTCCCACATGCAGGGGGAGAGGTGATGCAAGGTTTGGTGTGCAAGAGCTGCTGTGTGCTGGTTCAGGTACAGACTGTGACCACCCTCTCATAATCTGGGGCTGGGCATTGGTCTCTTGTTCCCAGTTTCTTGTCTGGCAAAAAGAAATAAGTATACAAAATGCCTGTAGAATCATAGAATGCACCAGGTTAGAAGGCACCCTTGAAAGTCATCTTGCCCAAGGCCCCTGCACTGAGTAGAGACATCTCTTAACTAGATTAGATAGCTCAACCCCCCATCAAGTTTGACCTTGACTCTCTCCAAGAATGGGACTTCCACCACATCTCTGAGCAACTTGTTCCAGTATTTCATTACTCTCATCGTGAAGAATGTCCTCTTAACATCTACCTCAAATCCACTCTGCTCAAAATGTCCTCTTAACATCTACCTTAAATCCACCCTGCTCAAGTTTAAAACTGTTTCCCATTGTCCTGTCACTACATGCCCTTTTAAACAGTTGTCCCTCAGCCTTCCTGTAGGTTTTATTTAGAAGCATTGATACTCTTTTGTGCTTTGGGAGGAACAGAAAGTCCCTCTCACCTTTGTCCCTTGCCCCTCTACCATGCCAGTTCGGGAGGTGGTGCCATGTTGAAAATGGCCAGGAAGTGTCTCCTATAGCTCCTGTTTCTCTCTAGGTGAACCCTAGGCAGAGATAAAACCAGACCCTTGTCTCCTGCGGAGAAAAAAGGTTCTCAGAGATGAATTCATGGTGTCTTAGTCCCAGAATGGGAATAAATGACACTGATAGTCTGGGCCTTGGGTGCTGTTAGGCAACGCTGTAACAGTGCTTCAGAAGCAATGGGCCTGAGTGCTGCTGAGGCTGGATGGCAAAAACCTGGGATAAAGGGGCAGGGTAAAGCTTCCAACTTAATAGAATTTAATTAGTTTAACTTGGAGACTTTAAAACATTGTTAGGATGGATTTTCCTTTGTTTAGCTTCTTTTGGTGTGGCTTAGCAGATTTTAAGCATCTAAAAGTGACTCTTGGTTGGGGGGGACCTTAGGTGGTGCAGCACATATCCTTTAGTGGAATAATGAAGTGTTTACATTATGCAGACCTATTGTGAGATCAATCAGGCTGCATGGCTGAATGTATAAACAGAATCCGCAGGTGGTCCCTGCATCTCCTTGCCCAGAAGACATGCTTTAATCCTCAGGAAGTAGGCAGAGCAGGTTCCAGGAGGCAGCCAGCCCAAGGAAAAGAAAAGAACAAAACCGGCCTGAGCAATGCAACAACGCGTGTCAAGCTTCTGGCACAATCACTCCCAAGAGCAGCTGACAGGAGAGTTTATGACAATACACCCACCAGCTAAAATTACCAAACTTGGGATCCTGGGATTAATGAGTATCTTACTTGGGTGGCACAAGCACAAAATGTGAGGTAGAAAGGCTGGGTGGATGGTGCACTTCACCTGGCCTGCACATGGTTTGTTCCTTTTCAAGTCGATTTGTTACCTGGCAAGTTCTCTGGTAGAAAAAAAATCTCTCTTGCTTGGTGTCTTTGCATCTGCTCTGTTCCCTAGTGCTGCAAGGAAGTTAGTTATGGAGTTACTTGGATCGCAAGGTGGGATGCAAACAGAAGGATTGAGCACTTGCATGTGCCAGTACCTCAGTTGTGGGGAGTGTGATAACAGCAATGTGGCACACAAGCAACCAGGGGTTGTGGGCAAAAGAGGTGTATATTGAACTGGTTTGAATAGAGATATAACTGAATGGCCTCTGAATGAGTCTCAGCCATGTTCTTCCAGGGCTCTGTGGAATGGAGGAAACTGTTTCCAGGGTAAGGGCAGAAGGGTCTGACTCATGAAAAAGAGGTAGAAGAAGATTTTGTGATTATGGAATAATGAAAGAAGTAAGCGTCAGCTCAGAGGGAAAATAATAATACCCAAAAAACCCCCTAAACCCACATAGTTGAGTTAACTTAGATGTAGTTTGCTATAGGCTTGTTTAATTAGACTTGTGGAGCAGGAAGATGCCAGCAAGGAGAAAAAAAAAAATAATCCTTTTCAAGCTGAAACATGGCAGGTAGTGGAATGGGGTTGTCCACACGGGTGCATTCTCCTCCTCTTTTTGGGGAGAGCACCTAAACCAGCTGAGTCAGAAACTAGTGAAGGGTAAAGCTTAAGATGTCTGAAGCTCTCCTGTCTCCTTAGATTCTTATCCAAAGTGTATTTAAGCCTTCGGAAAAGGCTCGTGACCTTGTGAGATCTTGTTTGTTCCTCTCTCCACAAAGGTTCACGCATTTCCTGACTGTGAAGTGACCACTCATACTTTGGGAATGGATGGGTGGTAGGAGATGGAGACAACTATATTCAGTTATGTTAGCACCTTTCTGGTTCATCCTGTTTATGGTGTGTTGAAAAGGGGAGGGGGGGAGAAATGTTAATTCCACTCCTCTGCTGATAAAGCAATTTGGGGGGAAGATGTGGGCAGATTTTGTCTGCCAAAGGAGCCTGCCTCAACGGTGTGTGGGTGACCTCTTTTGTGGGCACAAAAAATGTTGCCCATATGCCCAGCAAGCCCAAACCTGTCTGCTTGCTGAGGCAGGACTTTTTGTTGACAAAATCAGAAATACCAAACTCTTCATCAAGACTTATTTCCAGCTACTCTTAGATCTCTGTGACTAACTCCTGTTATGATAAGTCTTCCTCCCTGCTCTGGTTTTATTGTAAGCTGGCCAAGAAATATTATTTGGAAGGTGATGTGAATGCAAGCTTTGTCCCTTTTTTTTCCCAAGGCAGCGTCATGTCTCTTCTCTGCTAACTGGTTATTAACTTTCCTATCACATCATATTTGTCTTTTCCAAGCCACTTGAAAGGTAACACAGTGATGGCTCTCACTCATTACTGGGTCATGCATATTTGGATTTGCTTCAAAGCCTGAAGGGTGCTTAGATCTGAGATTTTTCTCCACAGCCCCAGGTTCAGCCCCACTGAAGGTGGGGTTGTTCATTCTGTGTGGACTACTGGGATGTGAAGGAGTGGCATGGAAGGACTGGGGAAGCCTTTGGCCTCTGCAATCACAAAGAATTGAGTGGCTGTGGAGGTG
Source organism: Psilopogon haemacephalus (assembly GCA_013396835.1). NCBI lineage: Eukaryota > Metazoa > Chordata > Aves > Piciformes > Megalaimidae > Psilopogon > Psilopogon haemacephalus. Next base: position 207,688 of record VWZI01004878.1, read on the forward strand.
TGGTCCAGTGCCTGATGCAGTCCCATGTTGTGATGGGTTCTTGCCACATCATTTGGAGCTGTCCTTGAGGGAGTCTTTAATCTCCATCATGGAGAAACTTGTGTGGGCTAAAGCCTTTCATAGCTCAGAGAAGTGGAGCTGACTAGTTGATGGTTATAGGTCACTGTTAACATGAATTACAATTCATGAGGAAAGATTGTGAGAATCTTACAGGTGTGGAAAGAGGCAACTAGGACTGAACTAGCAGATATGGGAGCACAAAACATATGAATCCTAGAATCATAGAGTGGTCTGGGTTAAAGGGCACCTCCAAAAGTCATTTAGTCCAACATCCCTTTGCAGTCAGCAGGGACATCCTCAACTAGATCAGGTTGAGTATCTCCAGAGATGGAGCTCTAACCACCTCCCTGGGCAACCTGTTCCAGTGTTCCTCCACACACCTTGTCTTCACTTGTAGTGGGAGGGACTTTGTCTTTCTGGTCTCCAACTTGTGGGCCATCAACATGAGAGCCATGAGGAGAGGGGCTGCCAGTGAAGACTGAGGCAAAGAAGTTGCCTTCCTTGACCAATTTATTACACATGGGGATTGAGATTTATTGTGCTCTACAGAAAGCATTCTTAAAGATCTGCCAGCTCTTTTCCACTCCCTTGTCCCTGAGGACCATCTCCCACAGGGTCCTATTCACTAACTCATTGAAGAGATGGAATTTTGCTTTCCTAAAACTTAGGAGTCCTAATTGTGCCTCTCATGGTCTTCACACCCCTTAGGATAATGAACTGCACCAGCGCGTGATCACTGCAGCCCAGGCTGCCTTTGACATTGACATCCCTGACAAGTTACATTTGTGACCAACAGGTCCAATAACACATCCCCTCGTGCAGGGCTGTTAATTGCTTGTCTTAAGAAGTTGCCATCTAGGCATTCCGGAAACCTCTTGGGTTGCCTACTGCTAGCTCTGCTACTTTTCCAACGTATGTCAAGGTGTTTAAAATCCCCCAGAAGGATGAGAACCTGTGACCATGATGCCACCTCCAGCTGGAGTCAGAAGGCTTCATCAGTAGGCTCTGCTTACTGGGCAGCCTATAATAAACTCCTACCACAAGGCTCCCTTTGTTGCCCCAATCCCTAGTACCTACCTTAAGCTTTCAGCCTACTGGTGGCTATTCTTTAGCGACAATTCTTTGCACTCTATCCACTTTATATCGAGGGCAACACCTTCAACCCTTCTTCCTCTCCTGTCCCTTCTGAACATCCTGTAGCCATTGATAGCCACGCTCCAGTCATAGGATTCATCCCACCAAGTTTCCTTAATTACCATTATGTTGTAGCTTTCCTGTAGCAGGGTAGTTGCAGCTGGCAGAGCTCCGTTTCTCTTCTAGAGCAGTTGGCAAAGCCCAAGGAAGCAGAAGATTCCACACCTTTCAGCATGCAGAGAGCCGGAAACACCTAGTGCTATTTGACCCATGGTTTACTATTTTCTGCTCCTCAGCCAGACTGTTTGTTTGTTTCAGCTGCTTTTCAGGATGACGAGTTGTCTAAGAATGTGCTGGTGCTCAACAGGAATTGGGGGTTGTCTTGCAGCATGCCTAGCTACCTGAGGATAAGTGCTGAAAGGTGAACTGCATCACCAAGCTTCAATCCTCCCCACGGTGAGCAAAAGGAATTGAAGCAGTGAGCTGGAACCTGTACCTTTGCTGTAGCAGCACTGAAAGGATCAGTCATGAAATGATGCAAAGTTCTGACAACAGGGCTAGGGAATCATCCCATCTGCTACTTAAGGCCTATCATTGTGAGATTCTTCTTCACACAAAATTACTGGAAGAGTTAAAATTATGATGACTACCCAGATGATGAGGCCCTCAAGAAATAAACATTAAGAAGAATTATGAGCTTATTTTTTTAAGAGCTGGGTGAGTCAGGCCCTGTAAGTACAATAAGATCTCCTTATGTGTGAGGAGATGTTATGGATTTGGATACAGAAACCAACTCTTTCAACAAAACTCTTGCTAAGGAACCAGGTGAGGCATAAATCCATTAATATGGAGTATAATGAAAGTGATTAGGAGCAACCACTTAGACTAACGTCTTCTGACTGCTCTGCTACTCAGTCACATTATATCACACTATATGGTAGCTTCTATTGTGCTTTGAATCTGAGCAGGTTTGAGGGAGGGTGCTCTGACTTCAGGAGGAGTGGAGGTCTGTGATGAGTACTGCAGATGTCACTAACAGCCACCACATTATGAAAACACTCATTCTTCTGTTGTGAAGTAAGAAGGCCTTCCCTGAGGTTTCTGTTCTTGTTGCTTCTTATTACAGCAGCCCCCAAACAATTTCCTGCTTTACAAGTTAAGGATTCTACAGTGCAGAAGGTCATCATGTTTTCAGTTTATGTTGGATTAATAACTTTCTGCCAGCTCCTAACCATGAGATTCACTCAATTTTCCTCTACCTCCTGAAGCCCTCTATAGCATCCACAGAGCCCTGCATATTCTTTGTCTTTAGGTTGTCACTGTGTGAGGTCAGAAACCAGAAGGAATGGCAGAGAAAGGTCCTCCAGTCAAACCTCCTGCACAAGATGTGCTGGTCCGGCAGTCCTACACAAGGCTTTTGGTATGAGATCTCTCTTAGCTGACCCAGACTTGTGTTGGCATCCAGAAAGAGATCTGAGTAAAGCTGTGGAAACTTGGCCACCACTAGCATTACTTCTGGCTTTGTGGATTTAAAATGCAGGGTTTGTGTGGGAAGGTGAGAATAGCCAGGAAATTACAGTGATCTCCCCACTTTTGCAAAAGAAGTTCCTCTAACAGAATTGTGATTTCTGTCAAGATTTTCTCTGAATGAAGAAAGGAGGTGGGTTGTGGTGCTTTCTGTTGTGTTCTTGTTTTGTTTTTTCCCTATAAACAAGAGAAAAAGAAATTATTAAATGTGATTTAAGCCAAAGAGGAGGCAAAAGGTAACATATCTCAAAGGTGGTTCCACTTGACAGTTAGCATCTGTCACAAGGTGGTGAGTACCAGTGGACACACTTCTGTCATTCTGAAATGCTTCCCCTTCACACAAAAGGTTTTGTGTGGCACCAGGCAGTGACATGGTGGCCAGCTGTCTGCTAGCATAAAGCCAGCTGTTTTCAGATAGATTTGAAACCCCTGGCTTTTCAAACAATTTTTGGATAATCACTGTTTCAGATGTTGGAGTCTTATTTCCATTACTTACAGATGGCAAAATTTTCTTAGGAGATCACCAGAGGCAGAGACAAAAGAACCACAGGTAAATAAGGTGTAGGATTTTCAGTGGGAAAATGAGCCAAATGAAGTGATGTGGCTAGGATGAGCTCAGGTCACTTTTGATTCTTGACCATTACAAGAGCATTGATTTAAGAAGTCTGGTATGAGCTTATAAAATGCCGTTTGACTTCCAGTTGCTTATATCTGCTCTACCTTGATGCTTGCTTGAAGCAATTTCAAAATGCCAAACCTGCCTGGACATTGTGACCCTGGGCAATCTGCTTTGGATGACCCTGATTTAGCAGGGTAGGCTGGACTAGATGCTCTCCAGTGGTCCCTTTCAACTTCCAACATGCTGGAATTCTGTAATTATCATGGTTTGCATGACACAGAAATTAATTCTTCCAACAAAATGCAGCCCATTGCATCTCAATCCTTGTACTGTTGAAAACAGGTTTGGCATAAAATGAGAAATTTTGTTCTTGGAACTACTTCATCTTGAGAAGGACTTGGCGGTATCAGATGAAGAAAAACTGGCAATGTGTGCTTGAAGCCCAAATATATCCTGGGCTGTATCAAAAGAAGTGTGACAGCAGGTGGAGAGAGGTAATTCTCCCCCTTTGTTCTCATAAGACCCCAGCTGGAGTACTTCATCCTGTTCTAGGTCCTAACACACAAAGAACATAAAACGTTTGGAGGGCCATGAAGATGAACAGTGGTCTGGTGCACCTTCCCTATGGGGACAGGCAGGGCTATTCAGCCTGGAGAAGAAAAAGCTGTGGAGACACCTTATAGCAGCCTGTCAGTACCTGAGTGGGGCCTACAGGAAAGCTGACAAGGGACTTTTTACATGGGCTTGTAGCAATAGGACAAGAGGGAATGGACTTAAGATGGAAGAGGACATATTCAGACTGATACTGGGAAGAAATTCCTTAGAGTAATGGTGGTGAGACACTGAAACAGGTTGCTTAGGGAGGCTATGGATGTCTCTTCCCCCAAGGTGTTCAAGGTCTGCATGCACAGTATGTTGAGCAACCTGGAGTAGTGGAAGGTGTCCCTGCCCATGGCAGGGTGGTTAGAACTGAAAGATCCTTAAGGTCCCTTCCAATCCAAACCATTCTATGATCTGTTTCTGCTGTAGCTGTATTTGGTCTCGTTTGTATTCTGACTCACTCTGGCAATAAGAAAGCTTTTAAAAATAATAAATGAGTAATAAATTAAACACCAACAATTATTTTAATAGTGAGGTGACTAGAATGATTAGATTCTCTTGAGCTTTCGGCCCTGCTTGTTCCATTAACAGTGTATTTTAGTGTGCTGGTTTGAGGCTATTGGGAGGACCATCATATTTAGCATGTACCAAATCATGTTTTCTCTGTGCAATGCCCTGTATGAGTGGAAGGACACAAAAAACTCAGAAGATATGGTGGGGGGTTGGAACTAGATGATTCTTGTGGTCCCTTCCAACCCTGACTCATTCTATGTATCTGGGTTTTATATACAGCAACCCTTTTCCACTTCACACTTTGTAAACTTTCTTAAACTTTCTTCATCTACTTGTTAATGTTTTTATCAGTGATGTGGACAGTGGGATCCAGTGCATCACCAACAAGTTTGCAGATGACACCAAGCTGAGTGGTGCTGTTGATGCACCAGAGGGACAGGATGGCATCCAGAGGGACCTGGATAAGCTGCAGAGGTGAGCCCAGGTGAACATCATGAGGTTCAACAAGAGCAAGCGCAGGGTTCTGTACCTGGGCTGGAACTCACTATCAATAGAGGCCTGTGAGAAGGCTGGAAAGAGACTGTTCACAAAGGCCTGCAGTGACAGGAGAAGGGGCAGTGGCTTCAAACTGGAGAAGAGCAGATTTAGATTGGATGTTAGGAACAAGTTCTTTACCATTGGGGTGGTGGAACACCGCAGGTTGCCCAGGGAGGTGATTTGGGCCCCATTTCTAGAGATATTCAAGGTGAGTGTTAACTTGTTATCCACCAGCACTCCCAGGTGCCTCTCCGCAGGGCTGTTCTCCAGCAGATCACCTCCCAGCCTGTACAGGTGCAATTTATTATCCCCTCCCAAGTGCAGGACTCTGCATTTGTCCTTGTTGGACCTCATTCAGTTCCTCTGTACCCAGCTCTCCAGTCTGTCCAAGTCTCACTGGATGGCTGCATAGCCTTCAGCTGGATCAGCCAAGCCTCCCAGTTTGGTGTCATCAGCAAAATTGCTGAGCAGACTCTGTCCCCTCATCAATGTCACTGATGAAGGTGTTGAAGAGCACTGGACCCAGCACTGATCCCTGGGGGACTCCACTAGTTACAGCTCTCCAGCTGGACCTTTCACTGTATGCAAGTACAAAACTGGACTTTCTTCTGCGACTTGATTCCAGATTGTCACATATTTCCTCAGAGTAACTAAGCCTCTGAAACATCTTATGGAAGTGTGAATTAACACAGCTCCACCAAGAGAACTGCACTGATTTATACCCACAGTGCTATGGCCTTAAAGCATTATTTTTCGTTTGTTTGTTTCAGGTGGTTAAGCCTCCAGCCTTTTTTCCAGACAGATTTGCATAAATTACCCTGAAAACATTAGATTGTAAGGGCTTGAGAAATCAGCTTTGCACTAGAACATCATGAAATTTCCATTACAATGGACAAAATGTAAATATTTAATAGCTGCTTTCATTACCCAGATAGGTGTGGTTCTAATGGTGCTGTTTTCCCTGTGGGGGGAGGAAAAAGCTGCACAAGTTTTTAACTACGGAACCGTGAACATGTGCAGAGAAATCAGTGGAGAGATTTGAAATCCAATTTTTTCCCCTTTTATCTCCAAACAAAGCAATTAAATTAAACACATGTACATTAATATGAAGTTGGAGTTGCAATTATGATTGTGGAGTCTTTGAAATCAGTGGCAGAATTCCCACTCTGTGATGATGAAAGCCAACACTCAGGCTGAAAAATAGCAACAGGCAACTTGGCAAAAATCTCTGTTTTCCTCCTGGGACTCTGAGGAGAATCAAATCAGGTTTGAAGCACAATCACTCTGTAGCAATGCTGGATAAAAGGCAAATGTGCACTTGCAACAAGAATGGTGACTGATTTTCTGTTGGAAGGGTTGGCTTACAGAAAATTGATGCTTCCCACTTCTCAATATCCATTTTGGGCTTTTTATTTTTTTTTTTCTCCACAAAAGATGTTCTTCATTTTATTTAATCTTTTTAGAGCTGTTGTGCTTGCTCAGAAGATAATTTCCCATTGGCCATTTGTAGCTCGGGAGGTTTGCATTATTGTTCTCTTGGGTGGATCAGGCACCTTTTAAGGCTGCTTTTGCCATTACACAGGATGCTGCCTCCACGTCTAAGACCTCATCTGGTTGGCCAGCTTGGTCAGGGCTACAGAAAAGAGATGGGGACGGTTTTGTGGCTTTCTAGAACATAGGGATTGAATCTGTTCCTAGAGATAACTTTTTGTACTTGCTAGAGAGTGGGTGTGAACAGTTCAAACCAGACATCTGGCTACAGTTGCATGAAATGAGTCCCACTACTGACTTCATCCAGGTTTCTATCCCTATTCTTGGGAGGAATCTGGTTGGAGAAAAGACAGCTAGAGAGTGTAGAATTAACTGCTGTGACTTTTTCTGATCAGCAAAAGGTTTTATCCCAAATTTTAGGCAGATTTATAGGAAAGAGCCTTTGCTAATGTTGTAGCTGGACAGAAGATGCTGAGGGAAATGTGGCTAAAAGTGACAAATCTTTGGGGTTCTTGGCTTGCTGCCCTGTGGAAGAGCCTCTGCACCAGCCCTTTCTTGTGGCACCTGGATGAGTCAAACCAGGCCAATTTGCTTTATGTATTATTTGCTGCAAATTAACATCTCCTCTGTGGTACCACCTTATGGTCTGGACAGGTCAGGAACTCATCATGCTTTCCCAGTTTCAAAGCCACCTTAGAAACATTCTGTGAATTCTTCCTTTGGGTTCCAGCTCTCTAGTGCGTGTTTACTGGCAGGAATGTCTAAGGAAGCTGGGAGTGTTTAGCGGAGGACCTAAGTAGTAGAATCCCAGACTGGTTTGGGTTGTAAGGGACCTTTTAAAGGTCATCTAATGCAACCCTCCTGCAGTGAGCAGGTACATCTTCAAATAGAGCAGGTTGCTCAGAGCCCCAGACAACCTGAGGTGGGATGTCGCTGGGGGTAGGGCATTTGCTACCTTTCTAGGCAACCTCAGCCAGCATTATCCTAACCACAATGTAAAACGTTTTTTCCTTCTATCTAGAAAAGAAATAGTTCCTCCAGATAATCCTGTGACATGTGCTTTCAAACACTGATGCATCATACTTCTGCAGCACACAATGGATGGTTGTGCAAGGACATTTCAGACAATGATTTGGTGGGTTTACATATTTATCCCTCATTGTTGATGGTGTGATTTTTTTTTCATAGAATCATAGAATGGCAGGAGTTGGAAGTGACCTCTGAAGATCACCTAGACCAACCACCCTGTTAAAGCAGGTACACCTAGATCATGTTGCACAGGATTGCAATGTCCTGCAGGTTTTTAAAGTCTCCGGAGAAGGAGACTGACCACCTCTCTGGGCATCCTGGTCCAGTGCTCCATCACCCTCAAAGAAGTTTCTCCTTAAGTTCAACACTTCCTGTGTTCTATTTTGTACCCATGGCACCTTGTCCTATCATGTGGCTTCACTAAAAGAGCCCAGTCCCATCCTCATGACCTCTACCTTTAGATATTTATGTGCATTGAAAAGATCCCCCCTTGGTCTTCTCCAGGCTGAGAAGCCCCAGGTCTCTCAGCCTCTCCTTATAAGAGATGTTCTAGTCCCTTAATCATCTTTCTGGCCTTCTGTTGGACTCTCTCCAGTAGTTCCCTGTCTCTCTTGAACTGGGGAGTCCAGAACTGGACATAGTAGTTCAATTTGTGTGCTGAGAACTATCCTGCTGACAGTCTTCTTAATCTCCTGCATGTTTCTTGGATGGAAACATTATCTTTGTACACTCAGGAGTAAATCCATGTGCATGTATCCATCACTGTGACATCTGTTGTACTGAGTGGAATGCCAAGCTACAACATGAGAAGCCTATCCCAGTCATGATAGGCCATCTTGTCTGGAAACCTTCCCAAAGCACACCTTTAAATAAATTCTCTAATTTAGTTGGGAAATGGAAGGTATTGCTGCTGCTTTTTCATGGCTAGGTGACTGAGCTTGAGCCATTTGTTCAAGGGCTTGGAATACTTTGGGAATTCAGACTCTCATCCTGCCCTCTGGTCTGAGTTAATACGAATTGCATATTGTCATCCAGAGAGTGTAATTTGTAGGGATTAAATCAATCAAAAGGAGCATTAGCTGTCATTTAACTTAGTTCTTTCTACCCTGTGGTTCTGCCTACTCAGTGATTTCACTCATGGAAATAGCCACAGATGTATGGCTGCCCTGCAGTGCTGAGTGGTTGTACTTGCTAATGCAGTGCCTGCCACAGGGCAAGATCTGCTGTTTCTGATGCTGCTTCAGAGAGTCAAATGTCACAGAATCACAGAATGTCAGAGGAGGGAAGGGACCTCGAAAGCTCATCCAGTCCAACTCCCCTGCCAGAGCAGGATCACCTATGCCAGATCACCCAGGAATGCATCCAGGTGGGTTTTGAGTATCTCCAGAGAGGGAGACTCTACAACCCCCCTGGGCAGCCTATTCCAGTGTTCTGTCACTCTCACAGTGAAAAAATTCCTCCTCACGTTTCCATGAAACTTCCTGTGCCTCACCTTCCACCCATTGTCCTGTCATCACAGAGTGCCTAACACCATCAGGGGCTATTTGATGTGCCCAATACAACATAAAAACCGGAGGAGTTTTTTGCATTTAAAGACAGTATTCGTACACTTGTGAAGGAGGCACAGGGATCTGCATCTGCTTGCTGAAAAATTGTGGAGATTGTGTGTGCTTGTGACTCATCCTGCTTGATATTAGAGGCTGTGTTTGTTTAAATTGCACAACGTACTGATCCAGCCGTGTAGGGCCTGTTTCCTTGTGTTATCCGTCTGGATCTGCTGCCGTGCCTCTTCATGCTTGTGTATTGAACCATGATGCCAAGGGACACTGCTAATTCCATCCTCTGGTTTAGCAGGTCACCTTTACGTTCTAGCTGGTCAAAAAATGAAAGCTGCTCACTTCACCTCATATTTGTCAGCATTTTCTGGGTAAGCAGTTTGTGCTAGTAGTGCAATTTCATTTCCTTGCAGATCAGCCACATCAACGTTCTGCTTATCTGCTGTATTAACAATTAACAACTGTGGGTCTTGGTGCTCAGCTGAGTTCTCAGTCTGAGGCATATGAGGAGGTAGGGCTGAGTGCTTAGCAGAAATCTGTTCTCCACATGCATGGCCAAAATTCAGGCCAAGCCAAAACAAATTGTGATACAATCATGTAATGAGACAATCACTTCAGTTAGAAAAGACCTTTAGTATCATTGCACCCAACCATTATATAACTCTACCAAGTCTGGGGCTGAACTACAGCACCACATTTCTGAATCTTTTAAAAACCTCTAGGGATTGGGGATTCAACCACTTCCTGGGAGAGCCCATTCTGTTACTTGAGAACCCTTTCGGTGGTTTGTTCTAACACCCAGCCTTAACCTCCCCTGGTGCAACATGAGGTCATTTTCTCTCACCCTATCACTTGTTACCAGGGAGAGTTAAAGTAAATCTTTGTTTCAAGTTTTGGTGCCTGAAGTCTACTACCAAGTTATGTGACAAGTGTTTTAGTGAGCAGGCCAGGGATTATTCCTAGATTGTAACAGGTTGAAGGGAACCTGCCTGTTTCCCCCCAGCACAGAAGTGAGGAAAAGGAACATATCAAAACTCTGTGTTGAGATAAAAAGAGTCAAGATTAAAAAGTTTGCCTGAACAAATAAAGTAATAATAATATGCACAGTTACCTTAGCTTGGTCTGTTTGTGGGGGGAAAAGGAGTGCAGCATAAAGCAAGAAAACAGAGAACTAGTCAATTCCCACCTGTCTTGATGTCATTCCTGCAGGGAAGAGCCAATACTGAAAACCTGGAACCCAAAAGCAGGAACAGTAACAGGAAGCCTTTCATGTTACAATCTGAACTTCAAGCTCCACAATACTTTGCTCCAGCCAGCACTTTCATTTTGAAGCTGGCATAAAGCAGGATGGTTTTGAATAACAGAAGGGATTGCTGGATGACTTCTCCTTAGGCATATGGTGTCTACCATCAAGGGCATTGCAATTTTTTTTTTTTTAATGTGTGTGCTGAAGAGGATGTTTAGTGTATCTTTAACAGACATCATATCTGTATTAGCATTACTCCAAGTGAGCCTTGTGTGCTGTAGTCCTGGATCAGTCCAAATCATGCTCAGCTGTTTCTAGGTCACTTGTGAGAATGTTTTTACTCTTTGCGTTGCCAGAGGAGCATACAAAACAGGAGATCTCAGCTCTAAGGGCGGCTGAAAGAGAAACCAAAATCTTCCAGAAGCAATGCAAGTTTTGCCAAAAATATTTTCATTGAACTCTTCTAGTTCTGCACTGAACTGCTGCAGATTGAAAATGCAACAATTACTATTTTTTTTTTTTCTCTGTACAAAGTGTTTCCTAAAGATAGCCTGGTCCAAGAGCGAAATAGTGCTCATACCCAGAGCAAATTGCTGGATGCCTAGTCCTTAGCACAGCTCAAAGCTGGAGCTGTTCTATAGATATTTAGCATTTGGAGCAGCGCGTGGAACTAGCTGAGGATGAGAACACAGTGTGCTTCCAAAACTGAAATCTTTCTCTTTACGCAGAGAAGTTAATTGCTGGGAATGTCTTCAATCCCTTGGGTTCCTTCTTTCTTATTAAAATGACAGGAATGTCTTCAGCCTCTTTCAATCTCATTATTAAAGTGTTCAATATCATTAACGCTCCTGACTCAAATGTCAGTTATTTGTGTACTGATGAGCAATTCTTGGTTGTCTAAAAGGCTTCTTGGTTTCGCTGAAAGGCATCTGTAGGCTGCTATAATTTGCTTCAAAGTTGCTTGCTCGATAGGGAAATGTGATTCATACTTTCCTCGCCAGGGTTATTCCTCATTTTCTTCACTGTTATGTTATATAACTGTAACACTGCTAATCATTTATGTAAAGGGGAGCTACATTTTGCAGTGAAACAGGTATTTGTGCTATGTGTCTGTAATAATACTCAGCTCCTCCTCAGACTGATTGCCTGAACAGTGCAATAGAACCCATCTTTGTAGCTTCACCTTGGTGAACCGGAGGTGGATTATGGGACTCGTGGTGAAGATGATGGCAACAACATCCAAGTGTATTATTATTTGCTTGGGAATAGTCTTACAGCTGGAAAACTGGATCTGTATGATAGGACTCTGGGTTGTTATAATGGCCTTCACACAAGAGACCTGGAAGCAAAAAGTCTCACTCACTCTATGCATGAGAGAGCTTACTGAAGAGCTCCTCAGTGTCTACTGTGGCTGTCAGAACAGCTGGGTACAAGAATGGTGGGGTTAAAGCAAAGGTGTAGGTGCACTGGATAAGCAACCTTTAGTTGGCTGTTGAGCTCAGTGTATCTCATCTGAAACCTCTGTTAAAGAGCAGCCCCTTCATCTGGATACCATACGATCAAGCATTATGAGGAGCAGTATGTGACAAAGGTGTTCCAGATGTCACTAACGCATTTCTTTGAATGCAAGTGCTTTATCTTGTTGTAGCTGTTGTCTTCAAGTGAGTGACATCTGCAGACCTATTTGGGTTCTCTTCAAAAGAAGTGTTAGGGATTTACCATTTAGGTCACGATCATTGAATCCAACCATTAACCTAACCCTGCCAAGTCACCTCTAAATCATTTTGCTCAGCACCATATCTCCACATCTTTAAAGTTCCTTCAGGGAGGCAAACTCTACCACTTCCCTGGGCAGCCTGATCCAGGAACTGATAACCCTTGAAGTGTTTGTCATAGGAAGTGCCAAGGAGGTCTCCAGTGTCTGGGGCTTTCATCAAGACATCATGTCTTCTGGAAACATCTTCAGCTTTTGAAAGCACCACCAGCCTGCACCTCAGGTCATTAAGATGTCATCTAGCATGTGTGTGACGGCTGATCTGAATGCTGCAGTTGGCAGCATCTAGAGAAAGAAGCAGCTGAACAGAAAAGAGCAACACACCATCCAAAATAAAGTGGCGTTTATTTGTCTCACGGGATTCAGAGTGTTTGGTGGCTAAGAGCTCAAATATCTTCCACTCCATAAACACATTTACACTGAGGTTAACAATGAAATTAATCCATGTGAGGAAGGAATGTTTTGGAGCCTTTCTCAATTTGAAGTCTTTGGTCTCTGTTTAGTGACTCTCTATGCGTAGTCCATTCATCACCACCGCTTCTAAAGAACAATTAGACAAAGATCTGCTAGGAGTCATTTGGGCATTGCTGATTCTACTTACATGAATTTTTGAGGTCTATTCCCACCCTGTGCTCTCCAACACTGTGGCTTTCCAGGCTTACAGCTCTTCTGCTCTCTTATGAGCTTCTAATAATATTTGAAGATTAATGGCAAGCAATGACATTGTCACTTCCAGGGAGAATTATAGAATCTATGATACAACAGGATTGGAATTTGCCAGCAACTAAGGGTATACTGAATTTTGAGATGGTAAATTGCTGCTTGTAAACTTGACTCTGCTGTGATTGTCTAAGTTTTTAAGGATGTCCCCTGAGAAGATGGATGTTTTAGGATGACTTTAATTTTTTTTTTCTTTTTTCTGAAACTTCTAGATAAATTACACAATAATAGTTATATAAGGCAGTGAAGAGATTTGTTATTTAGGAATTTTATGTAAACAGTCAGAGTCTTGCAGAAGATGCCAACAAGGAGCCACAGTGAAGTGCAGAAATGCCTGATCACACTGAGCTGAGGTGAAGGGATTTGAGGGGTGATGGACTGAAGTACAGTAGGACTACAGCAGAAGCAGAACTTTGTTTGGAGGTAGATGCCCAAAGGTTCACATTCCCCATTCCGAGTCTTGCTCTGTGTTGCTGCTATGTTACGTGACTTCTCTGCACTTATCTGTGGTCCATCCGTCCCCATCCCCCCCCCCCACCCTTGTTTAATCAGAGGCTTTCAGGTAAGAGCACATTACCACATCCATGAAAAATGTTTTGCTGCTGTGTGATTTGGTAGTCAGTCATTACCTTGCTATCAGATAAAGCCTATCTTGATCTCAGCGTTTTATTCACTGTTGAATAAACATTTCTGATAATTTTATTTCTTAAATGGGAATAACTGAAAGAGCAAAGCTCAGTTAGTGCCCTTTGGAGGCAGGCCAGGCGCCATCTTATGTCCTTCCAGCTCTCCAACAAGGTGTAGGTTGAGTTTATCCCCTGCTGTGACATCTTGAGGCCATTCTTAGCTGTTCCAGACCCAACAGCAAGTAGTTGTTGCTGTGAACTTGGGTCGAAGTGGGCAGGATTAAATCAGATTTCTGATGCCTTTGAACCAGCACCTGAGACAAATCAGGGAAAAATAAAGGAAAGGGAAGACTGTAGCAGTGCTCTGCACATGAACTGTGAGCTCTATGCTTCTAGATTCTTCTGAATCTTTGTCATTTCCAGATGCACCAGTTGCCATCTAACTTCAGGCTGGTTTCTAAGTCTCTTCCTCCCTGGCAGCACCACCACACTCCTCGGTGAATGCTATTGCTAGCGCTGACATGAAGCCAAGAAAAGCAGCACCAGTGGCCCTAAATCTTGAGAGACCATAAAACCATGGAGTATTTTGGGTTAGAAATAGTCATCTATAAAGCTCCCCTGCAGCCAGCAGGGACATCTTCAACTAGAGCACATTATTCAGAACCGCAAACAGTTTGACCTGGAATGTTTCTAGTGATGGGCTATCTATCACCTCTCTGGGCAATCTGAGTCAGTGTCTTACCATCCTTGCTGTAAAAAAAAAAAAAAAAAACCAACAAAAAAACCAACCTACCTTTTATCTAATCTAAATCTCCCTCTTTTAGTTTAAAACCATCACCTTTTGTCCTGCCAGAACAGACATATACTGTGGGCAGGAGAGCTTGCAGGTGGATGGATCCAGTTGCAGAATCAGCCCAATATTTAGTCCACCAGAGAAGCAATGACATGGCTTTGCATACAAGCTTGACAAGTGAGAGCTCATGGGAAGAGAGATACAAAGAGGATTTCCAAGTTGCTACTGTGAATAGTCCTATCTTCTCCTGCTAATACATGTCACTGTGAGGCACTGGGGCTGTGATGATGGTTCTGCTTTCCCAGGATGAGGAGGAGGGAATTGCCCTGTGCAGACTGACCAGCAAAGTTAATCGTCAGAAGTCTGGTCAGGCATAAGGGAGCATTTTTGAGAAGGATGAAAGAGTGCAACTCCAGGTGATCACCTCAGATTTATTTCCATCAGTATGGAAAAAGTTTTGTTTTTTTTCTCTTGAAGATTTCTTCAGGATTTGGGGATTTAATACTCCTCCTTTCCTCCTTTCTAAAATGTGTTTTAAAAGATTCATCTTTTTTTTCTTTCCTATTATTATTTTTCCCTTTTCTCTAACATGGCAAAATAATGGTAGGGCAGAAAAAAGCCAAACCTATTTTCCACATTTCTTACATTTTTCTCTAACATGGCAAAGTAATTGTAGAGCAGGAAAACCCCAACTATTTTCCACATTTCTTATATTTTTCTAAAGGTTTCCGACATAATTTTCCAGCAAGGGAGAAAAAAAGATCTTTTTTCCTCTGTGATCCTTCAATTTTCTCAAGTCTTCTCTTTTGCCTATGATTTCTTTAACTTCTTCAATGTGGAAAATCTTTTAAGGGGAGAGAATTCACTTGAATACATTTGACAGAAAAACTTCAATGATCTTTGGCTGGTTGACATATATCACATAACTGATGCTTCCTTTTTCTCCAGTGTTTCCTTTTTCTTCCCTCGCTGCAGTTGTGTCTGTGAGTCAGCTTATTCTTTCAGCAGCAGGGAATTAAGAGGTGGGCAGATTTTTGCACTCATGGCAGGACGAGTCTTTTAATCTGATTTTCCTGGGACAATAGGCTTGCACAAATATGCAAAGGAAAACAAGTTCTCAGGTCTTTCAGATGAACAATTCCACCAATGCGTTTAAAAGTGACAGAGTTAATTGCACACAGATTGCATCCTTTATTATTATTATTTATTACAAGTTTCCCTTTTTGGCTGCCTAACTGTTCTCATGCTTTCTGTTAGCCAGTCACAATCGCCTGTAACATTCACCCTCATCTAAAATCTTCCAATTTTGGTTTCTTTACAAATCCTGGTTAACACTTGGTTCCTTATGTCTCCCCCTTCCATTCCACCAGTCAAGCTGCAGTTCTCTTTTCTGGCGTTTTCACACTGGTATGATGCAATGATGCAATAATTTCTTTAGTACGGTTGGGAGTTATGTGGGAACACGTATAACAAATCCATTACCCAGGACTGGAGACAGGAGTGAAGTGTTGACAAAGGGCAGGGCTTCACGTTGGTGTTTGTGTTAGCTCATTCTGCTGCTGGTAAAATTCAGTTTACCACTTCCATAACCTGGCTCTGAGTCCAGGCTGGCGATTGTGATCAGGCTGGCTGGCAGGAGTGCAGGAGAGCACTGTCTGTAGAGAGATAGGTTGGGCAGGGCTCTGCTGAGCCTTGCATGGGATGGTTATATTCAGACTGGATACACAACAAGCCCTAAGGCAAGACAAGAGTGCTTGTGTTTATTTCTTCCGTTTTCATTTTTATGTTTTTCATAAACTGCTACAGCACTTTTTAGCACGTTGAATGTTCCTGTTGTGAGTAAGTGCCTGATGTCTGAAAAGAACTGCTGAGAAAAGAAGCACCACTCCAAACACGTTTCTTCAAACTGAGAAGCAGTGGCTTTTTGGATTTTCATCCTCTTCATGTTGTTAATAATAATAATAATTTAAAAAAAATGTTAAATCTTAAGATATACTGAATATGTTGACTATTAAGGCTACAGGATGTTGAACCATCTTGCATTCTCAATGCTCCCCTAGGTTTTCTTGGCTGCTGAAGTGGGTGATGGAATTCTCTGGCTTCTACAAAGGGATTGGAGCTTGCTGTGAGCACACTACATAGCCCAAAGCACTGATTATAATAAAAGCTACAAATTGAAATCCTAAACTCATTGAGGCTTTTAAGAACGTATGTAAAGACTTCCTGAAATCGAGACTCCAGAAAATTATTTCTAATTTTTGTCTGGGAAATCATCTCAATTGCTGCTCTTGGATGTAAAGACTTCCAATATGTTTGTTTAACTAGGACAGGTAGATAGGATGGTGATCTCCTATTACAAATCCTTCTTTCAAAGATGATAGATGCTCTACTGAGGGACAAATCAGATAGGAATCTGAAGATGCAGCTTTACTTGGAGTGATGAAGGCTCCTTTTGTTAACATCCAGGTCATTATGTAGTTCATCAGGTGGGGTCAAATGTGTGTATCTGATCTCTGGCAGTGAAAAAAGCAGTGTCCAAGGGCTAACAAAGCCTTCACTCAGATGAGAGAGTGCCAGTGGACAGGTACTTTCCTGCGTCCTCCGACAGCTCTAAATTCTGTGGCTCTTAAAGGAAGTTTATATAGAAGTTGCATAAATAGATTACCTTTTTTTGTCTTTCCCCTTTTCCTGCTGAATTCCCTCCTTCACTTCTGCAGTTCGCCTTGCTGAATGCCAGCAAAGATATAATTGCCTGCAAAGCACCTCCTTAAATCAACAAGCCCCTATTACAAAACGCAGGTATGCCAGGGGTCAGCAGGGTCGCCTCTTGGTTGAATTCCTCCCCCACAAACCCCACAGAAGGAAATCTCACAGAGGATATTTCCATACATATACATGTATATATACACAGCTCAGTTTGTTTTATATACATGTATATTAAGAGAGTGGTAAAAAACTGTGCATGCAAACAGCTAAGTGTGTGTGCACCTATATGTAGATGCTATAGGCAAACCCTGGTGGATGTGAACCAATCCCTCCCCAGACAACCCTACAGGAATGCAGAGACTGTTGGTGTTAAGTGGATGGAGTAAAAGAGGTCACGGTTTATTGTTTGCTCTTGGCTTGCTTGCTCAGTTTTGCCAGGGTGGAGAGCTGCTAGGTGGATTGGGAAAGTGAAGGAACTGGTCCCTGAAAGGACATGATTTACCTTGAGGTCTGTCTCTAAGTTGGGGCATTGGGCTATTTTAAAAAGGAGTATTTGCTTCTGTCCTGTGCTTATTTTCATACCTCTGCAGTGATCACATCTGGGTATATTGGGATACCCTGAATTAACTTGCATTCCAGTGTCACAGCAGCAGCCCAGCAGCACAGAATCTTAGCATGGTGGGGATTGGAAGGGACTTCTGGGGATCATATAGCCCAGCCTCCCTTCTAAAGCAGGGTCAGCCACAGCAGGTTGCCCAGGATCACAATTTCCAAGTGGATTTGGACTCCACAGCCTCTCTGAGCAGCTTGGTCCAGTGCTCTGGCACTTTACAGTAAAGGATTTTCTCCTCACTTTCAGATGGAACCTTCTGCATTCCAGTTTGTGCCTGTTGTCCCTTGTACTGTTGCTGGAAACCACTGAAAAGAGTCTGGCCTCATCCTCTTGTCTCCCACTCTTTAGATACTGATCAAAATTAAAAAGATCTCTCAGCCTGCTCTTCTTGGGGCTGTGAAGCCAGTCCTACAGGTCAGAATGCCAATGAGAGCACATTGGCACATGGACCATGAGCACAGTGACCAGTCTTGATTAGAGACCCAGACATCCACCTCCAAGTGCCACATCAGGAACTATGTATTACCATACCAGTCGTGTGAGAGAGCCAAAGCTTTCTGCTGGAGAGATGGGCATGTGAACAAACCCTGCTGTGGTATGTGCACTCGGCTCAGAGCATCAGGAGCTTGTTTAGACATCCTGAAGGGAGTGGAGGGTGGATTGCTGAGGTCTGTATAACATCTGTAGCTTATGTGATGTTCCTTGGATAGTATGATCAGATGGAACGATAGGAAAGCAGGAGCAGTAAATTGCTGAGTTTCTTGCTATTCTGAGAGGAGTACGAAGTGATCTTGCAAATGTACGTAAGTATTTTTCTTAACATGAAGGGCTACAATGAGTAGTTGTACCTGAAGAAAAAAAGCTTGACTGCTGTGGCTGAGAGAGCTCCCTCTGCCCTTAACAGAAACCAGGGCAGGTAACAGAGCTGTACCCAGGGATCTTTAATTCTTTCTGGTTCTCCAGATGATTATCTCCTTTTCCCAGAGCCTGGATTGGAGACCCTGTGGAAGGCTCTGTAGATTCCATTACTGCCCAGAGCTTCTTTCCTCCTTTGGTGTTAATGAGAGCTGCAGGCATGCTTGTGAATTATGCCTCTTGATCCTGCAGCATCTTTCCAGTATCTATTGCACAAAGTGGTTCCTGGGGTGACAGGACTCATGTGTTTAGTAGGCTTTAGTCCAGCCAGCTCTAGCCTCAGATCACTGAGTCACTGACCCATAAGACTTTAACCTTCCTATGATAAAACATGTGGACAATTGCAAGGAAGGACTTATGACATTCAATTAATTAGGATTAAATGTTTTAAGTAGTGCACAGGGAGCATTGCCTCATATAGGAAGGAAAAAAAAGAAAAAGGAGAAGGATCCTCAAGCTTTTTTGGTATGGGAAGCTTGGAGATAGAAAATATCAGCTGGTGACGACAACAAGTTGTTCATATGTAAGTCGATGATCCTAAGGCTGAAATGAGACTCCCGAAGCATCAGAATAACACCCAAAGCAATCTTGGCAAAGGTGGGAGTGGTGCTGTATGCTCTCATCACTCATAAAAATACTTCTTGAGGGGAGAGAATATATTAAAAATCACTGAGCCTTTGGGAAGAAGCAAGTACATTGGAGAGGTTCTGTAAACGGAGGTGATTTGACAAGACAAAATTGACCTTCCCACTTGACCCAAACAGGATGTCACTATCTGGAATCTTACTAGAGCAGCATATTTCTTATAACCAACAATTTTTGCAGCATACTTGACATTTAGATGGCTTCCAGTTTCTGCCTGGATGCTCATTACCATATTTATGCTTGAAAAGGTTTGTGGTGTGGACTTTCATGAGATCTCACCTTTTTTTTGTCTCTCTACAGAATTTTGTGTGTGGATTTTATGCAAGACACTTGGAAGTTGCTTTGAATCTTTCTGGAGCATGGTCTTTAAATTGCAGGGCATCAAGTGCATTAACTAGAGGGGGGAAGAACTCTGTGTTTTAGAAGTGGAGACACCTTCCACCTGTTTAAATTAAAGCACATAAGATGTGGCAATTTGGGAGCTGTTAATTTCAATAGTAATATTAGCTGGTTATTTCAGAGGCAAGTCTGGGTGGCACAGTGCATGCTGGGTTCTGTAGCCATTCTCCATCAGGTGTGATCTGATGCAGACACCCAACTGCTGGAGCTCGTCTGGCTTCCACGGATTGAGGGCTATGGCACCTCCTCTGGCTTCTCCTTTGATACTTCAGCCATATCTTTGCTCACCTGTGCTGACTCTACTTGCCAGAGTCTCTCCTTGCCCATCTGAACAAGACATCATACTCTCATTGTAGGACAATGCAGTTTTGTGTAGCTTGCCGGCTCCAGATTTTTATTTCAGCTCTACCACAGTGGCAAATTCAAGACAAGAGAGTTTTTGGCTTTGAAGGTGAAATGTGTCTGAGTGGGTAGCTCAGCTTACTGTTTGTGTTCATTTAAGTGGAGGGTGGTTTTTTTGTTTGGTTTTTTTTTTTTTTTTTCCTTCTTGTCCCACCACTTCCACACCTGTTATCAAAAGGTTATTTTGCCTTCAGTAGCTGTGGTGGAGGATCTGACTCTCTTGTTCTCAATAGGGAAAGGAGGGGGTTGTTTATCATTTCACTTCATCCACAGAGTCTGGCCTGATAATGTTGTTGCTTCTGAGTTCAAGTGTGAGAATATATTTCCCAGCTCCTCTGGGAGTTCACTACTTTGCCTGTTGAGTTCTTGTGGCTGTTGGTGATGCAATCATGTTGGGAAGGTGCAGCTCCAGGCAGAGCAACTTTCTTTGAACTCCTTCTGCTACAGCTATTAGAAACAGGTCAGGGTAGAGAAAAGTAGGTCTGGTTTTCAGAAGTATATTAAGCTAATCCATCTTGTGTTGGAAGCACAGTCAAGACAATCGTGATAAAGCCTGCCTCGTGGACACTAACAATTTTACTCAGTCAAAACCAATTGGAGGTACAAAATACAATTTCATACACCAGGTTAGAAGGTGTAATAACCTGATCTTTCCCATAGATACTTCCTTTTTTATCCCTTCCCTCCTTGGTCCCCTTCTCCCAAAACAAACAAACAAAAAGAATAAAGAAGAAAGAATTGAAACCAAACCCAACCCAACCACAATGGTCTGCTTGCCAGCTTCTGCCTTTATTTAATGAATTACTTCACACAATGATTAATTAAAAAAGAAATCCCACAGTAACAAATGAAGGTGAGCAAGTAGGCAGAGATGTTAATGGATGGCAGAGAAATGAACTGTTTCAAGTGCAGTTTGGATGCTGTTGAGGCATTGATTAACCAAACTGATGGATGGGTAACTTCTGTGAGACTTCCACACAGGGAAGAAGTGGTTACTTCTTTATGTTATGTTGCACTTTTGCCCTGTGCCAAAGCAGTGTCAGATAAATGAGCTCAACTCAGTTGATAGAATTTGTATTTGTATCTCACAGTTTCTGTATGTTGTACGTTGCCTCTGTCTTCGTGGAAGCATGAGCCAAAATTTCCAGACGCACCTAAGAAATGCCAGGAGCTTGAAATCCACTAATGTGGGATCTAAATACTTCCATCATGAAGCTTGTGAAAACTCTGTAAACTTTTCCAATTTTAGAAAGTGATGTTCTGAAGTGGTGAGGGAGAGTCATGGTAGTTTCCATCTAGCTGTTTGTCCATGATAATTAGAGGAAAAAAACAGATTGTGAAATCTTTGTCATCTTAACTGGACTTACAACCTTTCCTGTGTGCCCTTGTGCATGTTTTCCTTCTGATGAGATATAGGATCTTGTCAGACATGGAAAGGAGAGAATGGCAGGCAAACGAGTGCACACAGCACAGGTTCACACTGTTGTTCAGAGGAGGTCACATAATGTGACACAATGTCTTTAGTTCTCTCATTCTGGGGTTTTGTGGCAGCAAGGGCAGCACTGCCCACAGTCATGGGAAAAGAAGGGGTCCATCAGGGATAGTAAAGAGCCAGGTAACCCTTCTTTCTTCCAGAGAAGTAGGAAACAAATGCATACCCTACTCACTTACAAGTACACAGGGGTTTGCATGCAGTGGTCTTGGCCCAGGGCTCTTTGTTTATTCCAGAAGTGATATGAAGCTATTCCACTGTGCTTGGTGGGATTACCTTGGAGAGATGTGACTACTGCTGACAGCCCAGATTGAGGCCACATTAACTAGCCATTGACATGTTCATGATTCACAGAGCTGGTGTTAGGTTTCAATTCCCTCAGGTACTTCATGAAGGAGCCCTTGACTGTGTGCCTTGAACTGGTGACACAAAAATATGTATTGACTTGATTCATTTTTAGATTATCTTTCTACATTCTATTCTAGACTTACATCAGCTGGTGTCAAAAAGCCCAAATGACAAACCAGACCCAACCCCCTTTTGCCCAGTGCACTTGTAGGCCCTGTGTTGGAGTGAGGATGTGCTTTGCTAGGAGCAGAATCCAAAGGTGCTTTCCAGAAATGCCGGCGACTGTTTGGTGTGCTGCTTTAATTTGTTGTGGCTGTTAGCGCTGCTGTGATATTCCCAAAGCTCCCAGGGGATGACCCTGACCTGTGTTTGAGGACGGCCAGGTCTGGCAGAATTAAATTTGCTGGCCCAAGGTAAAAGAGCTAATGCCTGTCTGCTCCTGCCACCACGCTGGGGAAGTGCCCTGCAGGAAACCTGGGCTGGCTGCCATTTCTCCTTTTGTGTGCTGAGGAACCTGGGGAAAGTAACCGCTGCTTTGGGAAGGCTGCTCTTTTCCCTCCATCCTGTGTGGTGGTGGTCTGGACTCCTCTGCACCTCCTCTCCCAAGCAGGATTCCCACAGGCCCTAGTGCAGGCAGCAGCAGGAAGCATGCTGCCTTGAGCATCTGCCTTTATTACCTGGGCTGAGTCAAACCGCTTGCTAATCCTCACCACACCATGGATGTCTTGGAAAGATTTGGGCAAGTTGTGCTACTTAGCATGACTGTATCCTGCCCTAGAAGCTTTGATGTCCCCATGTCTTCTCTCTCATCTCCCAGGGGGAGTCAAGAAGAGCTTTGTGTTATGGCCAAGCTGCAGAAAGGGCCAAACACAGGGTTTTTTATTTTTCTTTCCTACTCTTAGATTGCCCCATGTCCTGGTTTGCACTACAAGAGAACTAATTCTCCTCTGGGATTTGACTTCTCATCTCAGTCTCTGCTCAGTGATGGTGCTTTCTGAAGTTCACAGCATGTTCTCACAGATAGTGGCTGCTTCTAGCAGTGATAACACTGATGGTTAGAGTTACTGCCAAGGGCTGGGCTGCAGAAAGGCTCTTGCTTGGGCTTGCAAGGCTGGAGGATCAGCAGGTTCAAGACTTTTTCAGTGACTGGTGTCTGAGGAGGGCTGTGTCCATTCTGCCTTCAATCCAAATCCAATTCCAGAATCCAGATGCTGAATTTGGTTGCTATCTTACACTGAGCCCAGTCTGGGACTTGCCTGTTGCCTGCCCCCAGCATGAGTGGTGCTGATGCTGTCATTGCCATCAAATGTTGTGTTGGATTTCAGGTTGTATATCTTTTTATCTATTTCATTTTATTTCTGTTTAAGCTGGGTTAATTTTCTTTCCCAATCCATCAACTTCTTTCCCTTATTCTCTTTCTTTTGGGAAGGGAGAGTAGTTCATAGTGAGCTTATCACTTGTCTAAAGGTCCAGTAACCCTAACTGTTGACACACCAAATAGTTGTTGCCCCTCAGATGTATGAAAGACAGGTTTTCTGCCAGTAATTATGTGACACAGGCTGAGCAGAGGAGGGCTGGAGGGAGGAAAAGGCAGTGCAGAGCATGATCTCACTAAGGCAAAGACAAACTGCAGAAGCCTTGCTTAGAGCCAGCTGGCCCTTAGCTGGCCAGCTGTGGGACTCTATCCAGATGAAAAGCAGCCTGCTCTGCTTCTCCCCATTTATTTGAGACAAAGCAAGTGGCTGAGCATTGGATGGCACAACGACGTTCACTGTGGATTACAGAGTCCTGCCTGGGAGAGTCCAGGAACAGAAGTAGAACTCCTTTATCTGAGGCTGGCTACAGAGTTTTGGCTCCCTGGTGAGGCTGCCTTCCAGGAACTGTTCAGCAAACAATAAAATCATGAAACAGAGCTAGGCTTCATGTTCTTAACTGAGCATATCTCCTCTGGAACAAGTGCTTTGTAACCTGTGGAATTTGACCCAGCATTTGCTTTAGGGCTCTTACTTTCTCTGAGTCTGAAGAGAAAAGGAAAGAAAAAGAAAACAGACAGAAATTGTCCAGTGAATTTGGAGCAGAATTCTGCTCCCTAGTGATTTTTTTTCCCCCTAATGTTGCTAGTGGATTGTAAAAGGGACAAATAAAATTTCATGGTGTAGAAAGTCCTCATTCAGCATAGCATCAATCCACCAGACTGCCCTTCCATCTCCACAGCATCTCCACATCTTGGATGTGAGGAGGAAGTTCTTCAGCATGAGAGTGGCGAGGCCCTGGAATGGGTTGCCCAGGGGCATGGTTGGGGCCACTTCCCTGGAGGTGTTTAAGGCAAGGCTGGATGAGGCTCTGCCCAGCCTAATCTAGGGTAGGGTGTCCCTGGGCATGGCAGGGCTGTTGGAACTAGATGATCCTTGTGGTCCCTTCCACCCCTGACTGATTCTATGATTCCTATATGGGATAGAGAAGTAGGTGCAATTGGCATATGGTGGGTACCAACAAAGCTTGTCAGGGAGGCAGGTCTTTCAGAGCCATTCCCTCCTGTCAGCAGCTCTGTGACAGACAGATGAGACATGGGAGACATGAAGAATGTGACTTCCTAGTTTGGGAGTGGGATTGGATCTTTATTGCACTTAGTTGTTACACTTCATTCACCAAGGAAAAGAAACAGCAGGCAGAAAACGGAATGAGGTGGAATAAAATGGGATCAAGATGTCACTGTTTCGCTTGGGAAAAAACTTTGCGTTGCACTGGGACTGTGGAAGAATGTGAATCTGCCTGAAGTGGGTTGCTTTTGACCACGAGAATCAAAGTTCCTCCTTACCCCAAGCAATCTAGATGATAGCTTGGGGTTGGATAATGGGATGTTTCTGTCGCCACCAAGGAGGGTTTCCATTAAATTGCTTGTAGGTCTTTGGAAAGGTCATTCAAAGCTTAAGAAACCCCCTGTTGTTTGACAACATCAGAGCTCCAACACCACAATTCTGGAGAACTCTGCTCTTTGAAAAGGAGGGATGTTTAATTACCTTTTGAAAGCTGGCAGCAGGACAGGATGCGAGGATGTTTTCTTTCTTTTGTGTCAACTGGACAAGTTACTATTTTGGTACATGAGAGCCAGTGACCCACCGCACTGGAGGAGACTGTCCCTTCCTCTGCCCTGCTGTTGGGAGCATAGTAAAGGCAGGAGGAGATCAGTGAAGGTGAGCCTGCTGCAGGAAGGAAGCCTTGACACAGAAATGCTTGTGGAAGGGGAGGCAGAGCCTCCTGATACCTTTCTTAATGTGGCATTGGCAAGTCAATTCTGTCTGTCTTAAATGTGCTCTTATTTGTTGGTCTTGCTTGGCAGGAAGACATAGATGCATTGCAGGAAATCAACTTAATGAAGCTTGCTTTCATCATCAAAGGTACTGGCAAACTGGTTGTAGGGGTTTTAACTTTCAAGTTGCAATGCATCTGCTCCCTCCCAGGGGCAGCCTCTCCCAGTACTTTAACCTCTTCAGTTAAATCTGCTTTCTTCATAGTTGGTGGGATTTGATTGTTTGGGTTTTTTTTTTCCCCCAAGGACTTATATTTGTGACATCTAAACAAATTAAACAGAAACAGAGCCTCGGGGAGCCATTCCCTTAAGTAATTGGAATTCAGCTTGAACAGTGTGTTGCACATGTTCTGCTGTGCATGTGGTGGGAACAGAGCACGGTACCTAGCCCAGAGCTCCTGTGCCCTCAGTAGCCAGCGTCTCTGGTGCTAATGCTTAGCTTTGCTGTGGCCAGGCAAAGCAAATGCTTAAGCAATATTAGGAAAGGTCAAGCATGCATCAGCTGTTCATCATCCTTAATCATACTGCATACAGGCAATAACCAGTCTTGAAGGCCCCAGGTGTGATAGGTTTTGGCAGGCTGGAGATAGCCACACCCAAGTTTGTTCAGCTATCCTCCAAGAGTAGTTTGGAAACTTCGTGACAAACTGCTGGTCCTTAGGCTTGGAGGTGCTGTGGGTACTTGGACTGAAAACTGTTCTGCTGATGGTATTTTGGTCTGGTGTGAAGGATGTGGTGAATAGAATGGAATGGAATGGAATGGAATGGAATGGAATGGAATGGAATGGAATGGAATGGAATGGAATGGAATAATTAGGCAGTATGAATCCCTAAGCTGGAAATGTGTCATTTGTGATGTCCGAGTGATTAGCCTTAATGCCACAGTTAGGCAGAAAGATGTTGGCTAATGCTGTGCAAACTGCACTCTGAGAGAATGCTGCAATGCAAGTAGGGAAAACAGGCGTGGGATGTATCTCAGATCTGTTGTTGCTGGTCAGTACTTGTATAGCTTTATCCTTTCTGGTACTTTGGCTTTGTGGATCTGTGACAACAGGGTTTTCTTCATGTCCTCTGCAAATATCACTGAGAACAAACAATTCTTGGCATCCAACTGTCTGCAGTGGATCCCAGGTGCTGCATTTCTGATCAAAAGGGGTCCTCTACCAGAGGAACTTTAGTTTGGAGAGGGTTCTTGGAAGGGATTCTCAAACACTGAAATAGGCTTCCCAGAAAGGTGGTTAAACCCCCATTCTTGGAGATGTTTAAAAGATAAAGAGATGTGATGCTGAGGGACGTGGCTTAGCACCTGACTTGGTAGAGTTATGTTCAATGGACTCAGTGATCTTAAAGGCCTTTTCCAATCAAAACCATTCTATGATTCTATGACTTTCACTCTATATTGGTATGAGGCTGGATGTATTACTTTCTCCTACGACCTGACTGCATGTCAGTCAGAATGACTTAAGTCTCTGAAAAACACTTATGAAAGTGTGAATTAATGCAGCTCCAGTAAGAGAACTGCACTGATTTATACCTATTCTATGTAAGAGGGGCTGTTCAGTGGTAATTAAAACACTGTGCAATGCCTATTCTGGGTGCTACAGACCAGTTTTCTATAAATCCTCATCGATCTCAGCTTGCCTTAACAGAAAGGTTTGCATCTTGCTTGCCCTGTGAACAGGGACATAGCTCTTGCCACATTGTCACATTATAATTGAGACAAATTGAACATACAAGTCAAGTATTTTTTGCCTTGCCCTGCACACTGACAATTTTGTGATGACCCTGTTTGACAGCTAATTGGCTCCTTACCAAGTGTGAAAACAATAGACACCTATTTTCAGCTGGGAAAGCCACGCTTGGTGTGTTCCCTGGCCAAGATAAAGCGGCGAAACAGCATGACACAAAAGTGCTCTGAGCTCCCTCCGTGGCTTTCCTTTTTGAACAGCTCTGCTGATCAACTGACCTTTTTTTCTCCCATGTCTTCCCTCTCCTGAAGTAGTGACTGTTGGCTGCAAGTATGTTTGTGTCTAGCCTGGATTCTTCTTCTGCACTAGCCGAGTATCTTCAGGTGCTGCTTCTTGGGAGCAGACATGGAGCTGTGCTTGTCACTGAAGCAGATATGCATTCATGGTCTTTGGGAGGAGTTGGGAAGTCCTGACATGATGAAGTGTTGCTATCCAGGCTGAAACTGAGACTTAGAAAAGTGTTTGACATCTCTCTAGCCACTGTTGTGTCCTTGGAGCAGACTGTTGTTACATTTGGTGCATGGAAACTGATGAGAATAAATCCCAACACAAGATGCTAAGTGATCTAACTGACCAAGGACTGATAACTTACCTTCACATGGGCCCATGGATAAAAGAAAATAGTCACTCCACTTATGCACACTCACAGATATATTCTTCCTGGATGTGACTAAATTTGGAAAACCATTTTCAGGATCTCTGTTTGTGGCATAAAAATGTGAGTGTGTGCTCTGACTTCAGTCTTCCTCTTCACCTCTTCTGCAGTTCTTACTTCACTTGGTCGAGGCAGTATGTGTGAGTACAGAACTAAAAAACAAAATCAAAGCATTTTCCATTCCACGAGTCTTCTGCATGATCTAGACTTGAATTCAAGTTTTCTGCCCCAGTAGGATAGTCCTGGTGCATATTTTTTTTCCCCTTTTGCCCTCTTTCCTCACTTTGCAAGCCATAATGGCATACAAAGAGGATGCTTTTAAATCTTCAAGCCTACAAGGTTCCAGGCACATAGATGGCTCTGATATTAGCAACCTCCTGAGGAAGGAAATAGAGCAGAAGAGGAGCTTTGTAAGGCGACTTGTCTGGATTCCACCTCCTGTGGCATGGGAGAAGAGCACGCAGTGTCCCTGCCACCCATCTGCTTAAGATTGTTTATCTTACACTCCTGATGTGTTGTTTAGTCAGTGGTGATGCATAAGATACAACAGGTTTTGACTTCCAGGTAGGCAAAGTCTACGGAACAACAAGAAGGAATCCCAAGCATTTGTTGCTGGCAGAGTGCTAAATAAACAGTAGTAACACCTACCTGCGCGGGTGGCAATTAATCACACCAATCAACCAGATCAGCAAGTGAAGCCTTTTTCATTCCTTTTCTTCCCTTTTGTTCCCTGTCTCCTCCCACCTGCCTGATCTGGTGGTTGCTCCTGCTGGTAGGAGAGTTGGTGTGCAACTAAACAGTAGGTGAAATGCCAGTACATGGCTGGGTTACACAGCCCTTGTGCCTCCTCTTCAATGATATCCTGACCATTTAGTGCTCTCAGCACATTTTAGCAGAGGACTGTCAGCCTACCTTTGAGCATGAGTTTCTTCTTTTCCTGGAGTTCATAGAGGAATGAGCCAAAATGAGAGTCTGGGTGTTTGTAGAAGTGTATGTGCTATCCAGCAGAACCATTGAACTTATTTTGTTTTAGCTAAATTTGGTGGAAAACCTTTGAAGATAATCACTTCCTATGGCTGCCTTAAAATAAAATTGTCTCAGGGAAAGACACCATCACAAACTCTTATTTCATAAGGCTCTTGTAATAAACATGGAAGAGAGACTTTATGAGAGTCAAGACCATGGGGAAACACTCTTCAACGCCTAGATAAACACTGGTGGTGTCTGATTGTGAGACACAAGCCTACAGTTTTATTTTCCAGACTTCTGTTATTTAAGAGAGGTGATTCCAATTTTTATCAAAGAAAAAAAAAAAGAAAAGGGGTGGAGAGACAACATTCTCACCCTTAAAGCTGGAGCAATAATTTCCCACAGCCAGGAAGTGAAGTGATGGTGACATCTGTAAGAAGAAAGGTGACCCACTGGAGGAACTGGCTCTTTCATTAGAGGCCTGCCTTTTGTCAGACATCAGTTCACCCGGAAGCTGAGAACACTGAATACCAAGCATCCTTGTTTCTTGGTGGGTTGTTATTTTAAAGCACCTGAAACTTTGATGTGATGGAAATAATTAAATGCAAAAAAACAAAACAAAACAAAAAAAACCTTGAGACTGGGACAGTGCCCAATTTTCCTTCCCACCTGTGCTATTTTGGGTTCCTTCGCTTCTGACCTCATAATGGAATCTTTGAGCAGTGTTTTGTCCCAGTATCCATGCTGACATTTTTGCTGAAGTTGAATGCAGCCATTACTAGACTCAGGATTTTGGCTGTGTACAGTTTGGTGAGATTGAGCTCCCTGCTTTCCTCCAGCAGTGGTTCTACCTTCATGTTGCACACCTAATAGAAGAGCAATTAAGCAGGACTTAACAGCTAGCAAAAGGAAAGTAAAAGGTGTGAAAATGTCCTTCTGAAGCTGTGCTTGCTTACACCAAAGAACGACAGTTACAAGCCAGACTGAGTTCCTCTAGCCTTGAATCCTGTCTCAAAATGTGGTTGCCTAAGGAAGCAGTGTGTAGATAGAGTGAGGAAGCAATGCTACCCTTCCAGCCTCCTGCACTTTGTGGTTGTGAGATTTCCTGGACCAGAGCTGAGGTCTGTGTACAATTATTCAGTGCTTACAGAAACCCCAGCTGCAAAGCACTATCTTCTATTTGCATATTGTAATGTTAATTAATCATCCCTACAACTGTCCCCAGAAAAAAGCTTGGAGCAGTTTTATCTCCTTGGTAGTGGTAACTGATCACCACATAATAGACTATGAAATACCAGAACAAGAAGAAAATATGCAGGAAATGTGAAAGTGGGGAATTTTTGCCACTTATCTGTAGATAGGCAGGGAACAGTTTATTTCCAGGTAGGGCAAAACCTGTGAGCAGTCTTAACATGTCTGCAATCTTCCTGCATCTTCTGCATAAGCTTGGGCCAACTTTGCAGACAACTTGACTCACAAGTGCTTGGGCAATGAAGCTCATGCTATTGCATGACCTTCATGTGACACTGAAAGAACTGCAGAGCTTTACTTGGCGGCTCAAGCTCATGAGAACCAGATGGATGTTCATATTCAGCTTGCAACCAAAGAAAGAGCTTCATGCTAACCTTGTCTGCCATGCGGTTGGAGTAGGCAGCTCACCTTGAGGGGCTGCAGAAATCATTGCTCAGTAGCTCTCAGGTTATTTTTGAAACTCAATCCATTTAATTTCTTTAATGGCAGAGGCAGCAACAGACGTTGTGGAACACTGTGGACTTGCAATATAGTTCGTGCTGGCTTTTAGTGTATTAAATAGCTCATTTCAACTCTCTCTTAAAATGGAATGCTTTTGCATCTTTCGTTTGATGTTCATTACATAAGAAAGGAGCATAAACCATGACCTTAGTCCTTGGCCGTTGCAGAAAGCATATTGAATAAATATCTGTCTTCATTGCGGTCCTTGGCAGTAACAGGTTTAATTTAGTGAATTTTGAGTTGAAGTTTATTCCTGTGTGAGTCATAACAATGGCTGCATGCTCCTCAAAGCCTTAAAACTTCACTAGAGAGAGAAAATAACCCAGATTATAATAGCTGATCCACAGCACGGGAACTCTGACTGCCATATAGATTCCAGATCCAGTTAATGCCACAGGGAGAAATAGCGTGGTCAGATAAAGAGTGCTGAGGTTATAGAGACTGCAATTAGGAAATTCCAGGGTTTCATCTCTTCAGTGCCTTGTTAAAATACCTGTTGTTTTTTCAGTGAGTTTTACAATTTCAGTAACCTGCTGCTCCAGATCAAGTCTGCAGACAAACACCCACTCAAACAGAAATGGCTTAAGCACTCAGCGTAATATTTTGGACTCAGTTTGCTACTGAGAGTTCAAGTTAAAAACAAGCAAACANAGAAGAAAATCAACAACCTTCTTGTTTAGCAATAACTTCAGTCACACAAAGGTTCAGGCACTGCTTTGAGGAAATATTTCATCCACGTTGGGTAAACCTTCTGCAGTCTAGGAATTCATTGTTGGCAACGCTGATAAAAACAGCTGCATGACAATGCTTTAGCAGATTTTATTCACTAATTCTGCAATCCTTAGAAATGGAAAGCTGCAAAAAGCTGATGGTGATGAGGTTGGCCAGGTTGTATTAGCAGCTTCCTTGCTATTCTATCCTCGACTTGCCATTCCATGGGAATACTTTTGCGCTGTCTTCTCTCTTTGCTCTTCACCTCTATGTGGTTTTTAGGGTTGTTTGCTAATAATTTAGGGTCTTCTGTCTGCAGCATAGCCCTTTGAGCTGTGGGCTGCTGAGCTGATTTTTACACTGGGATTTTCCTCACCAAAATTACACGAAGCTGCTTCCACTAAAAGGTTGATTCACTTCAGTGATTGGCAAGAAGGTGAATAGAAGATTTGAAAGCTGCAAGCAGAAATCCTTTTACTAAATCAGGAATGTTCTGCTTTTTGACAAAATCATCTTATCCAGCTCTAGCAGGGGTCAACATTTTTTGCAAGTCAGAAGATGGTGTGCGAACAAAAGGAATTTGTGGTGGTGTCATTAACAGATACAGACAAAAGCAAGATAATTCTATGTTTCATTAAAAAAAACAAAAAACAAAAAAACAAAACCCAACATTTACACTTGGAATTTGACTTCAGTGAAGTTCAGCTACTAAATTCAGTTGTAAAATGTCCAGTGTTTACTTCACATCTACTATCCATTAAATGCTGCCTGTGAATTCATTAATGTTACTTTTTCTCCCTTGAATTCCAGCAATTCAATGAATTTTCATGTCAGAGATTTGTCCACTGATCTGGCAACAGTATTTCTATATATATAAATGTATATTACTTATGGTCACAATGAAAGGTTAAGGGGCTGCTGCCTGATCTGAAGAACCAGTGACAAAGATGCTCCTCATACTCCTTATAGGATCTCCACTTCATGCTGGAGCATAGGGGAGAAAAGTAATACACATGTACAGTAACTCTAGCAGGAATCATACTGCAGTCATATTTGCAGTCTATCAACCTCTGTTTTTCTACAGGAGACTGGAGGATCCTTAAGTTCATGTAGACACCAAAGGAATTGCAGCTCAGCTGAGAAAAGAGAGCAGAGGCTCAAAGACAAAAACATTCTGAAATACTGTTGGTTCTGCATGGACATGAAGGTAAGTATCATCCAGGCTTCTTTAAGTTCCTCTCTTGGTGTGTATGTATTCTAAGAAGAGAGAAGGAGCAGTATATCCTAAAGTAGTGGCACTCCCAGAATGCAGATCTCCTTGTGCTTCTTGTCCTGTTCACCATTTATATATTAAATATATATACACACACACACACACATATATATATATATATATATTCTCCATACATAAACACAGCTGGGCATAGCTTTCCTTGGAAAGCTTGTCCAAAGTACGCCTTTTAGAAAATACTCTGGTGGACTTGCCTTCACAGTATTTTATTGCTCTCTCCCCTATGTGGCAGTTACTCATGAATAAGGTTTCTCTGTTTTTCCAAGCTCAGCCTGGCCTTCAAGAAAGGTGGAACAAGTAGTGGTGGGAGTTAATTGGTAATGTTTGCAGATGAGGAGTAACTAAGGTATATCTATGATCTAATGTCTGAGAACAATTGGTGAGTTTTAACTAAATAACAATTTTTATGACAGAAAGAGCCTCTGGTTCAGTTTAGCTATGGACACAACTTTGAGCCTCGCTTAAATTTCACTATCTGAGAGTCTTTTGATGTAATTGCTGAGAAAACTCAGGGAAGACTCCTAACGAAATAAGACCAAGAGTATACATCACTGAAATGAGAGCACCAAGGTTTCCGTTTAGTCTGAAATACCACCCAGCGATACTTTTCCAAAGCCTTTCTGGTTCTCTCTTGGAAGCCTTAAAAGCATTTGTTTCCCCTCGGGACTTCTAGAATTTCCCTGTTTAGACTGAAGGCTCTCTGAAGCGGAGGCTGTTTTGATAAGCTGTGTGTACGGCACCTTGCACAATGGAGCTCTGATCGCAGTCCGCATCTCCGTGTTACGGCAGTGCAAATAAATACGTGAACAACTGTCCTTGAATCCTCGAATGGGAAGGGAAAAAAAATGGATTCCCCAGGGAGCTAATGTATAAATGGTGACCAGCCTCCTGTCATAATAGTTCAGTATTTACTGAAACCCAACTTACTGAATATTCAGCTTTTTTGGGGTGGCAGAAGTACTCTCCTACTTTGTCCTACATCCTCGTGCTGAATTTCTTGCTTGTTTGCTTTTTACCCTGTTTTGCCTGACACTAGGAGGACTTTGTTTTACTAACATTTGTAGCTGTCGCTTTGATCTGCAACAGGAAAGCTCAAGATTGGCCTCTCTGCCCATAGGGAAACAGATGAGATCAGAATATGCCACTTCTGTAAACTTCATTAGATTGGCTCTAGAAGAAATAGTTCTTGCTCTTTAGTTAATTGCAAATTACATCTTTATTTTCAACAAAAACCCCACTATGTTTTCTGCACATGGTTACTCATTTGTGAAGGCTGGAGGGTGGTTTCTATTTATTCCTGACACACACGAAGCTGTTTTATTCCTAGTAAATAGAAAAAAGATGATCACTTCCAAAGCCTTTCATTTAGTGCAGGTTTTTGTGCTTGCCTGTTTCCTAATGTCCCTTTGTCTGAGCATTTGTTAATAGATTTGCCAGTCCTGACAAGTGCTTCCAAAAACGTACGTAGCTGTGGAGCAGGGTAGTGAGGTATCAGCCTGGGTGTGGATAACAAAGAGTTCCCTTCTGTTCAGCCAGAGCTGTGTAATTGCCCTGGTGATCGTGACTAAGCTGGTTTCAGACTGGCTTCTCTCTTGGCTAACCAGGGAGGAAGAGGGATTTATTCAAGGGAATTCTGGAGAATCAATGAGAGAATCGCAGAATCATGGAATTGTTTTGGTTGGCAGAGACTTGCAAGATCTTTGACTCCAACCGTTAAACCAGCACTGCCAGGTCACCGCTAAACCATTTCCCTCAGCAACACATCCACATGTCTCTGAAACCTCTCTGGGGATGGAGACTCCACAGTTGCCTTGGGCAACCTGTTTCAAGGACTTGGCAACTGTTTTGGGGAAGAAAATGCTCTTCATGTCTAGCCTAAACCTCCCCTGGCACAACTTGAGGTAGTTCCCTCTTGTCCTGTAGTTTGTTCCTTGGACCGAAAGACTGATCACCACCTGGATTCAGCCTCATCTCAGGGAATTGTAAAGAGTGAGCCTCTGTCCTCACAGCATCCCCTACTCCAGGCTGAACAACCCTATCTCTCACAGCTGATCTTCAGAAGACTTGTGGCCTAAACATAGAGAGGAACACCAGAGGAGCAGAAGGCCGTGGCACTTCTGCTAGTGTCTCCTGCCTGGGGAAGTGCTAAAAATTATGTCCTACCCTTGGTGTTCAGCCTTTGGAGCAAGTTGTCTCTGTCTCGTGCTTCAGGATTTTTGTCATCACCCAGAAGGGTCTCAAGTGGAGATGTCTCCATTAATTTCTGATTTTCTAGTGAGTAAAAAAAGCCTGGATAGAAGTATGAATGTGTTAAAATTATTTTGATGAGAGCTACAAGTAACTCTGGTACAAGGCAACAGTGCAGCCATCTGTGCTCAGTTAGACCTGGTTCTGTTTGTTTGCACTGGAAGAGAAAAGTCTGCTGACTTTCCTCCTCATTACACTGTGACTATTCAAGGGAGCCTGGGTAGGTGCAAGTGGCTGGAGAAGGATGATCCTCATTGCCAGCTTTCCTCTTCCAGACATCCTTGACTCTCCAGGTGAACTGAGTGGTTTGCAGGAGTAGAGGAAATTCTAAAAGGACTTGTCAGGTGCTGAAAAGAGTTTTACAGGGATGTTCATTTAAAGTTGAAAGCAAGTTTTCTTTGACCTTTTCCATGCCCTGTTTGTGCTTGTTCACCACCAGTGTTTGCGATGGTGCAATTTGGGGCTGGGGGGTATAGGAGCGGTCATAGAACAGTAATTAAGGTGGAATATTTGCGGCAAAAGGCTTTTCATTAGCACCAGAGAAAGTGACTGATCATAAGAGAGAACCCTAAGGCACCGTGAAAGCAAAACAAAACAGCTAAGTTGTGTCCAGTCAGAACAACTCCAGTTGTGAATTCAGCTTCTAACAGTCTTCAGAGAGCATTCAGTCATTATTAAGCAAATGATGTAATAGATAATTTAACATGAATAAATATGAGAACTCTGGAGAAGGTGGCTGCCAGCAACAATAACCTGCCTTTCCTAATCTCTTTCCATCAAATACTATGGACTGTGGCATTTGTGAGCTACCAAGACAGTGGGATTATAAACGGGAGAAAAACTCCTTTATCCAATCAAAGGAAATTTTCTATAATTCTTTGTGGTCTGTGGACTCTATAGTGGGTGAAGCCCTCTAAGATGCTACCTTTCACTCTTCTTTCCCCAAAGCACAGGCCAAACATTTAGGTTTTTACCATGTTGGGGAACTACAGGCCATAGTCATGTAACTTACCCAGAACAAGAAGTGCATAATTTTTCTTCAGAAGAAAGCTGCAGTTGCTGGCAAAGTTTGTCCTGAACAAACATTGTGAAAGTTTGGTTTGGGCAACAATTCAGGAGCACCCCAAAACCCTGTTCCTATATTTGTGCAGCACTTTCTAGACTGATGCAGCATCTCTCAAGAATTTGAGGGTAATCTTGAAGGTAGCTTTGCAAAAATCTCTCAAAACTCCAAATGCTCTTATTCCAAAACCCAGAGAACAAATAAAGCAGCTGTTAAGGAGTATGCTTGGCAGGTACCAGCGAGTTTGAGGGTAATGTGACATTCACATGAACTTCCTGTAGATAATTCAGCCTTACAGCAGATCCTGTAATTCTCTCCTCTTATCCATCTCAAATATTGCAATTATTGCAAATATGACTTGGGTATTTCACGAAGCATTAATCATCTTTATCAGATATTTGGCTTCAGAAATTATTTTGTAATGTTGTTGACTTTGTTACTCAGAGATGAGTTATTGCAGAACAGCAACGCTGGCCATGGGAACAGGCTGAAAGGAGGTAAAAGGCTTTATCCTCTTTATGTTTTACATTGAGAAGCAATTGTGCGTGTGGCCAGGTGAGCACCTTCAGAGCCATGCCTGATCAGTCTTAGACAGTTCCATGGTTTGCTGCTCAGTTTAGGTTTCCAGTCAGCTCTTCTTTTCCTGACCTACTGAGTCTAGCACACCTGCAAGGTGCAACTTCATTGGGAAAGGTAAACTTCCTTAAAAATAAAACAGCTCATGTGTTGATCCCCTGCTTCCTGGGCAAGGTGTGTGCATATGCTGCTTATGAAAGATCACAGAATTATTCAGGCTGGAAAAGACTCCAGATGTTGAATCCAAACTCTGGGCTTGGCTGCAGGCAGATGTAGGACAGTTCCTAGCAGAAGAGGTTGCATTCTGCAAGGCTGTTGGATGGAATTTCATGAGGCTGTCCATGTGCACCACAGTTGGCAAGCAGTTTCTGAAAGCATTTGATAAGATCTCCTGAAGTTCTGCTCCACAGGGCTGGATTTCTGTAACGAGCCTTGGTTTGGGCTGCCTTATAGCTTCTGTATTAGGGGGGTATCACAAAGCAGGATTTCCCAAGGGGAAAACAACCCAACTCCCTGCTTTTGCACCGTGTGGACAAAGGGGAAGAGCTGTGGAGACTTCTCCCCAGCTATCCCAATTTGAACTTGCAGTTCAACATGTTGCTTCTGGTTAATATCACTGGCAGAGTGTGGGTGAAGGAACCTCTGATTTTTTTCTTTTTTTTTTGCTGTAATTGAGTAGGTGGGCATATTGCAGCCTGTTTTACATTGCTTTTTATATCGTGTTCATGGCTGAGACGTTCACCCTGCAGGAGGGAGCTGTTGATCCCCCATGGCCACATAGTCCTCTGTTGCAGTTTGAAGCCATGAGTTACCCAGGACTGGATGACAGCAGTGACTCCTACTGCTTTTGAAGAGTAAGAATGAAGATACTGCAGACTGATTTGAGCCCCTGTTACAGGAGGGATGTGGACATGCTGGAGCATGCCCAGAGAAGGGCCACAAGGATGCTTGTAATGACAGGATGAGGGGGAATGGGTCTAAATTGGTGGAGGGGAGATTTGAACAGGATGTTAGGAAGAAATTCTTCACAGTGAGGGTGGTGAGGCACTGGAACAGGTTGCCCAGGGAGGTTGTGGCTGCTCCCTCCCTGGAGGTGTTCAAGGCCAGGCTGGATGAGGTCTTGAGCGACCTGATCTAGTGGGAGGTGTCCCTGCCTATGGCAAGGGGGGTTGGAACTGGATGATCTTTAAGGTCTCTTCCAACCTAAACCATTCTATAATTCTATGATGCTCAGAGGGATGCAGCACCTCTGCTGTGAGGACAGACTGAAGGATTTGGGGCTGTTGAGTCTGGAGAAGAGGAGGCTCCCAGGTGACCTTATTGTGTCCTTCCAGTACCTACAAAAAAAGCTGGGGAGGGACTTTTTAGGCTATCAGGTAATGACAGGACTAGGGGGACTTGGAGCAAAGCTGGAGGTGGGGAGATTCAGACTGGACGTGAGGAGAGTGGTGAGAGCCTGGAATGGGTTGCCCAGGAGGGTGGTTGGGGCCACATCCTTGGAGGTGTTTGCAGCCAGGCTGGCAGAGGCTGTGGGCAGCCTGATCTAGGGTAGGGTGTCCCTGCCCATGGCAGGGGGGTTGGAACTAGATGATCTTTGTGGTCCCTTCCAACCCTGACTGATTCTATGATCTTACAATTGGAAGGATACAAGGAGGTTCTATTTACTGGTGCACAAATGCAAAAGGCAATCAGGTAGTGTGGATACATCCACAAGCTAAGCTAAGCCCATCAGACTAAATCCGTCTAGAGTCCTCCACCCGTTCCACCCTCAGCAGGCCTGAGAGTAGGCCGTAACTGCCTCCCCCCGCCTTAGGCCTACAAGGCCTCAGTCGGCCGCCTGACGCAGCTCAAAATCCCCTGCTAGCCAGGAGCCATCTCCCACACACAGACCATGAGAGAAGAAGGAACAGAGAGAAGAGGTGAAGGGAGAAGAGAGAGAGATCCGGCACTGGCTTATAAGCTGTGATACTGGAACGGGGGCCCCAGTAACAATACTGCAATACGGTGGGATGGCCATGCCCATCCCCTTGCCACAGGCATTCATCTCTCGAGTTTTTGTAAGGGGACCTGGGACCCCTCACTCTGCAACATCCTCCAGTGGTGTGTGGAAGTGATGGACGAGGCTGAGAAGTGAGATTCTTCTTCAGACCGTCCTTACTGTGTCCCTGAGATTCTTCTTTGGACTGCCCTCGCCGTGTCCTGAGTTTCTTCTTCAGACTGCCCTCGCCATGTCCTGAGATTCTTCTTTGGACTGCCCTCGCTGTGTCCCTGAGATTCTTCTTTGGACTGCCCTTGCTGTGTCCCTGAGATTCTTCTTTGGACTGCCCTCGCTGTGTCCCTGAGATTCTTCTTCGAACTGCCCTTGCTGTGTCCCTGAGATTCTTCTTCGAACTGTCCTCGCTGTGTCCCTGAGATTCTTCTTCGAACTGCCCTTGCTGTGTCCCTGAGATTCTTCTTTGGACTGCCCTCAGCGTGTCCTGTGTTTTTTCTTTGGACTGCCCTCGCCGTGTCCCTGAGATTCTTCTTCGGACTGCCCTCGCTGTGTCCCTGAGATTCTTCTTCGAACTGCCCTTGCTGTGTCCCTGAGATTCTTCTTTGGACTGCCCTCAGCGTGTCCTGTGTTTTTTCTTTGGACTGCCCTCGCCGTGTCCCTGAGATTCTTCTTCGGACTGCCCTCGCCGTGTCCCTGAGATTCTTCTTCGGACTGCCCTCGCCGTGTCCTGAGATTCTTCTTCGGACTGCCCTCGCCGTGTCCTCCACTGAC
The DNA here is from genome assembly GCA_013396835.1 of Psilopogon haemacephalus. Classification (NCBI taxonomy): domain Eukaryota; kingdom Metazoa; phylum Chordata; class Aves; order Piciformes; family Megalaimidae; genus Psilopogon; species Psilopogon haemacephalus. The sequence goes on from VWZI01004878.1 coordinate 246,519, forward strand.
ACTATTGTCCATGAACTTCTGAAAGATGAAGTCCGCAGTAGTTCTCCCTCAGTAAGTGGTACCAAAAGATGCCAAAAATGACAGAAGTGGTTGTTGAAACTCTCTGGAGATTGCTATTCTCCAGTGTGAGTGGTTTAAGGTTGACTTGTGGTCAAGCTGTGGATACAAGGGAGTGTTGCTTGTGGGTTTCTGGGGGTTTGTTACTTGTCTGTGTTGTGGGGTTTTTCGTTTGGATGATTGCAGGGTTTTTTGGTTTTGAGTGTTTTTTTTTGGTGGTTTTATTTGTTTCTTTTCATAATGCCGGGTTTTTTGTTGTTGTTGTTTGACTAGTTGGGGTTTTTTAAAAGCAATTTTATCTAATCTTGTGACTAAACTTTAAAGAGGAGGCATGGAGAAGTGAGAAAGAGGTCACCTACAGTCCTGAGTGTTTTGTCACCTGAAAAAACAGAGGTAGTTGGTTTCCAGAGATTTATTTAGTTTGTGAGTCAGGTCTCTTCACAGCAAGGAATTCTGATTTTTTTTCGGTTCTCTTCCCTTCCTGGCTTTTTGTTAAAATAAAGCAAAAGACATATCAGCAGCTTGGTGAAGGAAAAAGCTTTTTGGCTGCTCTAACATCTCCATATCCATTTTGTCACCTGAAAACAGAGGTAGTTGGCTTCCAGAGATTTATTTAGTTTCTGAGTCAGTTCTCTTCACAGAAATTAATTCTGATTTTTCTTTAGTTCTCTTCTCTTCTTGGCTTTTTATTAAAATAAAGCAAAAGACATATCAGCAGCTCAATGGAGGGAAGAGCTTTTTGGCTGCTCTAACATCTCCATATCCATGTCCTGAGTATTTTGTCACCTGAAAACAGAGGTAGTTGGTTTCCAGAGATTTGTATAGTTTCTGAGTCAGGTCTCTTCACAGCAAGGAATTCTGATTTTTTCAGTTCTCTTCCCTTCTTGGCTTTTTGTTAAAATAAAGCAAAAGACATATCAGCAGCTTGGGGGAGGGAAGAGCTTTTTGGCTGCTCTAGTATCTCTGTATCTTTAAGAAAATGAGGCCAGCTTTGATGACTGGGCTTGAGAAATTTAGAGAGCAGGGAGGGAAAGGCAAAGGCTGAGCTCGCTTGAGTGACATGAGCTGCAAACCTCAGTCCATCTTCCCATGATCTTGTGTTCCTGTCCTGTCAGTGAGCCTTGCAAAGCTTGACTGATCCTTGCAGACAGCATCCTGTTCAAGGTTCATGGATGTGAAAGTATGAGGAAGAGGTTCCTTATCAAAAAAGGTGTTCTTTTATATTAAAGCATGAAACACCTGCAGTAGCAAGAAAGCTCCTTCTGAATGTTAGGACAGCATCTGGAGCTGAAGGAAGTTCTCCTGTCTTTTATCTTTGGGACTGTCTTTTGTGATTTTAGGAGTGTGTCTTTCACACATGAGCTATTGAAAAATCACCATGATTTGGGCATATTTGTTGCATTAACTTGTGTTAGCAAGGACTACTTTCCCATAAGAAATCACATAGCTCTCATACCTGTATGTGCTTGATGTCCAGTGTTCGGGGGTGATGAAACTCTTTATACCTCAGAGAAAGGATAGATAAACACCAAGCCCAGAGGCAGGAATCATCTCACAGAGCTCAACTAGGAGAGTAATAACTGCAGAAGACAGATGAGAAAGAGTGCCTACAAATAGGAGTGCATTTCTAAAGAAGAACTTGGTTGTGCGAGAAACCTTCATATCAGAGACGAATATAATGAAAAACAAACAAACAATAAAACAAGGGAACAAACAAACAACAAAACCCAGACAAATCCAACAAACCCCAAATCAAACAAAAAGCCTAAAGGGCATGTAGATTCTGCCTGCAAAATGGAAACACAAAGATTCTCTCTGCATTTGTGTCAGTATTAAAATACTTAGAACTATGATCAGGTGTGTTAGAGATGACAGTGGTGGTATTATTGCTTATGAGAAGGCTGAAGAGTGCATATCAGATAAACAGACTTTTTCATTTTTTATCCTGCTGCTGCTCCTCTAGTTCCAAGTTGTGTTGCATTTCTAGATTGCCTTGCATCCTTTGGTTTCTTCTCACCACATGGTTCTCTAGCCTGTCAAATGTTTGCACAAGTTCTCCACACAGTATTGCTGACATCTCAATCCCCTGAGAAACTTGTACAAGTGATGATCACAAGCCAGTTATCAAAACCAGAACCTTTCAAGGCAAGTAATCTTTCTAGGGACACATTCTCATCTGTGCCAGGGCAGGTTTAGGCTGGATGTTAGGAAGAAGTTCTTCAGAGAAAGAGCCATTGGAATGGTCTACCCAGGGAGGTGGTGAAGGCACCATCCCTGGAGGTGTTTAAGAGGAGAGTGGGTGAGGCACTTAGTGCCATGGTTTAATTAATTAGAAAGGTTAGGTGACAGATTGGACTTGATGATCTCGAAAGACTTTTCCAACCTGGTTAATTCTGTGATTCTGTGACACTCTCTCATATAGAGGAAGGATTAGACAGGCTCAGCCACAGCTTCTTCTTTCTGTTACTTTGAATAGTTTTACCCTAACTAATTACTCGATATCTTTTTCTTAATATCAATAGTAGCCAAGAAACAGTAACCCTGGCAACATCTCCTAGCTCAATATTTTGGAGCTTAAAAAATAAACCCCTTGACATGTTGAAACATAGCAGAGGTGGCTGCACAGCAGAGCCCAAGGCTAACCTTTGTTAGCTGAGAGACGGATTAGGAGAGAGAAAAAAGATGTGTAATTGGATGTGGTTTATTCAGAAATTTCATTTTGTTTTTAGAAGGAGGTTTCGGGCAAAAAGATAATGACAGCAATTTATTCAACTCACCCAAAGAAATGTTTCAGGTTGTACGAATAGACTGAAGTGATGTTGGCATGGGTAATTGGAGGTATAGTTTCTGACGGAGACAAGCTCATTAGGTGAAGATTGCCTGTGCCTAGCTACTCTCCACCTAGATGCAGGCTACTCTGATAGGTATTGCAAAAGCACAGAACTTGCAAAATTGATAATGCAGGTCAGAATTCCTTCTGCAACCAACTTCTTCCTTGGGGGGAGATGCGACAGACAAGCTCCGGGTTGTCAAAACCAGAGTAACTTGTATCAAACATTCAGATTTGATTTATTTCTCATTCAAAGAATGTTTTAGGGAAATTCTGATCTTGACAAAATGGCCTGTTCACATGTTTGCAGGAAAGAATTTGTGAATTTAAATCCACCGCCCTTCTACCTAGACCACCACCAAAAAAATATCAAAATTGAGAGGAGAAAATATAGATATTTTTGGCTGACTTGAGCTGTGGGGAGGTGTCTGATCAGTTTTGCTTCTTTTCTACCTTTTCCATTTTTGTTTTCTTTTGCTTACTAGTTCAGAAAATCGTTGGGTTTTACCCCTCACCGATTCAGAAAATAGTGGAGGGTTGTTGGTTTTTGGTTTTTTTTTTCCATACTGTGGAAACTTTTCTTAACTTCCATTAATTTTTAGATGAAAGAAAGTGGTTTTCCTGGGCCCCAGCAGTCAAGGCAGGAAACTTTTTTTCCACCCATACCAATGCAATGTATGTAAAGTATGCTTGTCTTTCACAATGTAGCCCATTCTGGCATGTGGCCAGAGTGTAGATACCTATCAGAGATGAGTTTGGGAAGAAATAGATGTGGAAATTTTCTGCAGCTTCACATTTTTTTCACTTGGTTTATGTATTTTTTTTTTTCTTGTTTCATTACTTTATTCTTTAACTGAAGATGTGGTTGCTACATCAGTGGCTGTTCCCAGCATGGGCTGCACTGTACTAACCTGCATGGCTTTTCTAGGAGTTGGCAAACAGCTGGAGTTGTCTATGTTTAGATGAACCTCATAAAATATTTTCATTTGCATAGCCAAACTCACATGCCAGTAGTACTTGCACAAGCCCTTGCAGCTGTACACACAGGTAATGCTCCAGCAGTCTCTGTTTGGTCGTGCAACAGCTGCTTACGTAAAGAATTCTGAGTGTTGAAGTTCAGTCTTGGAGCTGGTCCAAAAAAGCACACTGGAGTCAGAGAATCTCAGCATTGTGAGGGCTGAAAGAGACCTCTGGGGATCATCTAGTCTAACCCTCCTACTAAAGCAGGCTCACCCTCATCAGGTTGCCCAGGATTGCAACGTCCAGGCATGTTTGGAATCTCTCCAGAGGAGGCTTTGCAGTCTGCTCTTCTCCAGGCTGAGCAGCCCAGGCTCTCTCAGTTGTTCTTCTTCAGAGAGATGTTACAACCCCTTCAACACCTTTGTAGTCTCTACTGGACTCTCTCCAGTCATTTCCCAGCTCTCAAACTGGGGAACCCAGAACAGGGCACACTATTCCAGATGTGAAATGAAGGAGCAGCAGATGATGTGAAATGCACACATGAGTGCTGGTAAGAAATTTCAAGGAGCCAGATGGAAGCCCTGCAGAATTTGCCTGGAGGAAGCTGCACTAATAGATTGCTGCAGCATCTCCCAGACCATTCCTTACAACACACAGTTGCAAATCTGAGGCGTTTCCAATTAACTGTGATCTCTGGAACAGGCTTTCACCTGTGGAAACTGGAATTACAAATTATGGTGAAGACAATAGTTTTGAAGTAGATTGACCAGCAAGCTCATGTTCACATTCCAGCAGTGGTAGATGTGGTCACTTATGCTGGCAGCTCAAAACCACATAAAGTGAGGCAATGTGCTTCTCAGCTGCTTTATCCAAACATACATTCCACTTCTACATCCAGAAGCACCCAAATGTGAATCGTTTTACACCTGTGGTACCCTCTACTTGTTTCTTTTGAGGTTGAAATTCAGGTGCTTGGGCCAGAAGGGAACAGCAGCTGATGGAGAGCTATGGCTGTGGGATGCTTCAAGGAAACTCTCTGGCTCAATGAATAGGTACAGACTCAGCTAAATCTGCTTTAAAATTTTTCTTTCTCTTCAAACTGGCAATTATTACACCAGAAAATCATTAAGGAGTGATTTGCATTGGAATGGGCTTTCTGAGGAAGGTGGAGCCACTATCCCTGGAGGTGCTTAAAAGGAGATTGGATGAGACACTTAGTGCCATGGTTTAGTTAATTAAAAGGTGTTGGGTGATAGGTTGGACTCCATGATCTCAAAGGTCTTTTCCAATCTGTTTAATTCTGTAATTCTGTGAAATATTTGTTGCTGCCTACCAAGAGCACATTCTTCTTTGTACTACTAAATATTGCTATCTACTTCCATTCCAGTTCTCAAGGCTGTGCATAAGCTCTCAAATTTCCTTTAGGTTGCTGAGCTCTCTCAATTTTCCCTTTCCTTATTGCATGTTGCTTCTTCTTTTTTTGCCCAGATTCTTACCTGCCTTATCTTATTAATCTTTGTCTTCTCTGGGCTACGTCCATAAACTTCTACATGCCATTACATCAGAAGCTTTAGAGCATCTTAGACTTCACACCAACCTGCCACATTTCCAAATTCAGACAAATCAGTTCTCTAAGAAAGATTAAGGCTTAGTCTTTCGTGGTCACATTTTAATCAACCCCAGCTGCATTCTATGCTGTTTTCTATGTATTTTCATATGTCTGCATAAAATGGCAGCCAGACTGTCAGGTCTAAGGGCCATCAAATCCCTCCTTTCATTTTCCTTAGCCTTGGAAAAAATATTTTCTGTTCTTCACCTATGATATTGATTTGTTCCCATCATAGACAGGCAGTATTGCAGACATATGTAAGAGATAAAACATAGAATAGATCACATCCTGCAGGATTTGTCTGGGAGGACACTGTGCAAAGCCCTCACAGGACCAGAAATAATCTGTCAGTTGTGAGGGTGCTCAGTGCAGCAAGAATTCTCCCCACCAAGTCAGCAAGGATTTGTCCATTCAAGTTTATTTAAAAGAAAGCAGAATTTAAAGTTGAGGATTATTGTTAGGTCTGCTCTCCATATCTGTAGGTTGCACATAATGTTACCAAATGGAAAATAGTGTGCATTTAATGACATTTAATTTGCTATCAAAATGCAAAAGCAGCAGATAGAAGTTAAAGGGGAAAATAGTTTAAGGAGAAGCTATTGTAATGAATTTTTAGCAGAGACTGATGCAAAACCTGCTCATGTGAGAATGTTAATGAGTAAGAGCAGTATGGTGACCCAGCCACAAGGCACTGAGGGTGCTGGGCTGGCTTTCTGAACCCCTTGTCCACAGCCTTGGCTCAATGTACACTACACAGTGTGAACTAGAAGCGTGAAGATTGCTCTGTAACTTCAGGTCGTTGTTGCTGGTGATGTTGCAGATCAAATGAGTATTTATCTGACTAGAGGATGTTCAACATGACAAAAAGGGCTTTAATTTCCATGCACTGAAGATACTGGTGAAAACCTGTCTGTTTGGTTTTCTTATTTTAGCTGCAGGGATTGGAAAAGAAATCCAGGGGGTGGAAAGAATGTCTTCAGTCACAGTAATGGCTTGTACATATCCTTCAACAAACTCCTTTGTCTTTCCTCAGTGTTTCAGGCTGTGTCCTAGCACAACAACAATATGTATTTAACTTTGATGGTCCAAATGGGGTTAGAGGTACACTTGAAAGCAGACATATGTTGTATGTGCTTTGGCTAGATCCAGGGTGAGGCAGATAGTAGAGTCTGAGTTGGCATTCATGTTTTTTTAAGGTACCAATATCATGTGGGGACATTCTTAACTTCTCCCTTTTTGTGCACACTCTTTTCAAGGCACCAATTCCCAGAAGAATGAAATGCTCAAGGGATACCCTCCTGTGGCCAGGCTGTTGTCTGTTCATTCAAACAATGTTCAGTATTCACACCACAAAACTCTACTGCACAACCTTCAGGCTGCTTTTTAGCTCTGAGTCACATCTTACCACAACTGCACACATAGTTTCTTGTGCTCTTTCACTTCAAGTTCTCTGCAACTGCTGGTGCTTCTTTAAGCCTTTTGTAGATTCTCTGTGCTCTCATAGTTTTGTTCAATTAATCTGTCTTTTAATGTTGCTTCCAGGCTAGTGTCAATATAGGCTATTATATATAGATGGATTGTGTATGTATCTATATCTGGTAGGTCATAAATTGCATCCTCACTCTTTCAAGACTCATTCCTGCAGTGCCCTCAGCAGCATTCAGGAGAATGGATGAGGGGACATTGTAGGAAGAAGTTGTGTTGGTTTCTCCAGGACTCTTGAAATGGACAAACCAAACACCTTCACAGGTCCCTTCTGTCTGGTCCAGGAGGATTGGCCCTGACCAGACAGCAGTTACAAAGCATGAGGGTTGGATGCAGGGGCACATTTATAGCTCCTGAGCTGCTTTCTCCAAGGCTCAGTGATGTGCTCCCACAGCCAAAATGCTCCCCTGGGAGGCTTTGAAACTGTGTGGATGCAGGATGCAGGTGTTATCATGGAGGGAGGATGTAACTTGAATATTTCAGTTATCTGGGAATTGGTGTGTGTAGAGCCAGAGGGCAGGAAGAGGGAAAGTGTTGGAGATGTGGGCCAATCCAGAAGAATGTGGGTACTTTCCACCAGAAAAATGGCATCTCCCCAGCATCCTTGCATCTACTTGGAGAGCATCTTACTGTTTCCTTTCTTGCTGCAGGGGTTTTTGGCTCCCAGGTATTGCTAGATCATTTCCAAGCTGTTATTGCAAATATTCACATGAACTGATACAGGAGGCAAAAAGAAACCCAAAACACAAACCACTCCACAACCTTTCAGCAGTGTACATGACTTGTGGTGGAGATGAACCTACTTTGTAAGATATATTTTGTACTCTAACCTTTCAAACAAACAAACAAAGCTTTATTTTAAAATTAGGCATTTTAAAAGACCCTCTGGTCAGGTTTCTGGTTTTCCCAAATTCCTTCTATTTATAGCTTTTTGTGAGGCATGGCCACATTTTTGCCAAACATTCAGTAGATTTAATTGGCATTTTGTTCAGTTTTTTTGGTTAGCTACTACCAGGAGCTTCTGGCATTTCAGAGGCACGAATGTTGTGCGTGTTGTATTGTCCCATTTTCCTTGCTTTTCTTAAAGGCAGTGGAACCCAAATAAAACAATACTGACAATATTGTTTGAGCAAACTTGGGCCCAGAAGGCAGCATGTGAGATTTGGGTTGTCAGTCTGAACATGGGCCAGCTAGTCTTTACAAACCTTGCTGGCTGCTTTTTACGTAAACAAAATAATTGTATCGTGTACAACTATTTGCATAATATTAGCCTACCCCCAAACAATTAGAATACCTGTTTTAAGCATAGAGATGCAGATCATTCAAGAGAAACTTAGAAAGTTCATATTTGCTTCTCTCTGCATCTTCTCTAGCCATTTGACTGATGCTTTCTGCGCTCTCTCTTCCCTGGAGCTGCTGTGTGCTCTGCCACTCTCCTCCCAGATTATGACTGTAGAAAGTCCTAGGCTTTTGCAAAGACTGAGGAACCTCACTACCCAGCACAAACACTGACGAGTGTCTTATAGTTTTGTGTGAGCTAATACAGGTTCTCCTATCTCTGTAACTTAGGGCATTTTGTAGCCAGATCTGGTTTGTCTGTAAGTTCTGTCATGTACCAAGCATTTAATGTGTCTCTCTTTTCACTTAAAGACATATTCTGGAGGAAAGGTATTATTACTGATATATAAAAGGTATATTTCTGGATGAAAGGTGTATTGGGTGGGGCACGTTGCCTAGAGAGGTGGCAGAAACCCTACCCCTGTGACATCCCACATCAGGTGGTTTGGGTCTCTGAGCAACCTGTTCTAGTTGAAGATGTCCTTGCTGACTGCAGCGAAGTTGGACTAGATGACCTTTCAAGGTTCCTTCCAACCTAAAGTGTTCTGTGGTCCTCTTGTTCTCATGTCATTCCTCTTTATTTGCAAGGGCTGCTAACCGCAGCCATTAATATCCTCTGAAAATAATCTGCAGTTTGCCAGTTGGGTGCTGAACTTCAACCACTTGAGTGTTCTGAACTGCGTCATTATATGGTGCTTTCTTGAAACGTCTTTCTGAAAGCCTCAGTCCACGTTTGATCTTGCTCCTACCTCCAGCACTGTTATTTCAAGTTCAGTTTGCAGTTCATTATTACTCTGCCATCCCTTTTTTGAAGAGCTGCTAACCAATTATTCTCCATCCTATGACTGTGGAGTGGTGCATTTGTGCCAAAACCAGAAGACTTTGTTCTCCTGTCTGCTAAATTGGATGCTGGTTTTGCAGCACATTTCTTCAGCTTTCCTTCAGGCATGCATATGAATGAGGATAAAGTTGTGCCCCTAAATCAGCCTTAACCAAGTCATTTCGTGAAGGTCAGGGTTATCCAAAATGAAATCACAAGAGCCCAAAGGCCTGATGAGATGCAGATGGTAAAGAGAAGAAGTAAAATCATGATGGTTCAAGCTGTGGAGAATGTTAAGTCAAGGAGCTGAGGAGCAGTGTTTGTGCTATTGTGCAATATAAAAAAGTGTATTATTCTACCAATAAACACAACATCATGTCCTTTTTTGTTAATACCCTGTCTAACCAGGAAGAAATAATTTTGCAAGATCAGTGGTTTGCTAAAATGACCAGCATGCCATATTTTCATATAGATACATATTATATACTCTTTTTTTTTTTT
>VWZI01004878.1:256149-273728 GCA_013396835.1 Psilopogon haemacephalus
TTTTTTGTAAGACTGCCTTTATTCAGATTTGTTCCACACTTTCTATTCTTCACTGTATATACATGTGAAAACAGGCAGTCAGTGCTAGGTGAAAAAAAAGAAATGCCACCAGGTCTCCTATTTGTGTCATTTCTTCTTATGGCATGTGACAGTGTGCGTGTTTGACAGTGCTGATGTGCTCAGGAAGTGACTGTTACAGATCAGCCACATTTATTTTTTTTCCAAAAACCACCACAAAAATCTGCCTGCCAGTTAAAATAAGCACAGATCATTTCAGTCAAAAGAATCCTTCAGGTATGAGAGCAAGGCAGCTTTGCCTGTTTTCTTTTCAGATATTTTCATCTACAGGAGGCCAGCTATTAAAAAACCAAAAAAAAAACACAACACAAAGAGAATGTGAACACTAATGAGGAATATTAAAGCAACTTGGCATGCTAATGAAATCTTCACTGAAATTTCTGCCCTTCCTCTCCACTCTTCATTTTTCAAGTACATCTTCTCATAAGCCACCCTGATTGCTTGACTACAGAGATATTATTAATTTCTTTCCATGAGATTGCAATATTGTGTTAAAATGTGTTAAACCCAGCTGGCAGATGGTCACTAGCAGTGTCCCACAGGGCTCAGTGCTGGGGACAGTTCTGTTTAATATCTTTATAAATTATTTGGATGAGGGGATTGAGTACACCACAGCAAGTTTGTAGATGAGATTAAACTTGAATCACAGAAAAAATCTGGTTGAAAAAGATCTCAGGATCACCAATTTCAACCGACACCTCTACTCTACAAGGTTCACCCTAAACCAATACCCTCAAGCACCACATCCAAACTACTTTTAAACACATCCAGGGTTGGTGACTCATTCACCAATTCTCCTGTGAAGCCCATTCCAATGCCCAACCACTCTTTCTGTGAAAGTGGGAGTGTTGATCTGCTCAAGGGTAGGAAGGCACTACAGAGATCTGGACAGGTTAGATTGATGAGCTGAGGCTGGTGGCATCAGATTTAATAAGACTAGGTGCTGGGTCCTGCACTTTGGTCACAACAATGCCAAGAAATGCTACAGGCTTGGGGAAGAGTGGAGTGACTGGAAAGCAGCCCATGGGAAAACGATGTGGTGAACAGCCAGCTGAACATGAGCCAGCAGTGTATCAAGGAGGCAAACAGCATCAAAACCAGCATGTCCAGCAGGAGGAGGGCAGTGATCCTGCCTCTGTACTTGGCACTGGTGAGGCCACAACTTGAGTATTATGTTCAGTTCTGGATGCCACATTATAAGGAAGACATTGATATCCTATAGGGTGTCCAGAGAAGAGCAACAAGGCTGGTGAGGGGTTTGGTGGGCACGTATAAGGAGTGGCTGAGGGAACTTAGTCTTAAGAAGAGAAGGCAAAGGAAGATCATATTGCTTTCTACAACTACATGAAAGGAGGTTGTAGTGAGGACAGTGTTGGTCTCTTCTCCTGAGTGGTTAGTTATAGGATGAGAGGAAATGGGCTTCATTTATGTCAGGGAAGGTTTAGACTGGATATTAGGAAAAATATCTTTACTGAAAGAGTGGTGAGACATTGAAACAGGCTGCCTAGGGAAATGGTGGAGTTGCCATCCCTAGAGGTGTTCAAGGTACATATAGATGTGCTTCAGAATATAGTTTAGTGGTCATGGTTAGTGGGTTACAGTTGGACTTGAGGAACTTAAAGGATTTTTCCAACTTTAATGATTCTAAATTTTTAAGGGTGGGTATGTATGCTCTAGAACCACACAGTCTTTATCTTTATCAAGCCAGAGTGTTCTCAGAAGGGAAGTCAGCCCCTACTTGAAGCTGCAAGTGATGGCAAATCTACTGCATGCAGATCTAAGCTGACCCAGAGATTAAATTCTGATCTGAATTTCTTTATCTTCAGCTTAAAAATGTAAACTGTCATCTGTGATTTTATTTTCCACAGACTGCTGTGCTAAAAAGACATCTGCTGCTGGAAAGCTTCTTCAGATTTGGCATTGGCAAGTCATTGTCACCCTTCTATATCTCTCCAGGATAATCTGGTTGTTATCCATATATGAAACCTATCAATTTGCTTCTCTCCAAACAAAAAGAACTTAAAATACTGAGTGATCTTCCCTGCCCTATGTAGCCTGACACCCTGTCAATAGTTCTTACACCAAGCTTTATCCCTCCTTTCTTAAATAGAACAAAACCCCTCTCCAAATTCAAGTAGTCATGAGCTAATTTTCTCTCTGTCAGATAGTATTGTCCTGTAAGAGTGTCTGGAGTTAGCTCAAGTTGCGCTCTGATCCTTGCTCTACAAACCACCAATAGATCTGTGCATTGCTTCAATATTCATCTATAAGTCACAACAGAGGCGACCAAAGCAGAAACATTATTAAATGATGAGAACATTCAATGTTACTGCATTACAAAACGAAACGAGTAGGGAGAATTCCTTAACTCTGCACTGAACCTTTCTTTCAGAAAACAGGCTGGTTTCCTTACAGCAAAGCCATAACAGAAACAAAAAATCAAAATAAACAGGTGTCAATTATCTTCCTGGACCTGCTTGTATGTTAAAAAGGTTGTTCTGGGCTTGCTTCCCTGTGGAGGGTTAGCAAAGCTCACCAGCAAGAGGCAGGATGTGTCCTGAGCAGGGATTTTCCATTGTATGCTTCAATCACAGGCAACTGACGTTTGATTACAATATCCAGCAAACTTTCGTGAAAGAAATGACACCTAAGTGAGTTTCATAACCTTGTGCCTCGCCCTACCCTGGAATGCATTTGTGTTGGGTGAAGGCTAGGAATAGTTCTGCTGATTGCAAACTGTGCGATTTGAGCCCAGGAGAGCACAGAGGTCTCCTGAAACAGGCTGCATGCCATTTGTGGTGGCTTGTAGGACTCGTGTGTATGCTCATAGGAGCAAAATGTTGGTCTGAGGGGAAGTGAGGGGAGTGAATTATATGCTCCCATCTGAAGGTTTCTCTGCTTCCTGGGTTTGATTCAGCCCTACCTTGCATTTTTACCAGCTCTCTTCTTGCACACAAAGTGGAGGGGATGTTGCCAAATCAGAATAATTTCGTAGAGAAGCACAGGACTTGTGCTGTTTATTCTTGGTGCCTGTGGTTTGAGAGGCAACAGGTAGAGCTGTTTGCCTGTGTGAACTCGCTACTTCATTGTATAAATGTCTATTGTTCACTTACTCACTCGGTCACTGTGTCCAGCTAAGCTACTAAGAGTACACAAACAGTGTGCCAAAAGAATTGGGGCTGCAGATATCTCTGCTTTAAGGATACATAAGGCTGCAATGCAGGAGAGGTGCATAAAGGCATTGCTCTCAGTGAGGATGGTGGATTTGTTGTCCCACAAAGACTTTCAAAGGAAGGGCTCATTGGCTTGCACACTTCTTTCACCTACACTGTGAATTGAGTGAAAGACAGATTGTCCTCAATTCAAGAGAAAAATATAAAAAACAGGTTTGTGCCATCATGGTGCTGGTTGGAGGGGTTGCACTTCTGTCACACTATATATTGAGACTTCCCACCTACAGCATTGCATCTCTGTACCCTCAGAATGTTCCTCCCAGCCATTCTCCTTCACCTTCACCTGCTCACATCCCATATCTTGCTCCAGACTACAGCTGGAGTCATGAATACATCCTTTAACACTCCTTGCTCCTCTGTCCTGTCAGGAGGAAGCAAACCCTCACAACGAGAGCAAATCAGAGAGAAAACATGGATGGTGTCTGTGAGATGCTCCAGGTGCTTCCTCAACGTGCAGTGTCAGGAACAATTTTACAGCATAACTGGATGGTGTTCATTAGGTTCCTGGCAATTCTTTTATTTTCTGCCCCTTCTCAATTTTGCTAGTTTTAAACAAAGAGTATTAGAGCTTGTCTGTCTTAAGCCTAGTGACCACCTTAGCAGTTCTGACATCTGAACTTTAGGGAACCCTTAAGAACTCTTTAATTGATCAGCTTAAAAAAAAACAAACAAAAAAACAAACCAGAGAAAAATAAAAAGAGAAAGAAAGAAAGAAAAAAAACCCCACCTCAAGGCCCAGCACAGAACAGATGTATAGTAATAAACTTATCTCATAATGTCAAATGATTAAACAGCAGATTCTTTTTTACATTTAAATATACAAGACTTTCCATTAAGGGGCTTTGTTGACTCTGATAACAGTTTCACAACCATTAAGTTTATTTCTACAGCTATTTGTTAAAAGCTAATAGGGAAAATAATAGAAACTAATTGAAAAGCAAAGCAAACAGAGCAGAGCCCAGAATGTTTCAGTTAATAAGCAATAGAGATTGTATTGATTTCATTTTATAAACAACATTAATCCTCAATAACAATTAAAGTGTGGACAGGTTGCTTGTTTAAGTTATCAGATAAGATGGTCTACTCAGGTATATAGCTGGGGCAGTAATTTGAAGAGGATATGAGGATTCAAGAAGCTATTGATCCATCCATCATGAGCCTGGCAGGAGAAATGTTCTTGGCAACGTGCAGCAGGTCTTAAAGTCACTGCTGCTCAAAGACTGGCAGCTCAAATGTCGCTGCTGCTGGAAAACACCACAAGCCTGCATGAAAATGGTGGAGCTTAAAAGCACCTTTAGGTGTTTTCTCCCAAATTACAGAGATGACTTAAGTGAGATGTTGGGTCTGGTCTGCTTCTAGCATGCAGACAGTGGCAGGGAAATCTGGTAGCCTCAAAGCAGAGTCTGCATCTGGAGGGTTTGATCCTGGTCATCTTTTGCTGACAGAAAACTGAAAAAGCTGTTCCTGAGCCACTTCTCCTAAAACAGAAGCAGAATGTAACCCCCTTTATAGATGGTGGCTGTAAGGAAAGCTGGAAAAGAATGATCTAAGTGCAAACCTCTAGGAATAGGAAGCAAAGCTTTTTGTGTTCACGCAAAGGGTGGCAGAGCCTTATTGACAGTTCTGGTGCTGACAGGAATTTATTTGCTGTTCCTCAGTGACACTGTGTGCTAGGTGGTGACTGAAGTTTCTCCAGGTATGTTGTTGTGGGTGGCTCTGCATGTGCTGCTTCTATTTACCCGGTAACAGCTGGGGAGAACAGCAGGACAGACTCAGCATGGCTGGGCTGCTCTTTCTTCGTCTCACATGAAGTGCAGAGACTCAGCTCAGTCAGCAGCCCTGCTGAAGACCATTCTGTCACATCATGACTGCTGCCAGCTTCTTGAAAGCTGGCTGCATAGCCAGGTTGTGCTGCCCTAATATCTTCAGTTGTAATGTGGAGACACAAAAATGGAGCTGAGCAGCTGCAGGCCGGGCTAGCTTTCACCATGGGTCTCCAGCAGAGTCAGGTCAGCTGGCAACTTGCTGCTTACCTTGTGCTTTAAGCTGTCTCTGAGCTCATGAATCAGCTGCTCTCTTTATATAACCAACCAACAATTGGAAGAGACCTCTAAGATCAAGCCCAAATGTTAAACCAATGCTTCCAGTTCAGCACTAAATCATGTCCTTTGGTGCCACACCATCTCATCATCTTCAGGATCCAGTGACTTGTCCATAAGGTTAATTGGCCATGGTCTGGATGCAGTCACTAGTGGTGTGCCCCAGGGATCAATGCTGGGCTCAGTTCTGTATAATATATTTATATGTGATCTGGATGAGGGGTTTGAGTCCAGCATCAGTAAGTTTGCAGATGACACTTAGTTGGGAATATGTGTTGATTTGTTGGAGGGTAGGAGAGCTCTGCAGAGGGACTTGGACAGGCTGGACAGATGGGTACAGTCCCAATGTATGAGTTTTAACAAGTCCAAGTGCCAGGTTCTGCATTTTGGCCACAGCAACCCCATGCAGTGCTACAGGCTGGAGACAGAGTGGCTGGAGAGCAGACAGGCAAAGAAGGACCTTAGGATACTGGTTGAGAGCAGCTGAACATGAGCCAGTAGTGTGCCCAGGTGGCCAAGAAGGCCAATGGCATCCTGGCCTGGATCAGGAATAATGTGGCCAGTAGGACCAGGGGAAGCTCTTCTGGTCCTGTACTTAGTCCTGGTTAGGCCACACCTTGAGTAGTGTGTCCAGTTCTGGGCCCCTCAATTTCGGAAAGATGTTGAGGTGCTTGGAAGTGTCCAGAGCACCAAGGCTGGTGAGGGTGCTGGAGCACAACCCTGTGAGGAGTGGCTGAGGGAGCTGGGGTTGTTCAGCCTGGAGAAGAGGAGGCTCAGGGGAAACCTTATTGCTCTCTACAACTACCTGAATGGAGGTTGTAGCCAGGTTGGGGTTGGTCTCTTCTGCCAGGTGCCCAGTGACAGAACAAGAGGACACAGCTTCAAGCTGTGCCAGGGCAGGTTTAGGCTGGATGTTAGGAAGAAGTTCTTCACAGAAAGAGTGATTGGCATTGGAATGGGCTGCCCAGGGAGGTGGTGGAGTCACCATCCCTGGAGATGTTTAAAAGGAGACTGGATGAGGCACTTAGTGCCATGGTTTAGTTAATCAGAAGGTGTTAGGTGATAGGTTAGACTCGATGTTGAAAATCTTTTCCAACCTGGTTAATTCTGTAGTTCTGGTGAAGTAAAACCAAGAAAGGTCATGCTAGTAGCTTGTAATTTATCATTCCTTGTCCAAGATAAAACTCATTGCCTTGTATATAAGTCTCATTACAGATGAAGCAGTATGCTGCACATATTTGCATTCCCACTTGTTTAACACATGCAACTAATTAAAAAGTGGTTGTTGCATTTAAGAAATGGCAGGGAGATAAGCCAGGGAACTGACATGGAAGCATTTAATCTGAGTACATATCTGTTATGAGATGGCTTAGATTTAGCAGGGTAGACTAGAAAAGGTGGTAACAGAACTGTACCAAAACACTCTGGTCCAAGGCAGAAAGTTGGAGTTGCCTGGGGTAAAAATTTCCTGTTAACTTTTGCAGCCCTTGGAGAGTAGCCGACTGTCATCCATTCCCAGTCAATATTTGAGCAATGCTCTTTGGCAAGTCACACCATTTGCTGTTTGCTCAATCAATGTATAATAGCCCAATGACTCAATATTGTAAAACTCAATGACCTGTGAAACTTCAACATTTACATTTCTGTTAAAATCTCAAATAGTTCTTTATTAGTAGGAGCTCAAGCTAAAATGCCAATCAGATAAGCATGATGACAATTATTAGCTATTTTCTTAGTCACATTGAGGCAGATCCTAGGATTCTTGCTGAAAGGGAACACTACAAAATGAATGAAACGCCTTACAGGGAAAGACAAGACCCATCATACGTCTGAGAGACTAGAAGATGTGGAAATCAGAATCTCAGGCAGCAAAAATCTGCCTGAATTTTCTTATTTTATTCAGCCTGCCTACTGTGGCGTGTTGTAGTTATACCCAGATGAGCATAAAATATTTGCTGTTTTGTAGAGAGAGACAGGAACTCTCTGTATGAGCCACAAGTAGTCATCTGGTTATTGATACCTGTGTAGCTTTGCAGGTTTGAGAGAGGTAAATATGTGCTGAGGTGAAATCATGATCTCACCAAAATCAAACTGACAAAGGTTGGAACTGAATGATCTTTAAGGTCTCTTCCAACCTAAACCATTCTATGATTCTATGACTCCTGCTAGGGAACAAGCATGCCTTCCACCTACACCTCCTGAAATCCAGCTTTACTACCTGATTACCATCTTGTCATCAGCTCCTGGCATCCCAGGAGCAGAGCACGGGAAGGAAGGACCAGGACTGTGTTGGGTGTTCACCAGGCACTGTGTCTCCATGCAGGGCTGCCAGCCTCTGCAAACACCTTTCTGCACGTTGGACACTCCTAGTATGTCCCAGTGCAAAATCAAACCCGGAAAGTTAAACTGTTTTTCCAGTGGCTAAGAATAGTTTAAAGCTACGTTTGACTGTCCTGAAAGCATTCAAAGCACTCATGGGGACCACTAGGTCTGAAAGCAGAGCAGGACTTTGATCTGTGTGTGGTTACAGCTCAAGCTAGTGCTCGATGGTGTGTGGTGTCAGCATGTCAGTCTGCTTCAGTGCGAGATCAGATGGGTGAAGTAGAACTATTGACTGCTGAACACTGTAGGCACCTGAGAATGTCCATACCAGCAGGTACAACTGAGATGCAAGCAAATGTCTGCCTCGGTTTTTGTAATGCACAGCTTCTAAGTTCAGAGACAGGTGTTGGCATGTTGTGAGTGTCCTACATCAAACATGCTGCTGATTTGACCTGCTGACTCCAGGTGGAAAGTTCAGCTACATTAAGATGTTAGTGCAGATTTAGGTATTTATGGACATGGCCATGCACATAAATGTGCTTTTTTTCTGAAGTACAGCTTCTTGAAAAATCATCAGTGAGGTAGCTCACAAACATGTTAACTGGAACCACTTTGACAAATATTCTTATTTATTTATTTTTCATATTAAGAAATTGGTCACTAGTCTGTCAATATTGGAGTTGGTTGTGAACTGATATGGAATAAGTATTATAAGAGAAAAAGAAGCTCTTAGTAGTAACCTGACCTACTTACTAGACAGGGCTGGTGTAAGGAATGCTCTGTTGACCTTTGAGGTGCAGCAGTTAGAAGATTTAAGGAACTGGCAGAACATGTGGCATAGGATGAGACAGAGAAGCTCTCTGCTAAGTTGCCAGGGCAGGTAAATGGAGCAGATGTGGGTACCCAAGTGAGAAGTGGTCACAGCCCATCAGAAAGGTACATCCTAATTGATGAGCCTCAGAATGCTGTGAAGTGTATTCCTTCAGTGAAAGTTGATGATGTGCCCTTGCTCATGGCTGATAACATCTTTTACTTTCAATAGCTTCTGAACCACTTGTGGAACAGGAATAGTTGAAATAGTTAACGCATTTCAAATTGGTTGCAGATGGGAGAAGGAAGATAAGATTTATTAGTCTCCCAGTATCTCTGAGGGGTTCTCTGACAATGTCAGCCCATTCTGGCTCCACTGGCCATGGCACAACACCTCTGTCCTAGCAGTTCTGGGTGTCTCTCCCTTGCCTCTGTTTATCTTGCACTGTATGACTGCTCTATAAACACATGTGTGTATGTAAGTTCAGGTTGTTGCATGCATTTACTACTTGAAGCAGCTACGAGCAATTGTTGGGTCACTATTTGCATGAAGAATGTGTGTGTGGGCTTATCATTATGCAAAAGGTACTAGGCACTCCTGCTAGAACAAATGGATCACTTAAAGAGAAAGCAGACCTGCCTTCTGCTGCAGTGGATATCTGCAGCCTTTGCTCTTGAGCACTGCACTATCTCACCATGCTTGGAACAGCAGTGCCAACGTAGGGAAGTTTGTGCCACACTGTTTCATGCAGCTCTTAAACCAAACACTCAAGATGCAAATTACAATGTGAGTATAGGCTAAGTGGATGATGAGAGAGAAGGGAAAACTCAGGTTATGTCAACCTAATGCAGTGCTGCACAGAGCCAACATGTTAGCTGGCAGCACTCTTGGGCATAGGTGAGGTATAAACTGCCTCCATCCCGCCAGTGCTCACTTGTCAGAGTTTGGTGGCAGTGCAGCTCAGTGTTATTAGAGCAGTTCTGTCTGCCTTGCAAGACAGCTCACAGGTAATGTTGGTGGGAAGGGGCATGTTTAGGAACCAAGCTCCTGTGTCTGGGAGAAACAGCCATCAATGTTTTTGAGTGACACCAGAGAAGAACTCAGCTAATTTCCATCATTTGTATTGTCAGATGGAAAACGCAAACAGCAGTGTGAAAGCAGAATTCCCTTTCACTGCCTTTCCTTGCTGTCACTCAAAAGCATTAAATCCTCTAGGCTTTCCAACAGCCAAGACAACTCCGTTACGGTGTTTTCATTTCATTCCTCTAGCTCAGGTAATGTACAAAGTTTTCAGTGGTTAAATATCTCTCATCATCCATCACTTTAAAATCAGACCTGTAGTCACTCAGGGTTGCTCTGTACTTCAGAATGATATAGGAAGTGCTGATGCAGTAATATCTTCTAATGTTCAGGTTATAATTTCAGCTTTGATTATAAAGAACTGAAGGATTTTAGACATCTTTGTGGGTGTATCACTAATGTGATGATGGCCTGGTTTATTTTTAACTATCCTGCTTTTCCTATCCATTTGTGACTCACCACTGGTTCTCGCTTAACACATGTGAGAAACTTTGTTTCTGGCACAAAGAATCCAATTCGCTAACAATGTATATTAGATGTTTCTTGCCTATGAATTTCAGCGATCAACCAGTGTGGCCACATTGTCATCTGGTCTTTGACTTTCTGTCTTTGACTCTTCCCTTCTTCTATGTGACACCCTAATGGAAACTTCTGCAGCACTGTCCGAGGAAATGGAAAATCCCAACAGGTGTGTGCACACACAAGTACCAGAAGTACCTTCTCAAAATTGCTCTCAGGGACTTATTCTTGATGCAGTTCACGCAGGCTAAAATCATCCTCTCTTTTAGGCCTAATTACATCCCCTATATAAGTGGAGCCAGCTGGGGCTCTTCCCAGCTTCTGCAACTTTGTAGGTTGGTCTAGCTCAGTGCCTATTGGCTTACGGTTGCCAAGGAGTATAATCATATCCAAGAGGACAATCTACTGTCAGTCATCTCATTGTATGATCCCACGTAAACTTGATTTCTTGAGAGCTGCTTTTTGTGCCGTGTGTGACATTCTGCCCTCCACCACCTGGGTGCTCCTGAAAGGTGGAAATCACTGGGAGTTAACCCAGGACAGGTTCTCAAACTCAAGAAATTAACTCACAGCTTAGCTTCACAGTGATGGAGGGACAGGGATGAGGGAATTTATCTTCTGGCTGTGAGCCATCATCCATGTAAGAAGCATCCTCATCACACAGGGTGTTTAGAGAAAGGAAACACATCTCATATTCCAGCTCTGTATTATGCCATGCTGGAGGGCTTATTTGGAGCTGTGGTAGGAAACCTCTCTCTTCCTATTCAATGAAAGTGTTTAAACAATTTAAAGAACTCTTGTCTCCTTCTCACTAGTGGAGCTCAAGTCTTCAATTAGATGTAATTTCAAAAGGCAAATGGCAGGTGCCTGCCTCTTCGGAAGGCCTAATTATGAGTAGCTTGCAGACTTGGAATTTTGATGACTGAATAAATAAAGCAGACAGATGTGTTTGTGTACACACCACCGGCAGTACTGACAGGATGATGTGGGGACATTTGTAGCTCTGTAGTCTATCAAATGCGGGGAAAAGTGAAAGGTCTGGGCCATTGTCTCACTCTCATTTGGAAAATGAGTATCTATTCTCCTTCTCTTCATGCCTATGGATGAGGTA
Source organism: Psilopogon haemacephalus (assembly GCA_013396835.1). Lineage (NCBI taxonomy): Eukaryota > Metazoa > Chordata > Aves > Piciformes > Megalaimidae > Psilopogon > Psilopogon haemacephalus. The sequence continues at coordinate 267,403 of VWZI01004878.1, forward strand.
AAGTTCTGTTTTGCCTATGAAAAACAATGGCAGCTGTTGCTGTGGTGTAGGCATTGATTTGTGCTAGGTAGAGGATTGCCATTCAATATATTAAGAGGTCTTGTCTTATGTCTACTTCCACTTTTATTCTCTTCTACCTTCTCAACATTCTACAGGTAAGTAAAGACCTTGAATTGGATTAGAAATTGAAATGTGTTGTTTCCTAAACACAAAAGTATTATCTGTCTTGAATCACAGGGAGGTGATTCAAGACAGCCAGCATAGCTTTGCTAGGGGCAAATCCTGCCTGACCAACCTAGTGGCCTTCTGTGATAAAGTGACTGTGTCAGCAAACAAGGGATGACCTATGGATGGGATTTGTCTGGACTGCTGCAAGGCCTTTGACACACAGTGTCAAAGGCCCCACAGTGTCCTACTGGCAAAGTTGGAGAGATATGGATTTGCTGGGTGGACACTTCAGTGGATAAGGAATTGGCTGGATGGTTGCACCCAGAGGGTGGTGCTCAGTGGCTTGCAGTCCAGACAGAGCTGTGACAATTGATGTCTCTCAGGGGTCTGTACTGGGACCTGTGCTGCTTAGAGTTTTTATCAGTGATATGGGCAGTGGGACCAAGTGCTCCATCAGCAAGTTTGCAGATGACACCAAGCTGAGTCATGCTGTTGATACACCAGAGGGACAGGATGGCATCCAAAGGGACCTGGACAAGCTGGAAAGGTGTGCTCAGGTGAACCTCATGAGGCTTAAAAAGAGCAAGTGCAGAGTTCTGCATGTGGACTGGAACAGTCCTCATTATCAATACAGACTGGAAGCAGAGGTGATAGAAAGTAGCCCTGTGGGAAAGGACTTGGAGGTGCTGAGGAACAAGATGGACATGAGCAGACAGTGTGAGCTTGCAGCCCAAAAGGCAAATCACATCCTGGGCTGCACCAAAAGATGCATTGTCAGCAGATCCAGAGGTGATTCCGTCACTTTGCTCTGCTTTGGTGAGACCTTACCTGGAGTACTGCATCCAGCTCTGGAGCCCTCAATAGAGGAAAGATATGGAGCTGATGAAGCAGATCCAGAGGTGGGCCACAAAAATGATGAGAAGGTTGGAGCATCTCTGCTACGAGAACAGGCTGAGGGAACTGGGGCTGTTCAGCCTGGAAAAGAGGAGGCTCTAGGGAGACCTAAAAAATGCCTTCCAGTACCTGAAGGGGGCTACAAGAAGACTGGAGAGAGACTTTTTACAAAGGCCTGTCGTTACAGGAGCAGGGGCAGTGGCTTCAAACTAGAGAAGAGCAGATTTAGATTGGATAGTAGGAACAAGTTCTTTACTATGAGTAGTGGAACACTGAAACAGGTTGCCCAGGGAGATGGTTGGGGCCCCATCCCTGGAGATAGTCAAAGTGAGACTTGACAGTGCTCTGGGCAACCTGATCTTGTTGAGGACATTCCTTATGAGTGCAGAGGGCTTTAGTCTAGATGACCTTCAGAGGTCGATTCCAACCCAGACTGATCAAAGATTCTGATTCCACAAAAAAAAAAAAACCAAACAAACAAAAAACCCAAACTGTGCAAAAGATTTCCACCCCTTTCTAAAGCACTGTTGCTGTGTGACACTTTTATCAGTAATAAAAAAGAAAAAGGAAAAAAAAAAAAAAAAGACAAAAAGCAAAGTAAGGGCAGTACAAGCATTTCTTGGAGCACAGCAACAGAATATTTGGGTAACCAAGTTATTCACAAGGTCTTCATGCTCCCTCTGCCACGGGTGATACTGGGCCAAACCAGGTTTTGCTAACAAACCAGTTGAGAACAAGTTGCTATCTAATCTACGGCTTAATAAAATATTGGTGTTTCTAAGACATCAATATCTTCTCTTTAAATATTGTTCACTGGCCTACCATTATTGTATCTGATATCAAAAAGCGTTCTCCAAACACTGTATGGTCAGCAGTCCTGCAGGCTTTTCGTTATCTGGTATGTTCCAGACTCAGGTACTCCTGTGGTTGTGTTCTTTGCACGCAACTCGCACGCAGCGTGGTCGCTGGTGGCAATGACTCATCACGACTGAATTTACAGAGGCCTGATGATTAAACTGCTGCCTGTATTTTTAATGCATTTCCTGGGCTCAGCTCGAGAACATCATGTTGGCTTAAGATAATTTATTTTATACTTTGTAACGCAGACTTCATACGTGGGCAGGCTTTGCTGAGTGTACTCTTATGCTGCTCTTGCCACGTGGAAGGGATTCTGATTTGCAGTGCTTTACAGCTCTCTTCCACTTACTTGTAAGCTTAAATAACTAATGAATTTAAAACCTAGTAAATTAAAACAATTAGCATGATGGTTATAGAAGTTTTGCCGGTGTACTTGAGACTGGGACTCCAGCACAAAGACTAATTACATGATATGGCAGGAGAGCCTTTATTTTCTTGCCAGTTGGGAATTTGCCTCCCTTGTAAATACAATTTTGTATGAACAGTAGATAGGAAAGGCCCTCCAAAGGGTGGTTGGGATTGCCTAAATAAATAGTTTTACTCATCTATTTAGCCTGCAAAAATCTCGATTGCCAGGGATGTGCTTTAACTGCTCCCTAAGGAATAATAGAGGAAAAGAAATCAGCTAAACTGAGTGTAAAACATCCAGGCAAAGAGTGAAAGAGAAAGGAATAGAAATAGCTTTGAAGAGAGTTTCTCTTCCTATGTTAGGTTATTGTGGGTTTTTCAGATCATGAGTATTTTCAGTTCAGTTCTCCCCATTAGTTCACACTTCATTTATGGTTTCCCTCTCTATTCTGCTCATTCAAATAGTTTATTTCTGCAGCTGAGTGTCCGTGATGTTGTGTACTCAGGCCTTTGGGACTGAAAACACTTTCCTGCTTCCCTTTCAGCCAAAATAAAGGCTCTCATCTGTGAGACATCTGGCTTCTCATCACTGTCTCACCACTGGGGGCTCCTTTGTTGTGCTTTATAGGCCTTGTGGTCACATCTGCCTTCACACACCTGCACAGTGGACGTTGTCTGCTCCTGTAAAGCTATTTTGACACCTCGTGTTTCTACCCCATATCTGGCAAGACTTCTTAAGGAACTTCTTCAGGCTCCCTGGCCAGTTTTACACCAAATGAAGAAAGTGTTGAAGTACACCAGTACTGTGGTATTTAATATGGCGGAATTAGCTCGCTTCTGCCTCTGATGGTTTGATCTTGCAGCTCTAAGGGATTCCTCTGTCTGTCTTCATTTTAGCAAGAGGTGAGTGCTGCTGTGTGCTCAGTGAATATCCTGCAGGTGATTTCTATGAGAGATCAGTTCACCTTTATCACTTTAGATGATAAAGATGATTTCTGTGAGAGATCAGTTCACCTGCTTGTTCCATGCCAGGTGGAATAATTCAGAAGATGGGAACATTTGCTTAAAATCTCTGAACACTGGTACTAATTCTCAATTACAACCCTCTTCCTACTGCAAATTTATAGCTGAAGTATAGCATTCAATTTTTTATGTAGGAAATGAGCAACTGCTGCATTTAATAAAGAGAAATTACATTTGCTATCCAAGGTCATCTTCATGCCATGGCTGACATGAAGTAACCCAGGAAAGGTCATAGCCGGAGGAGCTTTACCTTCTGATATGACTACTGTACATAGCAGCAAAGTGGCATTTTTATTTGTATCGTTTATTCTTGCTCCTGTTTCCTTTCATAAATTAAAAGAAGGCAATCCTCCTTTAATTTGCAAATAAAGCTGCCTCAGTATCACACAGGCAATAGCGCAGTTATCTTTGCCATTGGCGGTGCCTCCTCACAACCCTTGTTGCTACCAGGATGTCAGCTAAGTTTGTCATCTAATAATGGTCTGAACCAAGGAATAAAAAGGATTGCAAGGAAGGAGGAAAGGAAAAGAGTCTCCACAAGTTCTTATTTTTATTCTTCTATTTAACGTTAAAACTATTTTTCCTGACGTGAAAATTTTAAAAGTCAACATTGATTTAATTTTTCTTCCTTGTGTCTGGTTAAGGAGAGGAGAAAATAAAAAGAGTTGGAAAATAAAATTATAACTATGATTTCAAGAAGTAGGATAAAATGGGCAATGCACATCCATCTATAGTATAGAAGTTATATATGTATGTTCTTGTAAGGTCTGTTTGGAGAGCTGGGGGCTGTGTGGGGGAGCTGCAGGGGAGTAGAATTCACATCAGTAAGGAAGGGGACAAAGAAAAGGCAAGGTGTCATACCATGACAGAGTGCATGGCAGCTATTGCCCTGGACCTATGAGCCAGAAGTCACCCACTTTAATGAACTTTCTAATTATTATTATATATTTGGAAGAAAAAAAACTCTGTTCTTATATCAAACTATTATCCAAAACCTCAAGAAAAGTTGCTCTTTGGATTGTAAGCAAGCAACTATCTCTATCTTCTGGGGTTCAAACAGCTCTGTGAGCCATAGCTTAATGAATGGAGCAAAACTTCACGTAAAATATTGAAGTCAGGCTACAAAAGATACTCTTCTGGTCCTTATGTGTGGCACATCCATTTGCCCTTCAAGTCCTTTTTGAGCTGATGTTGTGGTTGAGTGAGGTGCACATAGGTGCAGCTTGGCGCCTGATGGGTCTGGTCTCTTTGCTCTTCTCACATGCCTCTCTCCATTTGGTCCGTGCCCAGAGAGCCAGTTTCTGCTAGAAAAAAAGCTCTGCTCATATCAAATACACACCAAATGCAGCAAAAAAATTATCTCAAATGCATATACAGAGAAACTATTTAGGAGTGCCTCAGCAAGAAGAAGTAAAGAAGCATTTAAGAATGAAAGTTCATTATGCACTGTGTTGGAGTGAGGAGCATCTTGAGTTATGTAATGTGCACTACAGCAAAAGAGCACATTATAAGCATAATGTGACTGAAAAAAATATAAACAATCATCGATTTTGATGCAATTTGGAGCTTTGCCAGTTGCATTTTTGATGAAACACTTGATTCCGATGATGGCCTTCTGCTGTATAAAAATATCCCCTAGTATACAATATAAACTAGGCACTGCTGCTTGTCACATTCCAAAACTGTGTCTCATGTTTCACTTACAACTTTAAATCCTTGTGGCAATCACCATCCCCTTTGGAAGCTGCTGTTCCAGTAGTAATTCTCTCATGTGTGATTATGAAATTATTCACCTGAAAGATTGTTGCCTGTGTGATGCCAGAGCTGTGTCAAAATTTGCATTTTTGCTGGGAGAAAAAAAAATACTAATCTCATTTAAAACAAAGGCCAGAGCAGAGGGGCAGAATTCCCTCCCTCAGTCTGCTGTCTATGATGCTTGGGTTGCAGCCCAGGATGTGCTTTAGTGTACGAAATAGGAAGCTGAGGGGAGACTCTATAGCTCTCTACAACTACCTGTAAGGAGATTGTATTGAGGTAGGCACTGGTCTGTTCGCACAAGTGACTAATGATAGAACAAGAGGGAATGGCCTCAAGCTGTGCCAGGAGAGGTTTAGCCTGGACATTAGGGGAAAAAATATCATGGCAAAGCACTGGAATGGGCTGCCCAGGGAGGTGGTTGAGTTACCATCACTGAATGTGTTCAAAAGTCATATGGATCTGGTGCTTGGGGATGTGCTGGAATGACAGACTTGGTGGAGTGGTGGAATGGCTGGACTTGAGGGTCCCAGAGGTCCTTTCTCTCCTGGATGATTGTATGTGTGATTCTATGATTCCTGGGCTGTGAGTGCGTGTTGCCATCTCATGTCCAGCTTTTCACCCACCAGCACCTCCAAATCCTTTCCCACAAGGCTGCTCTCCATGCCTTCATCCCCAGCCTGGATTGATAGCAGGTATGATCCCAAACCAGGTGGATGTGTAACAAAGCTGCTCCACCCCATGCGTGTTTTCTGTAACGAGATATTTCAGAGGGTTGCTGTTATCTGAGGCTCTCTGTTGTGTTGCTACTCAAGCTCTTGAAAATCTCTGTCAAGATGCTTTTAGTATCCTGCTAAAGACAACATCTAGCACCTTATTGAAAACCAACACTCCTATTTTTTCCTCTCAAACCAGTTTGCTGTCTCTTTGTTTCCTCTAAATTGCCCACAAGTCCCAGCTGTGGTGTTTTTGGTGTGCACTCTATTTTAGTCTTAGGTCTGTATTTTATTTTATTTTGTTCAATTTCCCTTCCTGCAGCATTTTAGCAAGCTCTGCAGAGTTTTCTCCACCTCGGTGATTGGCAGAGCACAGCACTGCCCTGACAATGTGTTTGCAGTCATTTCCCGTCCCAAGCACTGCCCTATCTCATATTATATCGCTGTGTCTAAATCTTAATTCTCTGCCAGAATTAAAAAAAAAAAAAAAAAAAAAAAAAAAAA
>VWZI01004879.1:0-15537 GCA_013396835.1 Psilopogon haemacephalus
AGCACTGCTGAGGCCACACCTCAAGTTCTGTGTTCAGTTCTGGGCTCCTCACTACAAGGTGCTGGAGCATGTCCAGAGAAGGGCAATGAGGCTGGTGAAGGACTTGGAGCACATGGCCTAGGAGGAGGGGCTGAGGAAACTGGGGTGGTTCAGTCTGGAGAAGAGGAGGCTGAAGGCAGACCTCATGGCTCTCTGCAACTATCTGAAAAGAGGCTGGAGGGAGGAGGGTGCAGCCTCTTCTTCTTGGTGTCATGTGACAGGACAAGAAGAAAGGGTTTCAAGTTCTACCAGGGGAGGTTCAGGCTGGATATTAGGAAATACTTCTTCACTGAAAGGGTTCTCCAGTATTGCAATGGTCTGCCCAGGGAGTGGTGGATTCACCATCTATGGAGGTGTTTAAACAGCTTGTGGACCTGGAGCTTAGGGACGTGGTTTAGTGTAGACCCTTNGAGATAGCACCACACCACTGTGCACTTGCTATGTTGTACTTCGTGTGTTATGTCCAGGCTTACCCAGTGACAGCAAGTTCTTTGTAATACCAAAATGTCAACGATTTTTTGTCTTTCTACAAATTTATCCTGGCCCATGAAGAAAAATGCCCATGAATTATCTTTCCTTCTTTGTTTGTTTGGTTGCAAATGCTACAGTAGTTGGTAATTTAAAACAGTGTCTCTTAAATTAAATTCCTGTTGAGCATAAACATTATTTAGTGGCATTTAAATTTCATCATACTGTTTTCACATAGTCTATACTCAGCTTACACTTATTTTGCCTTGGTGCCAAAAAGACTTTCTTGGAGATCCACAGTGCTTAACAGCTTTAGATAGCTGGTGTAACGTCAGCATCTAAAATTATTCATTTTCTATGAGTCTAACTTCAGCTCCTGAGCTGCCAATCCAACATTAACCAAACAGCAGGGAAACTCAGGCATGTACTTATTCAGTCATGCAGGAATGTCACTGTGGTAAGTTTAGAGTGGTTCTCCTGCTCCTCTACTCTGCCCTAGTGAGGCTGCATCCGGAATATTGCATCCAGTTCTGGGCCATTCAGGTCAAGAAGGACCTCAAGGAACTGCTTGAAAGAGTCCAGCACAGAGCCGCAAAGTTGCTGAAGGGAGCGGAATATCTCCCGTGAGGAAAGGCTGAGGTAGCTGGGGCTCTTTAGCTTGGAAAGAGGAGCCTGAGGGCTGACCTCATTCATGTTTATAAAGAGCTAAAATAGGGTAATAATTGCAATGATAAAAGAATCACAGAATCACAGAATGTTAGGGGCTGAAAGGGACCTTGGCAGATCATCTAGTCCAACCCTGCTGCTAGAGCAGGATCACCTGTACCAGATCACACTGGAATGCCCTATTTGCCCTTTTTGCACCCCACCTGCACCATTTTCCCTGTTTTCCCCCTCAAATCCCAGAGCACCTGGGCTCTGTTGGGAGTCTCCTCCCACCTCAGGTGTGGCCAGTTTGCCATCCCTGCCCACTCCTCTTTTTAAACAGCCCCAGGAAAGGCAGAAGCCTTAAGCTGAGCCCAGCTGGGCTGATAGATCTTCTTCCTGTTATCCCTGGTGAGTACCCATGGTACACACTGGGTGGAGGGGACAGCAAAGGCTGGGGGGCCTGGTGGCACCCCAGCAGGTAGGACTAGGGTTGATGGTTACTCCAATGTCATCAGTGGGTGCTGGCTGGGCATCCCTGCTGGGGCTGAGCTCCTGTGTGGTATCTTGGCTGGTTGAGAGTCTTGTCCCAGGCGGTGCAAGATGGGTGCGAAAATGGTGGTGGTGGAGCAAGAGCTGTTTAGGCAGTGTGAAGAGTAGCAGGGGAGTGAGGCAGGGGGAGCAGGCGCTTTGGTTGTTGTCTACCTAGACTTTCCAAAAGCCTTTGACCCCATTTGCCATGGACAAACTGGCTGTTTATGGCTTGGATAAGCACAGTTCTGCTGGATAAAGCACTGGCAGGACAAACTGACCCAAAGAGTGATATTCAATGGAGTTAGATCCAGCTGGCAGATAGTCACAAGTGATGTTCCTCAGGGCTCAGTGTTGGAGCCACTTCTATTTAACTTCTTTATTGATGACCTTGATGAAGACAGAATGTGTGAGCATTAAGTTTGCAGATGACACCAAGTTATGAGTGAGTGTTCAGCTGTATGTCAGGCACAGAGTTCTCTGTCCTTCCTCTCTTGATCTGCTTTTTACCAGTAGTGAAAATGTCTGTTGATATTATATAGTGTCATATGACCACAGGACTGGTCTCTTCTCCGTAGTAACTAGTGATAGGGCAAGAGAAAATGGCCACAAATTGCACTGGGGAGGTTTAGATTGGGTATTAGAAGAAACTTCTTCACTGAAAGGATTTTTGAAGACTGGAACAGGCTCCCCAGGGAGATAGTTGGGTCACATGTAGAGGAGTTTAAAAGATGCAGAGATGTGGTGCTGAGGAACATGCTCTACTGTTAAGAGAGACTGAGAAATTTGGAGCTGCTTAGTTTGGAGAAAAGAAGACTGAGAGGAGATCTGATCAATGTGCATGTATATCTGAGGGGTGGGTGTCAAGTGGATGGAGCCAATCTCTTATTGGTGGTCAGCAGCAATAGGACAAGGAGCAACAGCTACAAACTGAAACACAGAAGGTTTCACCTGAACATGAGGAGAAACTTCTTTACAGTGAAGATGATAGAGCACTGTAACAGGCTGCCCAGAGAGGTCGTGGAGTCTCCTTCTCTGGACACTTTCAAAACCCACCTGGATGCATTCCTGTGTGTACTACCTTAGGCGATCCTGCCTTGGCCAGGAGGTTGGACTCAATCTCTGGAGGTGTCTTCCAGCCTCTGAAGTTCCGGGATTCTGTGAACTTTGCATGGGGGAGTTGCAGGAACTTGCACAGGAGTGAATGGTTTTTCTTCCTGGCTGTGTTGGTAAATAGCCACCCAACTATTTTCCATAAAAGCAAGTCTCCCAGAGAGAGGAAGGGGGAGAATCCATAGTATCTGTGATAAAATTGTGAGACCTGGCAACACCACCAGCTGCTGCATTGATAATTGTTCTACAGGTGGGATCTGAGCCACAACTCAGGTGACATGGCCTGCACACAGATGTGTTTTGTAGGATGTAACTGGTTGTTCTGTTGATTCTGGTGTCATACAATGGACTTGCCTGGGCTGGTGGCTTGCCCTTTTACAGCTTGCTGTTTATGCCTAAGCAGAGCCAGCTTTAAATTGCTAGCAAAACAGATTGATGGCTTTTCCAGGGGATAAGAGGAAGTTGAGTTGTCATTGTCTCAAAGGTATCAATCATCTCTGTGGGAAGCATGATGATATCCTGTTTTCTGTCCTCATTAAGCTCTTCAGCTCAGCAAGAGTGTAATGGGACAGGCAGCAGATGCTTGTCCCTTGGGTATAGTAGTTCCCAAATTACTGTCTGCTTTCCATGCCAAACTGCAAAGCACTGCTCATAAGTGGGCCTCAGAACCATCTGAAGAATATGGAAACGTGGCAGGTAGAAGCTGTTTGGACTGAGACAGGTTTTAGGACTGTTATTTCTCTGCAACAACCTAGATTAAAATGAGCCATCTCAGTAGAAGCTGGCATTGAGATGGATCCTCTTGATATGAGCATAATGAAGGCTTCTAGATAAGCATTCAATTACCCTGCAACACAGTAATGGAATGGTTTGGCATGAAGAGAAGCAGAGTAGGCATAATGTTGTTGGGATTTATGCTTTCTGGAGGATCCTGAAAAATCTGCTTTTGGGAAGGTTAAGTTTAATTTTTAATAATGCTCTTACTGAAAAGCAAGTAACATTAAATTCTTAATGGATTTGCAAGTTTATAATTATTTTTAAATTTTATTTAAAGTTCAACTGGCTTGCCCTTTTAAACGTCAAAGAATAAAAGAAATTAAGAGCAGAAAAGACCAAGTAAAACAAAAAGCAGATAATCCACTCCCCTATACCCACTCTTCTCCCCACCCCTGTTTCAGGCCCAATTATCTGTGGCTTGCCTGAAGTAACAGCATTTTCATTTTTGCAGCCACAGATGGGAGAGTGCCCAATGGAATTAAGTGACCAGTCATCAGAGAAACCTTCAGGTAGACAAAAGGCAACGTGTAGCTTCTCAGCTCTGAGTATGATGAGGAAGCTGACACAGCTCATTAATAGACTTATGCCAACTCCAGAAGTGCATCTGTCAGCTCCTATGTAGATGTCACTTAGCAGCTTACCTCTTCAGGTGAGGCCTCTTTGGATAATTGTAATAAAATATTGAATTTGTGAGGAGATAACTGAGTTAATCTCTAGTGAGACAAATTCAGCACTACTACCAGGAATAAAGGAGTGCACCTCACTTCTGCTTCACGTTCTTTTTTGCCCTCCAACAGAAAGAACAAGAATTCATGGGAGGTCACCATTAGCCTGAAAGCTCATTTTCAGATGAATAGATTCCTTGCTCTCCTTGGCAGAACTAGGAAAATGGGGTACTTTACCCAAATCTGCTTGTTCTGTTTTCAGTCTGGTCCTATGAATTTCTACATCACAGAATCTTCATTCAAAGGCTGCTTTCTAGCTCCATCCTGAAGAGCCTGAAAACACTGACAATACAGGTAAGAATTATTTCTGTTTTACATGAAGATCTACTGAGACAGGTAACACAAGTAAAGCTAAAATATGTGCTTAGTAACTTAAAGCACAGCTACTAAGACTTGTGACTCCTGTGTCCCACTTCTCATTAAAACAAACCCCACCCAAATGTGCCTTTTATAGCATACTGTCCTTCCCAGCAAAGTGTGAATTCCCAGGCCAAATTTGCTGCAGAGCTGTGGTGGGTTTGTCCTGGCTGGACTCCAGATATCTACCACCAAAGCCACTCTATCACACCCCCTCCTCAAATGGACAAGGGCAGCAAACACATTTAAAAGTTTAAGATAAGGACAAGGAGATTGCTCAGCAGTTACTGTCACAGGTAACAACTTGGGGAAAATTAATTAATTTATTACTAATCAAATCTGCATAGGGTAATGGAAAATTATTGTATTATTAGGTGAGACCTCTAGCAGCTTCTCACAGAACCTGCTCCTGTTGCTTCCCTGCTAGCAAAACCTGGTCACACAAACTCAGGACAAATGGAAAGTGCCTTTCATCCTGTAGACAGCACTGCACTTTAGCTCTTCACAAAATCACATCACTGTGTAGACATTGCAACCTCACGGAATCATGGAGACAGTTCAACCATTAGCTAACTCTACTCCTTGCAATGATCTGGATCCTGATAAATCTCTGAAGAAAATGCACATCATAGATAGATGTGAAGAAAATGGTGAAAATGTTTTTTTTTTCTTTTCTTTTTCCACAGAAAATGGTTTCTTACCTATAGAAAGCGTTGTTTCTGTGGTGTAGAAATGATCCTCTAGAATTCGTCTGAAAACTTTGGATTTACAGAAGAAAGCATATGTGGCACTCCTGTTAACTCTTCCCACTGCATCCCACTTTCTCCAGTCGAGTGCCACTTTTGTGATCTGTAAACCTGGTGTAGTTCACCTAACATTCCATATAAATGTGATGTAGAGGCACTTAGCATCTCATGATGTGCCAGAGGGAAAGTCAGTTAAGAAATCTGGGTCCCGAGAATGCTGGTTTTTGTAATAGTATTTTCGGATCAAGTGTGTATTTTTTCCTGTTTCCCTCCAGAGGTCCCTAGCATCCTCAGCCAGCACTCATGCTTCAGACAGTAAGGAGCTGTGCAAGCCCACATCGCTAGATGGTGCAAGCAGACCACTGACTCCAACACTGCTCTTCCAGACAGAAGGAACACCAGCTTCTAGCCTCCAGCCCCGGGCTGGACAACTTGAAGTGAGGAGGGCAAACCCCGTTTGTCTTGCAGAAGCCCAGGCAGGCAGAGCCGAACTGGTTTGAGTTAGAATGATGGCAAAAAAGGGTTGCGTTTCTGTGTGCCCTTGAAGCTCTCGTGCGGTATGCTAAAGTTCTGTTATATATAAAAGTTCTGCAATTTACGTTCCTCTCATGATGAAACTGCTTAAAGAAATAAAATGTTGAGTTTGTTTGAAGATATTGGTACCAGGTAACAGAATGGTGATCACTGCAGTTGTATGATGCGTTCACTGGCCTGCAGAACTATCTATCCTGTTATTTAATCATCTGGTAGAATGTCAGCTCAGCATCATAGTTAAGAGCCAACTTTCCAAGAGGGATTGCTTCTTAGATACATAAATTAAGTTTCTTATATTTCTAAATGCTATTTATCATTCTTCAAAATAATTATGGAAATTGCACAATACTGGACTTTGACACAAAACTGGAATCAATTGTGTTTTCCCCAGAGTTCCAAGCTAGTTGCAATGCTGAGTTTGGCTGGAGTAGAGTTAATTTTGTTCACAGTAGCTGCTATGAGGCTGTGTTTTGGATTTGTGCGTGAAAACAGTGTTGTTAACACAGTGATGTTTTAGTTCTTACTGAACAGCCCTTACACAGGGTGAACACTTCTCTGCTTCTCACACCATCCCACCTGCCAGCAGACTGGTGGTGCACAAGATGGTGGGAGACAGCACAACTGGGACAGCTGACCCAAACTGACCAAAGGATGTATTCCAGACCATGTGATGTCATGCTCAGCATGTGTCCCTCTTCTCCCAGTTCTACATTTACCATGATGGCATTTGTCTTCCCCAGTAACTGCTACATGTGGTGGAGCCCTGCCCTCCTGAAGATGATTGAGTACCTGCCTGCAGATGGGAAGTGGAGAATAAATTTCTTGGTTTACTTTGCTTGTGTGCATGGCTTTGGCTTTACTTGTTAATCTGTCTCCACCTCAACTCCTGAGTTTTTCTCAACTTCACCCTTTTCATTCTCTCCCTATCCCACCAGAGATGGGTAGGTGAGCAGCTATGTGGTATTACAGTTTAACCCCAGCTGCTAATTGAGCAGAATCTCTTACTAGGGGAAAATAGTTCCAGAAACATAAGCAGCTGTGAAATTTTGCATATGGAGGAAGTGAGCAGCGTTTAGGAAAGGAACAATTGTTAAGGATCAGGGGTGTGTATGTGGTCATATGATACTGAACAGGCCTAGCACCTAACCTTGCTCTATCACCCTCTTGTAAAAAGTCAGACCATGGTACACAACAACAAAGACATGGCACTTGTTATGTCAGCTTCTGTTTGTCACCAGTTAATCTGAAAAGAATGCTTATCGGCAAGGAATTGTAGCCTAGAGAGAACTTCCTCTGAATAACGTTTCTCCAAGAAACAGGAAGCTGTCAAAGCTGCAAGCCAAATGATATCTCAGCTGATTCTGAATCATTTGGTTTGCTTGATCTGATGGGAATTTGGTTATCTAAAGAAGCTTCTCACAAAGAACCAAGTAAGCAAGCAAATCTGGACAACTTTGTTTTTTCTCCAAAAGGATATCCCAGTACTTGAGCATTTGCCCCTGACTTGGAAATGCTGAAAACCGTTTAACTTGTGCTGCTTTACTGCAGCTGAAATATTTATTGGGGAAAAAAAAAAACCTTTTGGATTTTGGTGGAAGTTGTTTTTCATCGAAGTACCCTTCTGATGAAAAATTCCCAGCTGTTTTATGAGGTGAGATTTTTATGTCTTGGGTTTTTCGGTAATTTCCCTTAATAAACTTGTATTTGTCCATGTATGTGCCAGTTCTGACAACATCAGTGCCTTGGCATGTAGGAGTATGTTCTGTTCACAAGGTCTGTAGCAGGGTACAAAGAAAAACGCCCTGCCTCAAAAGGTAAAGCTAGAGAGGAGTCACACATTTGAAATAGCAGCAATACCAAACTCCCCTCTACACTCAAATGAGTACTTTCATGTGTCAGGAGGAGGAAAGTAAGGTACTGGACAAACCCTGTATGAGTCAGAAAAAGGCTGTGTTGCTCTGTAAGGAACAGACCAAACAGAGTGAATTTATTTCTAATTTCAACCCTTCAGGATTAAGTTGAAATCTGTTCATATGTAAAAAAACCTGCTCCTTCACTGAGTTGTTTCACTACCTGTGTGAAATGAGATAAGAAAATACTTGGGAAACCAGGGAGATTTGGAGGCAAAGAGCGAATTCAAAGAGATGATTTGAAGGTTATGTGGTAAAGGCCTCACCTACTCTTACATCCAGTTCTGGATCTGTCAACACAAGAATGATGTGGACCTGATGGAGTGGGTGCAGAGGGCAGCCATGAAAATGAGCAGGAGGTCGGAGCACCTCTGCTACAAGGACAAGCTAAAAAAGCTGGAGTTGTTCTGCCTGGAAAAGAGAAGGCTCCAGGGAGACCTTATAGCAGCCTTCCACTACCTGAAGGAGGTCTGCACCAGGGCTGAAGAGGTATTTTTTACAAAGACCTGCAGTGATAGGACAAGCAGCAATGATTTCAGACTAGAAAAGAGGAGATTTAGATTGCATGTTAGGAACAAGATCTTTACCATGAGGGTGGTGGAAAACTGGAACAGGCTGCCCAAGCAAGTAGATGATAGGTGAGCAGATTACCAGGAAAACAGTGAGAAAGTGCTTCCTGCACTGGTTATTTTGCAGTTCTGGCTTAGGATTTCCTCAGTAGCAAAAATGTAGACATAGTAGTTTTGCCTATTGTACAGCTTGTGAAATGAAAAATTCACTTTGCAAAGCAAAAAAAACCCTTGTAGCTTTTACTAGTGCAAAGGTGCTGGAAAAGCCCATACCTTTTATTGCAATTTAATAACACAAGAGGCAGATTTTCTGAACTGTGACAGCTGGTGTCCACTGTATAAGCAGACAACTGCATATGCCCTATACACATTGGGATTAATGAGAATATTGTCACCAGTAAACAGGACCTGGGGGGGAAAAAAAAAAAAATAGTGCAATTGTGACATATTGCCCACATTTTAAATGAGACTGTATTTCTTTTGGAAGATAGAAGGACCTTATTTGAATGGATCTGCTGCTGTCATTTACACTAAATAATAACACTTTTGTGTTAGGTGCATTAATTAATTTTTGAAGTCCAGTCACTGACGTGTAAAATAATACAATGGAAGCCCAAACAGCTAGTGAAAATGAAGTTAGAGAAAGGGTTAGATGTAGGGTTTTTCCCAGGAATATTTATACAGCATAGAAAAAATGCCAAGATAGATGCATAAAGACATCAAACTAATTTAATCGCAGAACTGAGCTCCTGATTGCCACGGCGATTCAGAAAACATCGAAAGGCGAAAGGCAGGAACCAGCAACGAACTATTCTTTGGTGTTTAACTGTTTGTACCGAAGAGGTTGCCAAGAACAGCCGCAGCCTGCCGCGGCGGCCCTCTGGAGTCCGCCTACAGCCGCCGCCGGCACCGCCACGCCTCAGCCGCTGGCCCGGCGGCTGTGCCGCTCGCAGCGCAGGGCCGGGCCGGGCCGGGCTGGTGGCTTCTACCGCGCCCTTCGCACCCGCGCCAGGTGGTTAGATCCGCCTGCACCTCCGCCGGCCCGGCCCGGCCCGGCCCTTGCTAATCTGCCCGGGTTTAGGGAATTTAGTTAAAGCCAGCTGTGCCCTGGGCTCCCCTCACGGCCGCTCTGTGCTGCTGGGACGGTCAGATGAGGGCCTCTGCAACGGTGTCACCCAGTAGAGCTGCCTGGCTCTCTGGGGACGGTCTCTTTGAGGTCCCAGAGGGACAGAATAGGCCAGCTGGTGATGCTTTCTGGAATCCTCCTTTTCCTCTGCAGAAGTCAGGGGCTGCACTCTGCCCCCATCACCAGTGCCCTCGCAGTGCTGAGAAGCTGAAATCACTTCCTCCCGCTTCATGAGAAGGTTAGTCCCGGAACCCCACAGAGTGACCGTGGAGGTTGTGATAAACTGCGAATCGTTAAACCGTGCATTGTTTGTTCGTCAAACCTTGTTAGAATTGTTAAGTTACAGTATGATACAAATTGTGCGGGGTTAGCTGCCAGCCCCAGTGGTGTGCCTGTGGCATGTAGGGGGGTGGAGGAGACAAGGAGCAGGTGAGACGACCATTGGCGGGAAGCCCAGGCGAAGAACGCATGCGCCAAGGCCAGACCCTCCCCTGCCAAGGATTGATGAATATGTATTAGCATAGCAAATGAAAGGTACCTGCTGTTGTTCCGGGGTGCAGCCCGTTGGTAGAGCAGGAAGCTCTCCGGCTGCCCAGCGCTGTTTGCTTGTTGCTGCTTGCTAATAAAACCTTAAATTGTGATTGGCTCGGCCTCACCTAAATTTGTGGAACAAATTTATAACAGAGATGACAGTCCTATTGCAGGGATCTGCTCCAGCCTCTCTGCCTCTCCTGGGGCTGCTCCTGAGCGGCTCAACTGCACAGATTGTAGTTGTGTCATGGAATCCAGCTGGGAGTCCCTTCCATGTCCATCAGACTGCGCTGATGGGCAGAGGCCGACCACGTACTACATGTAGTCATTGTCCTCTTGCACCCAGCACATCACCTCCTCCATTGGGTTCCTGCAGAGTGGGCGGGAGACACTTCTCTTGCCCAGTGACAGGTGCCGGCAAATCAGAACCGATGCCTGCAGCAAGTGACATAGGCTGGGTTTCTGACGGTTCCCAGACAGATGGAGCACTGGTGTCTCCTCTTGCTGCACCAGCCCTTTCTGGAGTGTCTGCCTCATGCCACCATCCTTGGCAGCAGAGCCTCCCTCCTCCATGTCTTGTGGAGATTGATGCTGTGTGCTGCCCAGACAGACATGCAGGGGGCACTTATATATTTTCTGCGGTGGCACAGATCTCCATCACCCTCTGACGGAACATGTCAGCTCCTCCTGCGGTTTATAAGGAGCTTGGGCCCCACGGCACAAATGGCACCTTTCCTGCAGCTGCTGGGGCCCAGGGCAGCTGTGGTGGCTGATGTTTTCCAGGGTTGGAGAGCTGGAGGAAGGCCCAGAGGGCAGGTGGCTGGCTATGCTAGGGCCAAGGAGCTCCAAACTGGCACTGAAGGCTGTCAGGGGAAGTAGGAAGATGAAGGAAGCAGTAAGCTGTGGGACATGCCCAGCACTGCCTGGCTGGGAGTACTGCTCTCAGCACTTGGTGCTGGCACACAGCTACTTACAGCATCCACTTGGGCTGCTGTAGGGACTGTGGGCACAGCACTGCAAGTGGGTGCGATCCCACAGCCACATGGGCCCAGGGGGACTGGAGCTGCTGCCACCCTCACCAGCCAGGGGAGGATGCCTGCATGGCCTTCCTGGGGCTGCCATGACCAGCCACCTCTGAGGTGGCACTGGAGACTGCAAGGGGAAGCAGGAAGGTCAAGGGTACAACGTCAGTGCCTACAGCAGCGCAGTCCAGAGCAGTGCCCCAGCCCTCCTGAGCAGGCAGGGGGCATTTGACAAGCCCAGTCCAAGCACTCCCTGACAAACTTTGCCTGGCAGCTGGACCCAGCCCAGGGGGACCCTTTGCTTCTTACTGGGGCCAGCACATCCATAGCATTCCCAGCTGGCTGTGCTGTCTCCCAGGTGGGAGCAGCAGCAGTGGGTGTCCTCAGAAGCACAGGAGCTGCACAGGAGCGACTGCCAGGGCCTAGGGAAGCAAAGGGGTTCATGGCTGTGAGGACAAGGTGAGGGCAGCACACAGTTGTCCAGCAGAGCTCTTGTTCTAAGGCCTTGCTCTTGGAGTCCTTCTTGGAACCCCACAAAGTGACTGTGGAGATGATAGCCATGCCATGGCTATCTGCTTCTCTCTCTGTGCCTCTGCTGGGGTTGCTCTCAGGCAGCTTGTCTGCACAGGTTGTTGTTGTGTCTTGGGGGCCAGCTGTGGTCCCCCCGGCTCTGTGTCCATCATTCTGTGGGTCATCCTCAGTTGCCCAGTGGTTAGATTCACCTGGACCTCTGCTGGCCTGGTCCATGCTAATCTGCCCAGCTTTAAAGAATTCAGTTAACGATGTGCTGCAGGTGTCCCTGGGCTCCCCTCATGGCTGCTGTGTGCTTCTGGGAAGGATGGATGAAGGGGGCCTACAGCAGGTCCCTCTGCAACAGTGTCATGCAATAGAGCTGCTGGACTCTCTAGGAAAGGTCCATTTGAGGCCCAGCTGACCAGAGACAGCACTGGGAGGAGAGACAGACAGCCCAGACATATACTCCATACATCACCTCCACTGAGTGCCTGCAGAGTGAACAGATGTTTCTTCTTACCCAATGTCAGGTGCAAGCAAAGCAGAACCAGTGCCTGAGGCAACCAACACAGGCTGGGTTTCTGACAGTTTCCAGGCAGGTGGGGTACTGGGACATTGCTTCTGCCTGTGCTAGTAGTGCTGGCTCGGGTAGCTGCCTTTTGTCACCATCCCTGGCAGCAGAGCCTCCATGTCTTCTGTGAAGGTTGATGTTGTGTCCTGCCCAGACAGACATGCAAAGTGTGTACGCTTGCCTGGCAGCTTGGGCCTGCTTTCAGCCCCACTGCAGGATGCATGAGGAGCAGAACAGATGGAGGCCTGGTATCACAAAGCTCACCTCCTCCTAGTGCCCAGGCATGTGGGACAGCAATTCTACAGCTGCCTGTCCATGCTTCCCAAGTGCTGCAGTGTCTGGGTCCCTGGAAAAGGTCCCTTTGAGGTCCTGTTGACCAGAGGCAGCACTGGGAGGAGGGACAGGATGAGCTACTGGTGTTCCTGGAATCCTCCTCTCCTCCTTGCCGGTACTGCAGAAGTCAGGTGCTGTGTTCTGCCATCATGCAGAGCCCCAGTCTGCGCACATCTCCACTTCATTTGCATTTATGGGGAGGTGAAACCTCCTAATACTACTTCATGGCAGCTTATTATCTTGGAACTCCATGAAGCAACTGCAGAGATGATAGCCCCACCGTGGGGATGTCTCTTTTCCCTCTTCTGGGGTTGTTCCTGAACAGCTTAGCTGCGCAGATGGTAGCTGTGCTGTAGGGGCCGTCTGCAGATGTTCTCAATGTCCATCATCCTGTGCTGGTGTGCAGAAAGTCCCACCATGTACTCCACACAGTCACTGTCCTTTTTCACCCAGCGCATCACCTCTCTGTTCCTGTTGGGATTACTACTGAGCAGCTCAGCTGCGCAGGTTGCAGTTGTGCTGCATGATCTGGCTGTGGGCCCCTTGCCCTGCTTCCCAGGCACTGGCAGTTGCAGGCCTCACACTGACCAGGACTCTCTGTCAAGGCTGCAGAATCCTCAGCCATCTCCCATGCGGTCTGATGGAGAAAGAAAAGTTGGCGAGTCCTTGCTGCTCGAGCATAAGGCAGATGCAGGCTGTCCCTGCCTTCGCCCTTGCCCTATTTTCCACTGCCCTGTGTAGCTCAAGTGCAGCCTGACAGGACAGCGGAAGGCCAGGAGTGCAGGGGGAGCCCCTGGCCTGGCACAGCATTTGCACCCTCCTGTCTTGTGTGCTGGGAAGAAAGGAAACCAACCTCCTAGAGATTCGGGTCCCCATCCTCAGCATTTCCTGTTGGAAGAGCGTTCTGTCCCTGCACAGCAGGTGCTGGAACGCTGAAGTGCCAGCACGGACAGCATGGTCCTGCAGGAGAAACAGGAGTGAGGCCCTAGTGTTGCTGAGCAGCTGCCATGCCCCTGGGCTGAAGGCACAGCTCCTACCTGGTCCCTATGGAACCAGGTGCACCCACAGGCCACGCACACCATGGTGGCGTAGGACCTTCTGTCCCCCGCATCTTCCAGGCAGAGCAGGCAGTCTGCACTGCCTGCTGTGGGCAGTGCTTGGAGCAGAAGGACCTGAGGCAGGAGGAAAGAGGTGGGCCAGGGTCGTCTTCTTCCCTGGCCGGCAGGAGGATAGGAGAGGAGGCGTGAAGGAGCCAGAGAGCTGACTCAGCTCTGGCTCTGCCCGCGACTGGCCACTGGCAGGTGTCACAGAAGGTTCGTTTCTTGTTTGCCTGCGGCTGGCAGGAAGGGGACTGCAGGAGAGAAGCCTCCCCCCATCAGGGTCACCTACCCTTACCTGAACTCCTCAAAGTGCTGGGAGATGCATTCACCCTTGGTGACACAGGGGAGATGGAAGCTGTGTTCACAGCCTCTCTCCTTGCAGGTGATGGCAGCCCCACTCCTGCCACAGACAATGCAGTCCTGGAAGGAGCACAGCAGCCTCCCTTGGCAGCAGCCTCAGGACCTCCACAGCTAACCCCATGCCCTGGGCAGGATGCAGGGTGTGCCTTTCTCCCAGAGCTGCTTGGAAGGGCTGGGATTTCTTCCTCAAGCAGTTGGCTAAGCTCCTAAAAACCTCTCCAGGCACAAATCTCCCTGTTCTTGTGAGGTTGTCACCTTCTGTGCAGCCAGACTGATGGCTCAGCAAACAGCAGAGCACCTAAAGCCCAGCTGCCCTGCTGTGACTCCAACAGGCATCAGACTGCTGGCAAAGTGCTGTAGGAGAGGGCAGAGAAGGAGCTGATGAGGAAAGTGTGGCAGGGCTGCCCTGTGGGAGAGTGGGAGGGAGGCCCTGGGGAACTCACCACGCAGTAGGCATGGACACAGAGATCGCAGTTCTCCTGTCTTAGCCCGCAGATCTCCAGGTCCACCCTTGCCTGGCAGCACAGCTGTCACGCTGGAAGGGAGAGAGCAAATGGCATCAGGAATGAGCACCTCTCTGGGACTGGGGAAAGCATCCCTCAGGGGTTGCCCCCAAAGGGCTTGCTCAGTCCCTTCCTGGAGGTGTGGTGGGCAGGGATTGGTGACTGGGAGGGGAAGGGGGCATGGCAGGCACAGATGCCACAGCAGGTACCAGCTGTGCCACATAGGCCACACTTGCTGAGGAAAGGAGGAGCCCTGCCTGGTGTGACTGGGGAGCTGCTGCCTGCCCCTACCACCACTCTTGCCTCTGAGTCTGTGCCAGCCTTACATGGGGGACAGATAGATGCAAGGGGCTGTGGGGTAGCTTTGGAGGCCATGGACTGGGGTGTGGATCTGTTTAAAGGCAGGAAGTCTCTACAGAGGGCTCTGCACTGGCTGGATTGCTGGGCCCAGGTCTGTCAAGTCCTGCAATAGGCTTGCCAGGGAGGTGCATTGCTTAGAAATCAGAATGTTTCGGCTAAAAAGTAATAAAGACACCCAGAGGTACTGTTTCCTGTGCCTAATTCCTGCTGTTTTCATCTGCAAAGCTGAACTGGTTCTGGTCCTTGTTCCTCATCCTTCCAGAACCAGTGGGGGCAATTTGGCACTGAAAAGACCTGAAGGGCTTGTTTGTATAATGGGATCTCATCCTTTCAGCCACAGGGTCCACCTAGCAAAGAGCTGCACCTGTGCCAGTGCTGCTATGGTCAGGGGAATGCCTGAGCTCTGCTTGACTGGCAGAGGCTGTTTCTCTGCAGGGAAAATGAAGGACTTTTGAGCTGTGCAGAGGTCTTCTCCACTCCTGCTCTTCATGGATGTGCTCAGCATCTTGTTGAATGCCAAGGAAGAAGTGACCTACAGAAGAACTCTGAAGGTGCTGAAATAGGAAGAGGGTGATTACCTGGAGCTGAACTCTTTCAGCCTGGCTGCAGACACATATGTGACCTCTGCTGAGGGAAAAGAGGCTGTAGAAACAGACAGGAAGGGTGTGTTGGTTTGAGCTAATTGGAGAATTTGTGTGAAAAAT
>VWZI01004880.1:1635-15038 GCA_013396835.1 Psilopogon haemacephalus
ATATTGAAAATTGGTGTGGGTTTGGTTTTGTTTTTTTTATTATCAGGGAGAAAAAAAAAATTAAAGGAGAAATACCAAAGAAATTCATGTCTTTATCAAATTATGTTCAGTGGTAGCATTATCCTGATCTGTGTGGGAGGTTTTTGGGGTAAAGGGTCCTCGTTTTTAGTAAAAGCCATTTTCTGTCCTCCACTGTGCCTCCTGCCTTAGATATCAGTGACTTTATTGAATCAGAATAAAAAAATTTTTTTGCTTGGAAAAGATCTTTAAGTTCATTGAGTTCAACCATCAACCCCAACACCACCATGGCCACTAAACCATGTCCTTAAGTGCCATGGACACGCACTTATTGAGCACCTCCAGGGATGGGGACTCCACCACCTCCCTGGGCAGCCCATTCCAATGCCAATCTCACTTTCTGCCAACAACTTTTCCCTAAAATCAATCCTAAACCTGACCTGGCACAGCTTGAGGCTGTGTCCCCTTGTTCTGACACTGGTTGCCTCGCAGCAGAGCCCAATCCCACCTGGCTACAACCTCCCTTAGCTGTAGATAGCTGTAGAGAGCAATGAGATCTGCTCTTAGCCATCTTCTCCAGGCTGCACATCCCCAGCTCCCTCAACTATTAATACGATTAAAACCACCACCAACAACAACAAAAAAGAAGAAACAAAGACCCCAACACCAAACCAAAAAAAAGACCAAACCAAACCAGACCAAACCAAGCCAAAACCCAAACCCCAAACCAACCAAAAATCCCCACCCAAACCATTCAGACAAATGATACGATGACCTAGTATTCATAGGTCATCTGAATGTCAGGACAAGGGCAGTGGTGGAAGCTGAGGTATAGGAAGTTCCATGGAAACATGAGGATGAACTTTTTTCCCTGTGAGGGTGACAGAACCCTGGAACAGGCTGCCCAGGGGTGTTGTGGAATCTCCCTCTCTGGAGATACTCAGAACCTGCCTGGATGTGTTCCTGTGTGATCTGCTCTAGGTGATCCTGCTCTGGACTGGATGAGCTTTGGAGGTCCCTTCCAGCCCCTGACATTCTGATTCTGTGAAATAGAACTGTAGATGGTGCTGATCATTCAGGGTAAAGTCAGGTGTGATGGAGCTCTGAGCAACCTGATCTAGTTGGGGATGTCTCTGTTGACTGCAGAAGGGTTGCACCAGATGCCCTCTAAAGGTCTCTTCCAAACTGAACCAGGCTGTGGTTCTGTGCTGGTTTGAACTAACTGAAGGATTTGAATGAGAAATTAGACTATAGGCTGAGAAAGGCAAACACTGATGGTGCTACTGCACTCAGTTTTATTGAGAAAGGGAGGTGGTTGGAGCCACATGCCTGGAGGTGTTTGCAGCCAGGCTGGATGAAGCTGTGTGCAGCCTGCTCTAGGGCAGGGTGTCCCTGCCCATGGCAGGGGGGTTGGAACTGGATGATCCTTGTGGTCCCTTCCAAACCTGACTGATTCTGTGACTCTGTGGACATGCGTGTCTGGAGCAGAGCCACAAGGATGCTCAGAGGACTGGAGCACCTCTGCTATAAGGACAGACTGAAAGAATTTGGGGATGTTCAGTCTGGAGAAGAGAAGACTCCCAGGTGACTTTCTTGTGGCCTTCCAGGATCTGAAGAGGGATTACAAAAAAGCTGAGGGGGTGGGGAGGGGGAGAGGATGGGAGGATTTGAGGTTATCAGGTTGTGCTGGTTTGAAGTAATTGGAGGATCTGAATGAGAAATTAGACTATAGGCTGAGAAAGGCAAACACTGATGGTGCTACTGCACTCATAGTTTTATTGAGGAAAAAAAAAAATATTTTAAGAGCTGTAACCCAAACATGGATAAGTCAGATTGCTTCAGACCACTTTGGGCTGTGGCTGCTCCTGCATGGCTCTTGACATTACCACATCCCTCAGCACAACCATTCCCTTCCTAGCTGGATCTGAATAATTTCACTAACTTCTTTCCTGCTGCTAAACCCCCTGGCTGATCTACCTTTACCTATCTGCTGTGTGAAACAGATGGTGAGATAAGATGGGGGAAAGGGGGTAGGTGATAGGAGTGGTTGGTTACCCTGCTTAGGGACTGTGATCTCTGGGAGGGCTGTGGTGTTTCTGTGTTACTTTTTCACTCTTTGTGTCTGTAAATATCTGTTATACATTGTAAATACCTACTTAGGGACTGTGATCTCTGGGAGGGTGTTTCTGTATTACCTTTTCACTGTCTATGTCTGTAAATATCTGTTATACATTGTAAATACCTGCTTAGGGACTGTGATCTCTGGGAGGGTGTCTCTGTATTACCTTTTCACTGTCTATGTCTGTAAATATCTGTTATACATTGTAAATACCTGCTTGTATATTGTGCTGAGCTGGAAACACAAAGTTTCATTTATTAACTTCCAGCTGACTGAGTTGTTGTAGTCAGGGTGTGGCGTTCCGAAGATATCGCGTTGCATGGAAAGATAGAAGCCCCTCCCTATAGCCAATAGCCTTGAGTTAGGATGTAGGCAGACAGAAGTGATGTTTTGTAGACTATAAAAAGCATTGCCACGTTGCAATAAAGGCCATTTGTTATCCATCACATTGATGTCTGTAACTTATGGTCCGNCAAAGCACCACAGGTTCTGTGATCCTATGGTACCTAAAACTCTGCCTCTTACCTTCTACTTCTCCGTGCCACCTTCCTTCACTTTCCTTCTCATTCAGCGAGGCTACAAAGCAAGAGGCAAGATAAATTATCTTCGGTGTCTTATACAGCTAGAGACACAGGCCCTGGTATAAAAATTCTGGTGGATGTATACGTGATTGATTGGGGCATGCTGTTTGCATTGTAGTTGGAAATGAAAACGCAGGAAGGAGGGGGGGGCAGAATTTCAATAGCTGAGTGGAAAGGGTTGTCGTCGGGATTAATGCTAAAGGATCGCTCACGTCTGCCTTATCTCCCCTTAAGTTTCCTTTAGTGGAATTTTAATAAGGTAGACCTGATTGTGCCTTGTGGTGATAAGATCCTGTCGCTGTTTCGTTGGGCTGGTTCATTTGCAGCGGCTAATTTCAGAGGCAGCTTTTGTCTTAGGGAATGCCTCCTCTCGGATGGATGACCCAGCCTTTTTTGGGACATCATTCCCTCAGGAAGCAGATCTTCATCGTTTCTCCTCACCCGTGCCCTTGTGTTCCAGCCCCTAATTGTTCAGGTGGGAAGGGAATTGCCTTCGTTTGTTGACACAAACATCTTGCCCACACGATCTAGGAGGTCATCTGTAAAGCGAACTGATGCTTGTGTTGTTGTAAAGGGTTAAGTCCACCTGGGCACCCCCTGACTCCTCCCAAGGGGTGGTCTGACCTTTTTCCCAGGGGTCATGGTTAACTACTCCCACTTTCTGCTAGGACCTGGCTATAAAAAAGGAGAATCCATCTTGTTCTCTCTCTCTTCGGCCCCTGCTTTGCCTGGAGTGACTGCTCTGCTGCTCGCTGCTGCCAGACCACCACGTGCTCCCTGCCACCTCATGGAGAGCACCACCATTTTCATCTGGGACTTGGATGCTTTTCACCATCAAAATTCCTACATCCTGCCTTCATCCAGCACCAAAACCATTGACCTCAGCCTCAGGACTCAATTGCCTGCCACGGGTTGTATTTGTACCTTGTTCCCTTTCCTCCCCTTCTCCCCAGCTTCTGTAGTTTTCCCCTTCATTCCCCATACCCTGCATTGTGTTCCCCTTTTCTCCCACCTTCTGTAGAAAACCCTTTCCCCCTCCTATTTACTGTTAAAGTTTTATACCCTTTTTTTTTTTTTTTTTTTAACTTCCAAATCAGATTGAGTTTTTATTGGGCTTTTGGGCTCGGGGTTGCTGGCTTGAACCCAATACAGTTGTGCATTCCTACAGAGCTCTGTCATACATTCACTTTGCATGTTGGTGTCCTGGAGGCAGGGGATTAATGTGGCCAAGTCAGGAACCATAAAAATAGAATTACCTTTTTCTCCCTGAAAGTCCTCTCCCAAACTATACATAGAAGGACTTTTGGGTTCGTTTACAGGCTTGATTCGATTGGGAAGAATCTTCACAAGGATGCTACAGAGGAATTTAGGATTTAGGAAGTCAGAAAAGGGAACAGGTTAAGCTGCAAACACAGCTTTTGCCCCACTATCAACTGGCTCAGCAGAGAATTAAGTAGAACAGCAGCTTTACTCAAAAGGATGAGATAGGCACTCAGCAATGATTCCTTTGCTGGATGCATAGAATCAGTCAGGGTTGGAAGGGACCACAAGGATCATCCAGTTCCAACCCCACTGCCATGCCCAGGGACACCCTACCCTAGGTCAGCTGCCCACAGCCTCTGCCAGCCTTGCCTTAACATCCTCCAGAGATGAGGCCTCAACCATCTCTCTGGGCAACTCATTCCAGGTGGATTGGATGCTGGGAGGAAATTCTTTACTGAGTGGGTAGTCAGGCACTGGAAGGGGCTGCCCAAGGAGGTGGGGGAGTCACCATTCCTGGAGGTGTTTAAAAAAAAGAGTGGATGTGGCATAGCTTGAGGCTATGGTCTGGTGATTAAGGATGCTGGACTGGGTGATCCTGGTGGTCCTTTCCAACCATAGTAATTCATAGTGAATGGTTGTGCTGAGGGATTGACTCGATGGCCTTGAAGGTCTTTTGCAATCTAAGAAATTCTGTGATTCTGTGATTTTTCTCCCCTTTTAAACCCATGGTGGCAGGGAGGGAGGAGAACGAAGGAACAGTAGGGATAAATATAAAGGCTCTGATGCCATCCTGTCTCAGAGAGGTTTTTGGCTCTTTGTTTTTTTGGGTTTTTTTTTTTTTTGTCCTGAAAACTTTGATTGGATTTGCCCTCCAAGTTTCTATCACCACTGACACTCAGCATACAACTCAGGCAGGCTCAGAGCACTCCACAAGCACTTCTCCCGGCGCTGAAGTTGAACGTGGCAGCTATTTAACAACTCTCATCTGTGCAGAGTGAGACTTTCAACAGAGAGTGGCCTTAATACTCTCCCAACTTTCATACATATTCAAACGTTTTTCCCTTCAGCTGTCGTTTAGCCTCACAAACTCCACTGTGTGAGGCAACCATCACTGTTGTCCCCCTGAGCTGAACCCCGGTGTCTTCTCGAAAGATATTTGTTCTGTGTTGGCCTCCACACAGTTTTCAGCACTCTGGCACTTGGAGAAGATTCAAACAGCCCATTGGAAAACGCCAACTGACAAAATGAGATCCTCTGGCTGCTTCCTATAGCCAGTTCTCATCTGTTCATCAGCCAGAGTGAAGGATGAGAAAACCATCCAGCAGTAAGGGGTTTTCAAATGCTCACACGTCTTTTGTGCTCACTTGCTTCACTCATCCGGACAATAAAGTTGTACTGGCACAAGTACTTGCAGCAAATGAAGCTCTGAAATCACATCTGGGCCTCTACAGAATGCCAGGATTAAATCTGCCCAGGAAGGCATCCCGTGGGAAGTTCTTCTGTCTTGGTCCATTCAAAGAGAAGAAAGAGAAGAAACATGGCATCATTTCTAGGGAGATTCTTCTCCCCCTCTATTCTGCCCTTCTGAGATCACAGCTGCAATACTTTGTCCAGTTTGGGGCTCCCCAGTTCAGGAGAGACAGAGACCTGCTGGAGAGAGTCCAGCAGAGATCCATGAAGATGTTTTTGGAGACTTGAGCATCTCCCCTATGGAGGGAGACCGAGAGCCCTGGGGCTGGTTAGTGTGGAGAAGAGAAGGCTGAGAGAAGATCTGAGCAATGCATACAAATACCTGAGGGGTGGGGGTCAAGTGACTGGGGCCAACCTCTTTGTGGTGGTCAGCAGCAATAAGCTAAGGAGCAATGGAGACAAACTGGAACAGAGAAGGTTTCAGGTCATTATGAGGAGAAATTCTTTAGACTGAGGGTGGCAGAGCCCTGGAGCAGGCTGCCCAGAGAGGTTGTGAAGTCTCCTTCTCTGGAGAGTTTCCAAAGCCACCTAGATGCCTTCCTGTGTGAACTACCCAGGGTGGTGTTGCCTCGGCAGGGAGGTTGGACTGGATGATCTGTGGAGGTCCCTTCCAAAATCTAAGGTTCTGTGGTTCTGTGCTTCTAATCGAAAGTGATGAGCAACGCAAGTTGAATCTCAAGCACTTGCACTCAGTCCCCAGGGTGAAATACTGGGACATGACAAGGGTGGAATAAATTCATACAGCAGCCAATCTAATACTCATTAAAATAAATGAAAAGACAGTTTGAAACCAAGCTAGGCCTATGGGTCTCAGTCTTGTTCAGCACTCCAGTGTGTGAGAAGTCTCATTGTCTTGAAGGGCACTAAGCATGTATTTAAAGTTCTGCATGTGTTTAAATGCCAAGTTGCTTTGGGGCTAGAATAAATTAAATTAAGGAAACTGCAACTTGTCCTCTGAGGGGGGAAAAAAAAAATGCTACATTTGCTTGACACATCTCCAATGATCAACAAAACATCTCCCACGATTTAATAGAGAGGTCCAAAGGAATTTTCATTGCTTGAATGATAAATAATTTACCATCACCCAGCTGGTTCAACACTGATCTGCTGTTCAGGTGGCATCTGAAGAGTAGAAGGCATGATATGATTTCTCTGAATGGTTTGGGTGGGTTTTTTTGATTGGTTTGGTGTTTGGTAGTTTGCATCATAGAATGAGTCAGGGTTGGAAGGGACCACAAGGATCAGCCAGTTTCAAGCCCCCTACCATGCCCAAGGACCCCCTACCCTAGAGCAGGCTGCCCACAGCCTCTGCCAGCCTGGCCAAAAACACCTCCAGGGATCTGGCCCCAAACACCTCTCTGGGCAACCCATTCCAGCCTCTCACCACTCTCATGCTCAACAACTTCCTCCTCACCTCCAATCTGAATCTCCCCACCTCCAGCTTTGTTTCATTCCCCATTCTCCATTTGGTTTGGTTTGATTTGGTTTGTCTTGGTTTGGTTTGATTTGGTTTGTCTTGGTTTGGTTTAATTTGTTTGTTTGATTTAGGGTTTTGTTTGTTTTTTCTTTTTCCTTTTTTTTTTCTTTTTCTTGTTTTGTTTTGGTTTTTTTTGTTTGGAGTCTAAATCTCCCCTCCTCTAGATGCAATTCGTTGCCTCTCATCCTATCACTGTGCAGGAGAGCTCAGCTAGCCCTGGGCTGCTCACTGTTTATAGAGTGATTGACTTGCAGCCAGATTTGCATAGCAGCCAAGTTGCCACCCACCCCCCCAAAAAAAAAGCTCAGAGTAGGACTGGATGCAACTTTAGTGAATCCCAGGTGTGGGCAAGAGCTCTTGTCTAATAGGCTGTATTTGCACAATCCATCCTTTATATCATTCAATTAAGATTTCAAAGGCTATTGTGTTGGTTTTGCAGTTACCTGCCCCCCCCCACATGTTTCAATATAAACCCCAGCTAGGACTCAGAACACTGGAAGTAGATAAATGAAGCTTTATCTTTACAGCTTTGCACAGTAGACAAGCAGATATTTACAAGGTATAACAGATATTTACAGATATAGACAGTGAAAAGGTAATACAGAAACACCACAGCCCTCCCAGAGACCTAAATCCCCAAGAGGGGTAACCAACCACCCCCTACCACCTTTCCCCCCTTCCCCAATCTTATCTCACCACCTGTTGATGCTGCAGATAAGCGGAGGTAGATGGGCCAGGGGGTTTAGGAGTAGGAAAGTAGTTAGTAGAACTACTGAGAATTAGCTACCAAGGCAGAGAGACAAAGGAACCATGCAAGAGAAGCAGCTGCAGCCCAGCGAGTTCTGAAGCCATCTGACTTATCTATGTTTTGGTTATAACTTTTTAATCAACTTTTTTTTTTTTCTTTCTCAGTAAAGCTCTGGGTGAAGTACCATCCTGTGTTTTCCTCTCAGCCAATAGTCTAATGTCTCACTCAAATTCTCCAATTAGTTCAAAGCAGCAGAGCTATCACTCACTGAGAAGTTGTTGGGGCAAGGAATCTCTCAGCATCAAGGAATAAGCTTGGGGCTGCATCTCCACTTAAGGAGAGCTTTGCAGATTCATAGAACGGTTAGAGTTGGAAGGGAACTTCCAAACCCTCTGCCATGGGCAGGGACATCTTCCACTAGACCTGGTTGCTCAAGTCCTCATCCAACATGGGGTTGAAACCTTCCAGGGAAGGGGCATCCATGACCTCCTTGGGCAACCTGTGCCAGTGTCTTGCCACCCTCACTGGAAAGAATTTCTTCCTATTCTCCAATCTAAATCTCCCTCCTCTAGCTGTGTGTTTGTTTGTTTGAGGTTCTTTTTTTTTTCTTTTTCTTTTTCTTTTTCTTTTTCTTTTTCTTTTTCTTTTTCTTTTTCTTTTTCTTTTTCTTTTTCTGTTTCTTTTTCTTTTCTTTTTCTTTTTAATTTCTTTTTTTTTTGTTTTGTTTTGTTTTGTTTTGTTTGGAGTCTAAAATCTCCCTTCCTCTAGCTGCAATCCATTGCCTCTCATCCTACCACTGTGCAGGAGAGTTCAACTAGCCCTGGGCTGCTCACTGTTTATAGAGTGATTGACTTGCAGCCAGATTTGCACAGCAGCCGCGTTTCCACCTAGCCCCCCCACAAAAAAAGCCCAGAGCAGGACTGGATGCAACCATGGTGAACCCCACTGGTAGTTATGTTTTGAGTGGAGTGGGGAAGGGCACCAACACAGAGGAATATCTGAGCTAGCTTGTGTCTGAAATAGGTGGATGAGTTACATTTGAAATTAGCCAAACATGAGCAAAAGCAGCATACATAAAATGGCAAGAAAATGGAACTTTGCAGGCAATCACAGGAGGAACAGGCAGAGGCAATGGACCATGTTAATATTGCAATTTTAATTTGAAGTTCTGGGCTCCTCTGATTGCAACTCACTGCTTGTTTGTGGTTTGGTTTTTTTTAAGTACTTTAATGGCTCTGTACACGAAATGTGACAATTTCCCTGTTGCTCATCAAAGGAATGGTATTTATTCTCAGAAATATGGAATGTAGGTTTATTGAAATGTTTCGTTTGCCTTTGTTATCTGCTCTACCATGGGAAGAAGAAAGAAAAAAAAAAAAATCAATTTCAGATTGCATACCAAACAGAAATTATTGCTGCTGTATCTGCTGGCTTCCTGGCAATTGGAGATCTTCCTGTATTTCAATTCTAGCCCCTTGATGTAGAAACCTGAGGCTGAAAAATATCATCAGGAATCTTCAGGTCATTCACTTCTCCCTAACGTGCTTCCCTCTTAGCTTATCATGTTGTGGAGGTGCACAGCCAAGCATCATAAACCAGGCCAGGCAGTCTCACCTCTGTGCCTGGTAAGATCATTGAGGAGGTGCTCCTGGAGGCACCGCTGAGACAGGAGAAT
This sequence comes from Psilopogon haemacephalus, assembly GCA_013396835.1. Classification (NCBI taxonomy): domain Eukaryota; kingdom Metazoa; phylum Chordata; class Aves; order Piciformes; family Megalaimidae; genus Psilopogon; species Psilopogon haemacephalus. Next base: position 10,987 of record VWZI01004880.1, read on the forward strand.
AGTGCTGTGGTGATTGGGTCCAATCAGCATTGGCTGCACCAAGGGCAGATCCTGCCTGGCAAACTTGGTGGCCTTCTGTGAACAGGTCACGATGTGAATAGATGAGGAGCAGCAACTGATGGCATTGACCTGGAACTGAGCAAAGCCTTTGACACTGTCCCACACCACGTCCTGGTGTCCAAGCTGGTGACACATGGGTGTGATGGGTGGAGCACCAGATGGGTAAAGAACTGGCTTGATGACTGCACCCCAAGAGTGGCTGTCAGTGGCTCAATGGCCAAGTGGAGGCAGTGACAAGTGGAGTCCCTCAGGGCCCAGTCTTGTTCAGCGTCTTTGTGGGTGCCATGGGCAGAGGCATTGAGTGCAGCCTCAGCAAGTTTGCTGAGCACCCCAAGCTGTGTGGGGCAGCAGCCAGGCTGGAGGGCAGGGATGGCATCCAGAGGGACCTGGGCAGGCTGCAGAGGTGGGCACAAGCCAACATCATGAGGTTCCACAAGGCCAAGGGCAAGGTCCTGCAGCTGGGTCAAGGCAATGGCAAGCAGCAATGCAGGCTGGACAGGGAGTGGCTGGAGAGCAGCCCTGAGGAGAGGGACTTGGGGGTGCTGGTGGGGGAGGAGAAGCTGAAGATGAGGCAGCAGTGTGCACTTGCAGGGCAGAAAGGCAAGCAGAGGCTGGGCTGCAGCAGGAGCAGTGTGGGCAGCAGGGCCAGGGAGGNGAGGTGGGGAGATTGAGATTGGATGTGAGGAGGAAGTTGTAGAGCACGTGAGTGGTGAGAGGCTGGAATGGGTTGCCCCTGCAGGGAGGTGTTTGGGGCCAGATCCCTGGAGGTGTTTTTGTCCAGGCTGGCAGAGGCTGTGGGCAGCCTGCTCTAGGGTAGGGTGTCCCTGGGCATGGCAGAGGGGTTGGGACTGGCTGATCCTTGTGGCCTCTTCCAACCCTGATGATTCTATGATTCTATGGAAGTTCACACCTGCATAAAGCACTGACAATAAATGGCTTCACACTGGCTTAGGGCTGCAGTGGTGAACAGGGCTCTGGATCCTGCTTATTCTGTTCTCTTGGGAAATAAGAAAAGAAGAAAAAGACAAGTGATACGTCGAGGAGAAGATCAAATGTGAGACAACAGAAATGGCCTGAAATTGATTCCTTTTCCTTTGGTGACATTTCATTAACTTCAGTGAAGTTTTGGAGAATTCCTACAGAAAGGCAAAGTGAGAAGAGAGCAGAGAGAGAGAGAGAGAGAAAGAAAGAAAGGCTTTTCTTTCACACCCCAATAGCCTGATTTGCTGATCCGTGGTGGTTTTGTGTAGGGAAGAGTAATGAACTACCTTCAGCTCTTCCTTTTCACCTTGTCTCTCAGCTCTTTATTCACATCTGACTTCAGTGTGCTCTTGCAGCCCAGAGAGCAATCAGAGCCTGGGCTGCAGCAGGAGCAGTGTGGGCAGCAGGGTGAGAGAGGAGATTCTGCCTCTTTGCTCCACTCTGATGAGACAACACCTGGAGTACTGCACCCAGTTCTGGAGCCTCTGTTACAAGAAGGATGTGGACATGCTGGAAGGTGTCCAGAGAAGGGCCACAAGGATGAGCAGAGGACTGGAGCTGTTGTCCTATGGAAACGTACTGAGAGTTGGGGTTGTCCATTCTGGAGAGGAGAAGGCTCTGAGGAGACCTTATTGTGGCCTTTCAGGATCTGAAAGGGGGCTACAAGAAAGCTGGGGAGGGACTTTTTAGGGTGAATGGTAATGATAGGACTGGGGGGAATGGAGAAAAACTAGAAGTGGGGAGATTCTTGAGACCTTGAAACAGTTTACCCAGGGTGGTGCTGGAAGCCTCACCCTTGAATGTTGTTAAGACCTCACCCTTGGATGTTGTTGGATGTGGCTCTGAGCAACCTGATCTAGTTTGAGATGTCCCTGCCCATAGCATGGGGTTTGGAGCTGGGTGACCTTTGTGGTTTCTTCCAGCCCTGACAATTCTGTGATTCTATGACTTTACAGGTCATTTGTAACAAGAATTTCTGGGGAAGATGCTGGTTGTGCAGCAGTGCAGGAAAAAGGCTCACACATACAGCTGCTAATCACAGCTCTGATCTTTTACAAATGAAAGTTCTCTGCAGCTCTTTTACTAGGCATAACAACAGGCTGAGACTACTTGGGGTTGTTCAGAAGGCTGAAAAGAGACCTCATTGCTCCCTAAAACTGCTGGAGCACGTCCAGAGAAGGGCCCCGAGGATGCTCAGAGGGCTGCAGCAGCTCTGCTGTGAGCACAGCCTGAAAGAGTTGGGGCTGTGCAGGCTGCAGAAGAGGAGGCTCCCAGGGGACCTTCTTGTGGCCTTTCAGGATCTGAAATGGGCTACAAAAAAGCTGTGGAGGGACTTTTTAGGCTGTCAGGTAGTGACAGGTCTAGGGGGAATGGAGGAAATCTGAACATGGGGAGATTCAGACTGGAGGTGAGGAAGTATTTCACCATGAGAGTGGTGAGAGGCTGGAATGGGTTGCCCAGGGAAGTGGTTGTGGCCACATCCCTGGAGGTGTTTGCATCCAGGTTGGATGAGGCTGTGGGCAGCCTGCTCTAGGGTAACTTGTTCCTGGGCATGACATGGAACTGGCTGATCCCTGTGGTCCCTTCCAACCCTGACTGATCCTATGATTCTAACTACCCAAAGGGAGGTTGGAGCAAGGAGGGGGCAGTATCTTCTGCTTGTTGGCAAGTGGCAGGATCAGAGCAAATGGTTCCAAGCTGCACCAGGAGAGGCTCAGGGTGGATGCTAGGAAATACTTCTTCACAGAGAGGGTTCTCAAACATTGGAATAGTCTGACCAGGGCAATTCTGGATACCCCATCCCTGGAGGTGTTCCAGCATCCTGTGGAGCTGTCGCTTAGGGACATTGTTCAGTGCTGACCCTGCAGTGTTGGGTTGAGGCTTGGACTGGATGAACTTGGAGGTCTCTTCCAATTGGATTTATTCTGAGATTATTCAGAAGTGGTTCATCTAGGGAAAGCACATGCATTGTGTTTTCTACCTACTCCTGACTGTTTTTTCTAGTTCCTTCAGCCAGAACAGAATGTGCAGACACAAAACCAGTGTGAAGTGGAGCTTCTTAATTGGGACTAAGCGGCGAGTAGCAGTCCTTCCAAATATTCAGCGGGGAAAAGTGATCACTGAAACACTTCCTGACTTCACAATCAGGCTGAACTCAGAATGAGGCCACCAGTTCCTGTTATTTTTATCGTTGGATGGTTTAGTACTCATCCTGGCTGAGGAGAAACACGAACATTTAGGGTGGGAGTCAGCCTGTCGGTTCTGAGACATCTAAATGTGGATGTCTGTATGTGAGAGTCTTGAGGCAGTTGCTGAGAAGCAGCCATCTGGAGCCAGCTCAAACACAGGAGTAGTTCTGTGGCATCCCCACAAGTCTGGAAGGTGTGACACACTGCCAGTCAAAAACTCATCCCCTGGACTGGGGGTTGCAGGCCATGCAGGGTGTCCTGCACTGTCTTAAATGGCACTGGATGCTTTTGGGAAAGGAACTGAACCCAGAGCTCCCATGCTGCCAATGGGGCACGTATGAAGAACTTGTAGTTTGGACTTTGTAGATGAAGTTTTACTATGAAGAGCTGATTTGAATCATAAGCTCAATCCCCCACACCCCACACCCTTGCAAGTACAAATCACCTCCCAGGCCTTAGGGGCTGCTCCTCAAGCAGCCTTGTGAATGAGAAATCACAGCACAGCATCAGTCTTATCCAATGACTGCGAGAGACTGAAAGAGGTGGGGCTGTGCAGGCTGGAGAAGAGGAGGCTCCCAGGTGAATTTCTGGTGGCCTTCCAGGATCTGAAGGGGCCTACAGAAAAGCTGGGGAGGGACTTTTTAGGCTCTCAGGGAGTGACAGGACTAGCAGAAAAGCTGGAGGTGGGGAGATTGAGCCTGGATGTGAGGAGGAAGTTGTTGAGCCTGAGAGTGGTGAGAGGCTGGAATGGGTTGCCCCTGCAGGGAGGTGTTTGGGGCCAGATCCCTGGAGGTGTTTGCAGCCAGACTGGCAGAGGCTGTG
>VWZI01004880.1:18045-35734 GCA_013396835.1 Psilopogon haemacephalus
CAAATATTTACAAGGTATAACAGATATTTACAGATATATACAATGAAAAGGTAATACAGAAACACCACAGCCCTCCCAGAGACCCAAATCTCCAAGAGAGGAGTAACCAACCACCCCCTACCACCTTTCCCAACTTACCCAGTCTTATGTCACCACCTGTTGATGCTGCAGATAAGCTGAAGTAGACCAGTCAGGGAGATCAGTGGTGGGAGAAAAGTTAGTAGTTTTACTCTGAATTAGCTACCAAGACAAAGGGAAAGGAGACCGTGCAAGAGAAGCAGCCGCAGCCAGAACAGACAGAAGCCATCTGCTATCTGTTGTTTTCAGAACAGTTCTTAAAAACAACTTTTTTTTTTTTGTCTCAGTAAAACTCGGTGAAGTGACACACTGTGTTTACCTCTCCCAGCCAATAGTCTAATTTCTAACTCAGATTCTCCAATTAGCTCAAACCAACACACATGGTTTCATGAAAGCTGTGCCTACAGTCATTTTGGACTTTGGTGGGCACTGGACTCTGGATGCTGCCGTGAAAGAAGTTTTCAGCCATTTGTAAGTAGGGCAAAGCTTTTCCATGCCCAAACCTTTCCAATTTTTCTGATTCTTCCTAAATTACCTGACAAGGCATCCTTGTGAAGATTTTCCCCGTACGAATTAGGACCCAAACTTAAACCAATTTACACACAGATTGTGGGTGGGGCTTTTGGAAATTATAAAAGCGACATCATTTATAATTCCTGCCTCTTCAGTCGCCCACAATCAATTCACGACTGTGTGCAGCAAGTGATTGGCTGGTAGCCTTTCATCGGGATGCAACTCCTCATTTGGACAAAGCTTACATTCCTCTTACTGGACACTGCTTAGCTCTTAGGCAGCAGTTATCTCTAACATATAAAACATCTGCTGAGGTTCTGCTCTTTGCATCTTTTCAGCCCTTCAGCAGTTCTCTATTTGCCTGACGATGCTTTTCCATTTGTGCAGTTGCATTCTGTACCCGTGGCTTTTGATCTGCCAAAAGCCAAAACATCCCTGTGTATCAGTCTCTCAGTACTCTGAGCAAAGCCTAACAAACCATTTCCTACAGATGGAGCCACCTGGAATTTGGTTTCTTCTCTCTAGTACCAGGTGATAAAAAAAAAGAGGAAATGGCCTGAAATTGTGTGGAGGGCAGATTTAAGGTCATAGAATTATAGAATGGTTTAGGGGTTTAGGTTGGAAGGGACCTCAAAGCTCAGCCAGTTCCAACTCCCTGTGCCACAGGCAGGGACAGCTCCCACTAGAACAGGTCACTCAAGGACTCATCCAAACTGGCCTTGAACACCTTCAGGGAGGGAGCGGCCACAACCTCCCTGGGCAACCTGTACCAGTGTCTCACTATGCTCGCTGTAAAGAACTTCCTCCTAACATCCCATTTAAATCTCCCCTCTGCCAGTTTAAACCCATTCCCCCTCATCCTGTCATAGCAAGTCTTTGTGAATAGTCCCTCCCCAGCCTTCCTGTAGCCCCATCTGAAATATTGGAAGGCTACTCTAAGGTCTCCTGGAAGCCTTCTCTTCTGCAGGCTGAAGAGCCCCAACTCTCATAGTTGGAGATTAGGGAATAATTATTTCCTACAGGAGGGGTCAGGCATCAGAACGAGCTGCCCAGGAAGGTGGTAGAGTCACTGTCCCTGGAGGTGTTCAGAAAACATGTGCACATGGCACTGTTGGACATGGATCAATGGCCATGGTGGTGTTGGTTGGACAGTCAGACCTGATGATTCTTAGTATGGTTTGGGTTGGAAAGAGCCTTAAATACCATCTAGTTCCAACCCCTCTGCCATGGGCAGGGGCACCTCCCACTAGCTTAGGTTGCTCCAGGCCTAATCCTACCTGGCTTTGAACACCTCTAGGGATGGGGCGTTCCTGAGCAACCTGTTCCAGTGACCCAGCACTCTCACTGGAAAGAATTTCTTCCTAAACCTCCCCTGGCATAGCTCAATGCCATTTTCCCTCTTGTCCTACCAGTTGTGACTTGTGAAAAGAGACCAACACCCCCCCCTCCCCTACAACCTCCATTTGGGGAGCTGTAGAAGGTCTGCCCTTAGCCTCCTTTTCTGCAGACTAAACAACCCCAGCTCCCTCAGCTGCTCCTCCTCAGACTTACTTGTGAATGCTCACACACATTTCGTGGCTGAATACTGACCCTGCCAGTTTCTTTGCACAGATCAGCCCTAGCCATCTTTATCTGACTTTCTTTCAGGAGCAAAGAGAGGCTCAAGAAACCAGGAGGGATGGACCTCTGGGGTTTAGATGACATTTATATAGCTTTAGGTTATGCATCTGCAATAATGCCAAAGGGAGGAGTACAGGTTCCATCTCCAAATACACTGGTCTGGTAGTAAGCTGTCAGAACAAAATACTCTCTACAGGTACACAGTTCCAAAAGGAAATAAATGAGAAAAGAAATTATTTTGCCTATTGAGCAGGAAAAGGGTTTTAAACAGGGCATGGCAAAATACATCATGAAAGAGGAAACTGAAGCTCCCACAGGGCAGTTGTTCATTGTATTTCCATCCCAGTCTGCAGGTCACGTAGCTATGGGTAAGCTCAAATAGGATGACAAAGATGAGGAAGGGACTGGAACATCTCTCTAATGAAGAAAAGCTGAGAGAGTTGAGTCACTTCGAGTTTGGAAAAGGGAAGGCTGAGAGGGAATCCAATCAGTTCTGATCAGGAGGATGGGACCAGGCTTCTTTCAGTGGGGCCCAGTGACAGAACAAAGGGTACAAACTTGAATGTAAGAAGTTCCATCTAAGTATGAGGAGGAACTTTAATTTAAAGATGATAGAGGACTGGAACAGGTTGCCCAGAGAGGTGGTGGAGCCTCCATCTCTGGAGACATTCAAAACCCACCTCCACATATTCTTGTATGACCTTCTTTAAGTGGCCTTGCCTTGGTAAGGGTGTTGGGCTTCATGATCTCCAGAGGTCCCTTCAAACCCCATCCAGCAAAATGCTTTAGCCTCTTTGCTCTCATCAGACCCCATCTGGAGTACTGTGTGCAGTCCTGGATCCTCCACCACAAGAAGGACATGGAACTGATGGAGCCAGTCCAGAGGAGGCCATGAAGATGATCAGAGGACTGCAGCAGCTCTGCTATGAGGACAGGCTGAGAGAGTTGGGGCTTTTCAGCCTGGAGAAGAGAAGACTTCGAGGACACCTTAGAGTAGCCTTCCAGTATCTGAGATGGGGCTACAGGAAGGCTGGGGAGGGACTATTCATAAGGCCTTGTAATGACAGGATTCAAACCACTGCAGATTCCCTTATGTCATTAATCACAGTCTGGGACAGGACAAGCCACAGCCCATCTGAGCCTGAGTGCATTCAGATATGCATCTGGATTCATTTAGGGTTCATTTCTCCTCCTCTCACAAGCTCATAAGAGCTGGATTGGAGAAGATAGTCCAGCAAAGAGATGTCAAAGCAGAGCTTCCAAAGCAAAGGCAAATCTTTGCCAGGAGCTGTGCCACATTTTGTGCCTGCTTTCGGGGTCATTTTCCATATCAGTGGGAGTCTGCTTTGACAAATCATTCACTATTGATGAGCCTTTTGGGTAATATTTATAGGCTGGGAAGCCAGAAGAATGCTCTGCTCAGACTGTTTTATCCGGTCATGCCTCTACTACTTCCCTAAAAACCCCCACCACTTCTGCTTAAACTCCCTAATAGCACTTTAAAAGGCTCCTAATCTTGACTGAGAGACTTTAGCTGATGGATTCGATCATGTTCTTAGATAAACTTTTGAAATGTGCATCTGGATTCGTTGGGGGTTCATTTCTCCTCCTCTCACAAGCTCGTAAGAGCTGGATTGGAGAAGACAGCCCAGCGAAGAGATGTCAATGCAGAGCTTCAGAAGCAAAGGCAGCACTGAGGCAAATCTTTGCCAGGAGCTGTGCCACATTTTGTGCCTGCTTTCGGGGTCATTTTCCATATCAGTGGGAGTCTGCTTTGACAAATCATTCACTATTGATGAGCCTTTCGGGTAATATTTATAGGCTGGGAAGCCAGAAGAATGCTCTGCTCAGAATGTTTTATCCTCTCATGCTTCTACTAATCCCACCTCACCACCCCACCCCCNCTCTGTTCTCTCTCACCCCCCCCCCCCCCCCCCCCCCCCCCAAAAAAAAAAAAAAAAAAAAAAAAACCCCAAACAAACCATTTCTGCTTAAACTTCCTAATATCGCTTTTAAATGCTCCTAATCTTGATTGAGAGACTTTAGCTGATGGATTTGATCATGTTCTTAGATAAACTTTTGAAATATGCATCTGGATTCCTTTAGGATTCATTTCTCCTCCCCTCATGAGCTCTTACTTCTGGATTGGAGAAGACAGCCCAGCAAAGAGATGTCAATGCAGAGCTTCAGAAGCAAAGGCAGCACTGAGGCAAATATTTGCCGAGAGCTGCACCCTGTTTTATGCCTGCTATTAGCTTTTGGGCTCATTCGGGGTCCAACCATGTCCTGGGCTGCATTAAGAGATGCTTGGCCAGCAGGGTAAGGGAGGGGATTCTCCTCCTTTACTCTGCTCTCATCAGATCCCATCTGGAGTACTGTGTGCAGCTCTGCAGCCCCCAGAACTAGAAGGATGCAGAACTGTTGGAGAGAGTCCAGAGTAGGACACCAAGATGCTCAGAAGGCTGCAGCAGCTCTGCTATGAGGACAGCCTGAGAGAATTGGGGCTTTTCAGCCTGGATAAGAGAAGGCTTCCAGGAGACCTTGGAGTGGCCTTCCAGTATCTGAAGGGGGCTACAGGAGGGCTGGGAGGGGACTATTGACAAGGTCTTGTAATGACAGGATGAGGGGGAATGGGTTTAAAGTGGCAGAAAGGAGATTGAAACTGGATGGTAGGAGGAAGTTGTTTGCAGTGAGGGTGGTGAGACACTGGCACAGGGTGCCCAGGGAGGTTGTGGAGAACAGAAGCACAGAATGGGATCAAAGATCAAAGATCCCATTCTGTGCTTCTGTGCTCCAAATCCTCCCTGGAGGTGTTTAAGGCCAGGCTGGATGAGGTCTGTTCTAACGGGAGGTGTCCCTGCCTATGGCAGGGAGTTGGAACTGGATGAGCTTTGAGGTCCCCTCCAACTTAAACCATTCTGTGATTCTGTGATTCTATGGTTCTATGATTCTGTGTGGGTACGTGCATATGTGGATATCTTTCCAGGATGGAACTTCCAGGATGAAGCAAATGCCCAGGAGAAATAGTCAGGAAATGCATATAACATATCAGCACACAAGCCATGAAATTTCATTCCTATGCTTGAGGTCCCTTCCAACCTGGTAGTCTGTGACTCTAGGAAACCACTTGCATGCTGGAATGTTAAACCCCTGACTGCCATCACTGACATTCCTTTTTATCACATTCCTGCTCTGCCTATGTATGGCACAGGGGGGTTGGAACTGGCTGAGCTGTGAGGTCCCTTCCAACCTAAACCATTCTATGATTCTGTGATTCCATGTCAGTGGGAGTCTGGCTTGACAAATCATCCACTACCCTTGAGCTTTTCTGGTGATATTTATAGGCTGGGAAGCCAGAACAATGCTCTGCTCAGAACGTTTTATCCTGTCATGCCTCTACTAATTCCCTAAAAACAAAAACAAACCCCAACACTTCTGCTTAAACTCCCTAATAGCACTTTAAAAGGCTCCAAATCTTGATTGGGAGACTTTAGCTGATGGACCCGATCTTGTTCTTTGATAAACTTTTGAAATGCTTAATTAACCTTCTCCTTCAGACGTGCAACTCATTTCCTATGTAAATTTGTCTATCTTTTAGGCCCCAGAGATAACATTTTTGTTTGTTCAGGGCTTTACTATTGTCGATGCAGACGTTTCCCCCCCTCCATCCATATGGTGCAGATCCATAAAACGTGATGGGACTGAGATCACTCAGTGCTTCCCTGTAGAATATTTATGTGTGGGTGATAATCCTGCCTGTGATGGGGGAATTGTGAGGCTTGGTTCTTAGAATCATCGAATCAGAGAATGATGAGGTTTGGAAAAGACCTCTAAGAAAATTATTTTTATGTTGGATAGTTGTTTCTACAGGAATGTGCTGTTCACTCTGGTAGCTGAGGTCATGGTGGTGTGGGATGAGAGAGTTCTTGCTTAAGAATCCCTTCCTTTGTAACCTCTCTGCTACAGTTGATGGCATTTCTTATCAAATACAGATAGAAAAATGGACAAGGGATCAAAGTGTGTCCACTTCCAGGCCTCTCACTTCAAGAAGGAACTCAAGGAAATGCTTGAAAGAGTCCAACACAGAACCACAAAGGTGTAGGAGGCAGTGGAACATCTCCTTGTGAGCACAGGTTGAGGGAGCTGGGGCTGGGAGCTTGAAGCAGAGGAGTCTGAGGGCTGCCCTCAGTACTGCTGCCAAAGATGTGCAGGGCAGTGTCAGCAGGATGCAGCCAGGCTCTGCTCAGGGATGTCCAGTGATAGGGCAAGGGGCACTGGGGGCAAGCTGGAGCAGAGGAGGTTCCAGAGGAACAGAAGGAGAATCTTTTTCCCTGTGAGGGTGCTGGAGTCCAGGAGCAGGCTGCCCAGAGAGGTTGTGGAGTCTCCTTCTCTGAAGATATTCAAAACCCACCTGTACGAATTCCTGGGTGACCTGCCCTGGGTGATTCTGCTCTGGCAGGGGCTTGGACTGGATGATCTTTTGAGGTCTCTTCCAATCCTCAGCATTCAGTGATTTTCTGTGATTTTCTGCTTTAGCCACTTTATTCCCTTGTCACTGCATATTAAAGTTGACTGAAGTAGGCATTGCCTTAAGTGTGGGATACTCCAGTGCCCCACTTTTGTTTCTAATTGATCCAGGCTACATTATTTAATTTGTTGGGGTTTATGTTTGTTTGTTTGTTGGTTTTTTTTCTTCTTTATTTAAATTTTATTTCCATCCCATGGTGCCATCATGGAGCTCAGAATCTCTAAGTGTCATGTCCCTAGTTAATAAACTGTGGTAATGTATGGAGCAGGCTTTGGGTAGAAGAAGCTGAGATCTTACTCTGTTCATGTTTTTTACCACAGGCTCACAGGATGTCAGGGGTTGGAAGGGACCCGAAGAGCTCAACCCCCAGTCCAACCCCCCTTGCAAGAAGCAGAACCAGACAATCTGGCTCAGGTCACTCAGGAACACATCCAGACAGGCCTGGAAAGGCTCCAGACAAGGAGACTGCACAACCTCTCTGAGCAGCCTGTGCCAGTGCTCTGGGACCCACACAGGCAAGAAGTTGCCTCTTGTGTTGAGCTGCAACCTCCTGTGCTGCAGCTTCCATCCATTGCTCCTTGGCCTATGGCAGGGAGCAGTGAGCAGAGCCTGTCCCCCCACTCCTGACCTCAGCCCTCAGAGAGTCATAAACATTGATTCAATCCCCTCTCAGTCTTCTCTTCTCCAGACTAAGCAGCCCCAGGTCCCTCAGCCTCTCCTCACCAGGCAGTGCTGCAGTTCCCTCAGCATCCTCATAGCCCTTTGTTGGATCCTCTCCAGCAGCTCCCTGTCCCTCTTCAAATGGGGACCCCAAAACTGAAGGCAGTGCTCAAGATGAGGTCTCAGCAGGACAGAGTCGAGGAGAACCTCCCAGGATCTGCTGGATACACTCTGCTTAATGCACCCCAGGACCCCATCGGCCCTCCTGGCCCCCAGGGCACATTGCTGTGCCATGGATGTTCTCCCCCAGCACTCCCAGGTCCCTCTCCTTGGGGCTGCTCTCCAGCAGTCACCTCCCAGTCTGTTCTGCTGCAGTTTACTCTTCCTCCCCAGGTGCAGGACTCTGCACCTGTCCTTGTTGAACCTCATTTGGTTCCTCTGTGCCCAGCTCTGTCTGTGCAGCTCTCTCTGGATGGTTTCACAGCCTGCAGCTGCATCAGCCAAGCCTCCCAGTTTGGTATCATCAGCAAACTTGCTGAGCAGACTCTGTTTGTCTGTCTGTCTGTGCATTCATCAATGTCATTGATGAAGATGTTGAGCAGCTCTGGACCCAGCACTAATCCCTGGGGGACTCCACTGGTTACAGCTCTGCAGCTGGCCCTGGCACCATTGAGCACCACTCTTTGAACTCTACCTTTCAGCAAACACATTCTTAATTTTTAGGGAAGCTGTTCAAAGGTAGTGGTGCTTCATATGCCCTATCCTATCCTATCCTTCTATCTTATCTTATCTTATCTTATCTTATCCTATCCTATCCTATCCTATCCTATCCTATCCTATCCTATCCTATCCTATCCTATCCTATCCTATCCTATCCTTCTATTGTATTCTATCCTAATGTATCCTATCCTAATGTATCCTATCCTATCCTACTATAATATTCTATCCTACCCTACCCTATCCTATCCTACCCTATCCTATCCTATCCTACCCTATCCTATCCTATCCTATCCTATCCTATCCTATCCTTCTATTGTATTCTATCCTAATGTATCCTATCCTAATGTATCCTATCCTATCCTACTATAATATTCTATCCTACCCTACCCTATCCTATCCTACCCTATCCTATCCTATCCTACCCTATCCTATCCTATCCTATCCTATCCTATCCTATCCTATCCTATCCTATCCTATCCTATCCTTCTATTGTATTCTATCCTAATGTATCCTATCCTAATGCATCCTATCCTATTGAATCCTATCCTATTGAATCCTATCCTATCCTATCCTTCTATTCTTCTATTGTATTCTATCCTATTGTATCCTATCGTATCCTATCCTATCCTATTCTATCCTATTCCATCCTATTATTCTATTCTATTCTATTCTATTCTATTCTATTCTATTCTATTCTATTCTATTCTATTCTATTCTATTCTATTCTATTCTATTCTATTCTATTCTATTCTATTCTATACTATTCTATTCTATTCTATTCTATTCTCTCTCTTTTTTTTTTCCCCCTCTATGTATCTTTGTTCTTCCCACTGCAATAAATCACTCCAGCTGTGGAATTAAGAGCTGTTATCTTGAACCACTGCATGATGATGGAAGTTATACAAGGACAGGAGGGATCAAATATTTCTACCCTGTCAGCTTATTGCTCCTGGTTGCTATGATTCATAAAGCAGTTAATAATTTGTGCAGTACCTATTTACACCCAGAAATATACTACCTAACTGCAAGAGAAATTTAATTCCCGGCTTGAAAATCACATTGCTGAATCATTTTATGTAAATGTAGATTTAATTTGCATCGTTGATTGATTCCCCTTCTACCAAAGCAGAAGGAAGGAGTAAACCAGTGCAAATAAAAAAATGAACAATAGCTTTTTAATTCCATTAATGGATATTTACAAACTGCAGGGTTATGCCATTCCTCACGGAAAGATTACTGCTGGCTTTTATAATTCAAATAAAATAAAAGAGTCATTTACTTTTAGCTGTATAAAATAAGTATCCTCCTAATGCCTTAGCCAGGGTTATTGGTTCGGGTCCTGTGCTGTGCCATTAAGAATCATAGCATCATAGAATCAGTCAGGGTTGGAAGGGACCACAAGGATCAGTCAGTTCCAAACTCCCCTGCCATGCCCAGGGACACCCTACCCTACAGCAGGCTGCCCACAGCCTGGCCAAAAACACCTCCAGGGATCTGGCCCCAAACACCTCCCTGCAGGGGCAACCCATTCCAGCCTCTCACCACTCTCATGATCAACAACTTTCACCTCACCTCCAATCTGAATCTCCCCACCTCCAGCTTTGCTCCATTCCCCCTAGTCCTGTCACTCGCTGAGAGCCTCAAAAGTCCTTCCCCAGATTTTTTGTAGCCCCCTTCAGATCCTGGAAGGCCACAAGAAGGTCATCTCAGAGCCTCCTCTTCTCCAGCCTGCACAGCCCCAACTCTTTCAGGCTGTGCTCACAGCAGAGCTGCTGGAGCCCTCTCAGCATCCTCGGGGCCCTGCTCTGCACACCTCCAGCATCTCCACATCCCTCTTGTCCCAGGGGCTCCAGCACTGGATGCACTACTCCAGGTGGGCTCTCAGCAAAGCACAGCAGAGGGGCAGAATCACCTCCCTGGCCCTGCTGCCCACACTGCTCCTGCTGCAGCCCAGCCTCTGCTTGCCTTTCTGCCCTGCAAGTGCACACTGCTGCCTCATCTTCAGCTTCTCCTCCACCAGCACTCCCAAGTCCCTCTCCTCAGGGCTGCTCTCCAGCCACTCCCTGCCCAGCCTGGATTTGTGCTTGGCATTGGGGTTTGGGCAATAGAGAAATTGCTTGTAGAGAGCTGTGGTCCAGGGAGTCAAGAAGATGAAGTTTATTCCTAGGTCTCATGTAAGAGATTATTGACTTAACTGCAATGTATCCAGTAAGCATCCTGAGGTTGTCAACGTTAAGATGGCTTAAATCTCACTGAAGCAGATCAGTGTACCAGAGGGACAAAAGGCTCTGCCTCTCTCCACCCCTGAGAGCATCTCTGTTTGGCAGCACCAATAATCACAGTCACTCTTAAGACACCTGTGACTATCTAATTATTTGTACTGCTATTTCATTGTTTCCTACTCCCACTCTAGTGGTAGTGACACCTCCCACTAGAACAGGTCACTCAAGGACTCATCCAAACTGGCCTTGAACACCTTCAGGGAGGGAGCAGCCACAACCTCCCTGAGCAACCTGTGCCAGTGTCTCACTACCTTCATTGTAAAGAACTTCCTCCACAAATCCATCTTCAATCTCCCCTCTGCCAGTTCAAACCCATTCCTCCTTGTCCTGTCATTACAACACCTTGTGAATAGTCCCTCCCCAGCCCTTCTGTAGGTCCCCTTCGGATACTAGAAGGTTACTATAAGGTCTCCTGGAAGCCTTCTCTTCTCCAGGCTGCACAGCCCCAACTCTCTCAGGCTGTCCTCAGAGCAGAGCTGATGCAGCACTCTCAGCATCTTCATCTGGGCCACATGTGCACACTGCAGCCTCATGTTGAGCTTCTCAGCAACCCAAACTCCCAGGTCCTTTTCCTCAGGGCTGCTCTCCAGCCAGTCACCACCCAGCCTGTATTTGTGCATCCTTCTGCAAACCCCTCAGCTTCCTTCTATCAAGCCTTTCATAGCTCCTCTTCCATTTTCTTTGGAAAGAAGGGTCTGAATAATTCCCAACATTGCATTTCTACCCACTTCAGTCCCGCTGGGTCATTAGAAAACACAAATACACTCTGACAAGACTGAAAGTTATTTTCCAGGAGAGTCTGTAAAATATATTTGTAGGGTTTTTTTTTTGTGGGGTGGTTTTTTTTGTTTGTTTGTTTGTTTGTTTTGGGGTTTTTGGTTTTTTTTTCCTTGGTAAATAATAAAGGCAAATAATGTTGGCAATTCCTTGAAATAATTACCCCCACACTCTCAACTCAAAATCCAGCCACCATTGTGTGTACTCATGGAATCATAGAATGGTTTAGGTTGGAAGAGACCTCAAAGCTCAGCCAGTTCCAACCCCCCTGTGCCATAGGCAGGGACACCTCCCACTAGAACAGGATGCTCAAGACCTCATCCAGCCTGGCCCTGAACACCTCCAGGAAGGGAGCCGCCACAACCTCCCCAGGCAACCTGTGCCAGTGTCTCACCAACCTCACGGTGAAGCCTGTGTGTACTGCCACTGTGCAAAGGGTTAAGCCCACCTGGAGCCTTCTGATTCCTCCCTGGGGGTGGTCTGACCTTCCCCCAGGTATCATCTTTTATCCCCCTCCCACTTCCTGCCAAGGACTGCTCTAAAAGAGGGGCACAGCTTCTCTTCTCTCTCTCTGATCCTGCCTACCTGAGCAGCTCCTGGCTGCTCTGCTGCCAGACCACCACCTGCTCTCCAGCCAACACGTGGGGATAGCAACTGTTTTCTTTGGAACTCTTAGCTAACTGCATTTCATCAGCAAAATCCTGCATCCTGCTTCATCCACCATCAAATCATCCATCCCAGCGTTTGGACTCAACTCCCTCTCCATGAGTTGCATTTCTATTTTGTGTACTTGATCCTTTTTCCATCTGTAGTTCCCCTCATTTTCCCTACCCTGAGTTTTTGGTTCCCTTTTCCCCTTACCTCCTATTTATTGTTAAAGTTTCTATATTTTTTTTTTTTTTACTTCCAAATGGAATCAAGTGTTTATTGGGCTTTTGAGCTCAGGGGTGGGGATGAGCCTAAACCTGATGCACACTGCTTTACTACACCCCTCTTTTTTTTTTCATTGGGAGAAAATTATTGCAGTGGATCAGGCATTTCTGGGTTTCTAATGGTGAAATATTAAGGCTCGAGGGGGCTATCATCAAAAGATTCCTTTGAAATGCCTTGCACAAGGCTGATGTCAAGAGCTAAGGCTGGGCTGGCTGCCAGACAACTGACAGATGCTCTCTCTCTCTCTCTCTCTCTCTCTCTGAACCCGTCTGCCTTCCCAAAGGGGAGAGAAAGGGAATAAAGGAGAGGCTGATGGATTGAGAAGAAAACAAACCAACAACTCACACAGCTTTAATGAAAAGAATGACAATAAAATTAAATCTATACTGAATCAAAGCCAAACTCCCCGAAGGTCATGAAATCATCACCACCACTCATGCTGGGGGCAGGGATTGGGGAAGTTCCAGACTGGAGTCAGTGGCAAACAGGAACCAGATTAGGAGCTGGATTCTGGAACTTCACTTGGGCATACAAGAGTGACATAAAACTGCTTGAGAGACTACAGCACAGAGCCACAAAGATGATGAAGGGGATGGAACAGCTCTGCTACGAGGAGAGCCTGAGGGAGTTGGGGCTGTGCTGCTTGGAGGAGACTGAGAGGTGACCTCAGCAATCTTTATAAATATGTGTAGGGTGAATGCCAGGAGGTTGGGGCCAGGCTCTCCTGGGTGATGCCCAATGACAGGACAAGAGGCAAAGAGTGGAAGTTGAGGCATAGGAAGTTTCATTTAAACATGAGGAGGAATTTTTTTCCCCTGTGAGGGTGCCAGAACCCTGAAACAGGCTGCCCAGGGGGGCTGTGGAGTCTCTCTCTACAGAGATATTCAAGACCTGGCTGGATGTGTTTCTGTGTGATCGGCTCTAGGTGATCCTGCCCTGGCATGGAGGTTGGACTGGATGAGGTTTTGAGGTCCTTTCCAGCCCCTGACATTCTGTGATTCTGTGACACATGGATCAGGATTGAAGGCAGAATTGACAGAGTCTTCCTTGGACACCAGGCATTGAAGAAGAGGCTTGACCCTGGTGATCCTTCAACTTCCTCCTGAAGATGATGTCCACGGGATGGAACCCCTTGTTGGTCAGTTGAGGGTCACCTGTCTTGTCTGCTCCTCCCCGCAGGAGCCTCCTCTGACTTTTCCTGCACTCCAGTATGGCACACAAAATGCTGCAGTGCCCTTAGTGTCCTTACAGGAAGGCTGGGGAGGGACTGTTCACAAGGTCTTGTAATGACAGGACGAGGGGGAATGGGTTCAAACTGGCAGAGGGGAGATTTAAATGGGATGTTAGGAGGAAGTTCTTCACAGACAAGGTGACGAGACACTGGAACAAGTTGCCTGGGGAGGTTGTGTCTGCTCCCTCCCTGGAGGTGTTCAAGGCCAGGCTGGATGAGGTCTTGAGCATCCTGATCTAGTGGGAGGTGTCTCTGCCTATGGCACAGGGGGGTTGGAACTGGCTGATCTTTGAGGTCTCTTCCAACCTAAACCATTCTATGATTCTATGATTCTATGGCGTGCCCAGGAGCAAGTCTAAGCCAAAGCCTTTCTGCAACCCAGCCCCTTGCAGGAACTGTCTCCATCAGTGTCCTCACTCCTAATGGCAGCCTCTGGCTGTGCAAACCTGCCCTGAGCTGCAGAAAATGCTGAGCAGAGACTGAGCTGACAAGTCACTGCACTGAGCAGAACCAGCTCTGGTCTAGTTCAAACCTTGTAGATAAATTTTATACAGTTGATTTTTAAACACCGTTCCCACACATCTTCATCAGACTGAGAAGCTGTTACTCAAAGCTCTTCCTAAGTAATAGATTGTTATTATTGTTGTTCTTATTCACTTTATTCCTATTTCTGTATGACAGAGGTTTTGTATTACCTAGGGGATGTGAGTTTGTGAAGTGAGATGCAAGTAATAACCATCAATTGCAAACAGCAGCAGCCGACTGCAAGCAGCAGCTGCCGACTGCAAGCAAAGACCACCAACTGCATCCAGCAGCCACCGATTTTAAGCAGCAATCACCAAGTGAAAGCAACAATCACCAACTGCAAGCAGCAGCCACCAACTGCAAGGAACGACCACCAACTACATGTAGCTGTCACCAATTTTAAGCAACAATCACCAGCTTCATGCAGCAGCCACCAACTGCAAGCAAAAACTAACTGCATGCAGCAGCCACCGATTTTAAGCAACAATCACCAACTGCAAGCAGCAGCCAGCAACTGCATGTAGTTGCCACCAATTTTAAGCAACAATCACCAGCTTCATGCAGCAGCCACCAACTGCAAGCAAAAACTAACTGCATGCAGCAGCCACCAACTGCGTGCAGCAGCCACTAGCTGCAAGCAGCAGCCACTAACTGCAAGCAACACCCACCAACTGCATGCAGCAGCCAGCAACTGCATGCAGCAGCCACCATCTGCAAGCAACACCCACCAACTGCATGCAGCAGCCACCAACTGCAAGGAAGAGCCACCAACCACAAGCAACAAACACCAACTGCAATGAACAGCCACCAACTGCAAGCGGCAGCAACCAACTGCAAGCAGCAGCAACCAGTAGCCATCAGCTGCAAGGAACAACCATCAATTACAAGTAACAACTGCCAACTGCAAGCAACAAGCAGCAAACACCAACTGCAAGCAGCAAACACCAGCTGCAAACAACTGCCAACTGCAAGCAACGCCCACCAACTATAGGTAACAAACACCAACTGCATGCAGCTTCCACCAACTGCAAGCTACAGATGACAATTGCAAGCAACAGCCATCAGCTGCAAGCAACAAATGCCAATTGCAAGCAACAGCCACTGACTGCAACTGGATGGTGAATTTGTACGAAATTAATTGATCATTCCTGATCAATGTCTGATGGTTTCAAATTACCAAGATAAAGACTAAGTGCACATAGAAAACTAGCTGCACACTTTGCTCTTACTAAGCCTCCCTTGAACAGGTCAAATGCCCGATGATGGAGGAAAAAAAAAATGCACTTTTCTGGGCTCCCCATCCTTTCTATGGACAATTTCATAGAGGTGTCAGTCTGGTAGCTCTTACCAAAGTGGCCGCACCCAGAGAGTGGCTGTTAATGGCTCAATGGCCAAGTGGAGAACAGGGACAAGTGGAAACCCTCAGGGATCAGTCCTGGGACCAGTCTTGTTCAGCGTCTTTGTGGGTGCCATGGAGAGAGGCATTGAGTGCAGCCTCAGCAAGTTTGCTGAGCACCCCAAGCTGTGTGGTGCAGCAGCCAGGCTGGAGGGCAGGGATGGCATCCAGAGGGACCTGCACAGGCTGCAGAGGTGGGCACAAGCCAACCTCAGGAGGTTCAACAAGGCCAAGGGCAAGGTCCTGCAGCTGGGTGGAGGCAATGGCAAGCAGCAATGCAGGCTGGGCAGTGCCTGTCTGGAGAGCAGCCCTGAGGAGAGGGACTTGGGGGTGCTGGTGGAGGAGAAGCTGAAGATGAGGCAGCAGTGTGCACTTGCAGGGCAGAAAGGCAAGCAGAGGCTGGGCTGCAGCAGGAGCAGTGTGGGCAGCAGGGCCAGGGAGGGGATTCTGCCCCTCTGCTGTGCTCTGCTGAGAGCCCACCTGGAGTAGTGCATCCAGTGCTGGAGCCCCTGGGACAAGAGGGATGTGGAGATGCTGGAGGTGTGCAGAGAAGGGCCCCGAGGATGCTGAGAGGGCTGCAGCAGCTCTGCTGTGAGCACAGCCTGAAAGAGTTGGGGCTGTGCAGGCTGGAGAAGAGGAGGCTCTGAGATAACCTCTTTGTGGCCTTCCAGGATTGAAGTGGGCTACAAAAAAATCTGGGGAGGGACTTTTGATGGTGTCAGTGAGAAGACTGGGGGGAATGGAGTAAAACTGGAGGTGGGGAGATTCAGATTGGATGTGAGGAGGAAGTTGTTGAGCATGAGAGTGGTGAGAGGCTGGAATGGGTTGCCCCTGCAGGGAGGGGTTTGGGCCAGATGCCAGGAGGTGTTTTTGGCCAGGCTGGCAGAGGCTGTGGGCAGCCTGCTCTAGGGTAGGGTGTCCCTGGGCATGGCAGGGGGGTTGGAACTGGCTGATCCTTGTGGTGCCTTCCAACCCTCACTGATTCTATGATTCTAAAACTGAGCTCCCTTAGAAGCAATCCATATCATGCCTTTTTTATTCATTGTCCTACGTTTCCGCCGTAAGCTTTTAGACTGCTTCACTGTCGTTAGATCACTTCTTTTTCTTACTAGTATCTCCTTCCCCAGCTATTCACCCAGTGCCAGTCTTGTTTCTTTATAATGCCATAGGTGAGCTGTTCTCATCTACAGCCTTCTTAAGAACGTTCGTTTGCGGAAGGCTCCTTGCAAGCCAGAATTATACAGGCAAAGAAGAAGTCAGGAGCACTTACAGGAAGAAGAGATTACACCAGATGTCTTCATCCTGACACTTAAATGGAGTGTGACAGTCTTAAAATATCAGTAGAACATGGGGACATCAAGAAAATGGTGAAATGTTTGTGTTCTATTAACAAAAAAAAACCAAGAAATGAGTTGCATGGATGCATAAAGGGAGAGTCAAACCCAGGAATGACAGAGTGGGTTAGAGAGAGAAAGGAGGAAAAAAAAAAAAAAGGATCTAGTAATGCTATCATGTGGAGAAAACAGTATTGTAGTTCATAACAGATGAAAGCTTCTGTCTATTGTGTGAAAGGGATAAAACAGAGAAGCAATAAATACTGCATAATCCCAGCTCGCTGCTGCCGAAGCCACGCACAGCTCACTCACTGGCAGCAGCCCAAGGATAGACAGCAGGGGTATGTATAGAAAGGCTTCTTCCATGAATATTAAAAAAAACAAAGCAAAACAAAACAAAAAAACAACCACAAAACCCAAAACTATCCTGACTCAGTGCAGTAAATAATACAATTTGCTCCAATAAAGAGAATATGCGAATTAAGGTCACTTGCTTAGCGCCAAGAGGAGAGGCATCAATCTAATCCTGCTCAGCCTTGAGATCTGCAGACTCAGGGTTTGTGGTTTATTTTTTTGTTGCTTCTCCTCCACTCAAAGAAACCTTAACTGAAATATGTAAAGAGGAAGCAGTCTGAGCCTGTGGCTCTCTCACACACCTCTCTGGTTCAGTGACAGTTTACAGGGGCAGCTAAGATATAAAAAGAAAATCCTTCCCGAAATAAAGCTGTTCCAGGTCTGGTCCTAATCTGTTTCTTGTCTTCTTGCATTAGAGAATATTGAAAACATCTTCCTGTCAGTGACTCATGAGATGTAGAATCATCTCACGTGGAAGAGTCCTTTAAGATCATTGAGTCCAGCTGTCAGCACAACACCACCACGGTCATTAAACCATGTGCTGAAGTGCAACGTCCACGAGTTTCTTCCACACCTCCAGGGATGGGACTCCACCACCTCCCTGGGCAGCCTGTTTCAATATCTGACCAATATTGTAGCAAAGAAATTTTTCCTGGCACAACTTGAGGCCATTTCCTCTTGTCATAGAGTAGAATAGAGAAGAGTAGAGTAGAACAGAACAGAGTAAAATAGAACGGA
>VWZI01004880.1:55712-66722 GCA_013396835.1 Psilopogon haemacephalus
ATGAAAAAAGAGAATAAAGAGTTAAAAAAAGTGGGAAAAAATAGAAATAAAAAAGAGAGAAAAAAAAGAGAAAAAAGAGAGTAAAAAGAGAAAAACACCCTGGAGGTGTTCAGTGCCAGCTTGTATGAGGCCTTGAGCAACCTGGGCTAGTGGAAGGTTTCCCTGCCCATGGCAGGGGGTTGGAGCTAAATGATTATTAAGGTCCCCCCCAATTTAAACTACCCTATGAATCTATGTATATGTATAGATTCATATATATATATGAATCTATTTTCATATGTAAATATGGACAAGAGAAGGCTTCCAGGAGACCTTAGAGCAACCTTCCAGTATCTGAAGGGTGCCTACAGGAGGGCTGGGGAGGGACTGTTCACAAGGTCTTGTAATGACAGGATGAGGGGGAATGGGTTCAAACTGGCAGAGGGGAGATTTGAACAGGATGTTAAGAGGAAGTTCTTCACAGTGAGGGTGGTGAGACCCTGGCACAGGTTGCCCAGGGAGGTTGTGGCTGCTCCCTCCCTGGAGGTGTTCAAGGCCAGGGTGGATGAGGTCTTGAGCATCCTGATCTAGTGGGAGGTGTCCCTGCCTATGGCACAGGGGGGTTGGAACTGGTTGATCTTTGAGGTCTCTTCCAACCTAAACCATTCTGTGATTCCATATATATGAATCTATTTTCATAGATAGGTCTCAGATGTGTGCCTGCGTGTTTGGATAGAGCTGTGTCTAGAGAATTCCTGCCTAACTTGGAAAGCAGGAAGAGATCCTTTTGAGGAATCCATCAGAAGCCATCATCACGCTGGTTAAAAAATACACTTCAGCCTTGCAAACACAGTAAGAAAGGAAAGGAATTCTTTGAAAGGATTTCACTCTTTGAGTAAGGAGTTGGGACTGTCAGAAGCCTTTCAGTGGAGAAGTCACATTCCCCTGAGGCTCCAAGTCCTGTTCACAAAGGATTTTGTCACTTATCCATCCACTATTTTCTCACCTTTCCCTGGCTGATTTTCAGTCCAAAATAGCTGCATGCACTCTTGAGCTCTGTTTTCACTGAGACATTTTTGGTATAGTGGTTTGGCAGTTGCCACCCCCCCCNGGATACATGGTGGGGGGTTGTGGTGGTTTAGTAGTTAGCTGCCCCCCCCCGCCTTTGAAATAACCCAGGCTAGGACTCAGTCAGCTGGAAGTTAATAAAGGAAGCTTTGTATTTACAGCTCTGCACAATATCCAAGCAGACATTTACAATGTATAACAGGTATTTACAGCTGCAAGAGCAGCTGTGGGCAGCAGGGCAAGGGAGGGGATTGTGCCCCTTGGCTCTGCTCTCCTCACACCCCACCTGCAGCACTGTCTGCAGCTCTGCAGCCCTCAGCACAAGCAGCACATGCAAGTGCTGGAGGCAGTACAAAGGAGGCCATGGAGATGCTGAATGGGCTTCAGCAGCTCTGCTGTGAGGAAGATTTGCACCTGACCAGACTTGCAGCAAAGAACATTTTCCTAATGTCCAACCTAACCCTCCCCTGGCATAATTTCAGGCCATCTCTTCTCCTTCCATCACCTGATACTAGGGAGAAGAGACTGACCTTTTCCACCAGACCTGCTCCTTTCTCACCCCACACTGCTTTTTCACCCCAAACCCAGAGCACCTGGGCTCTGTTGGAGTCTCCTCCCTCCCCAGGTGTGACCACTTTACCCTCCCTGCCCACTCCCCTTTATAATGGGCCCCAGGAAGGGCAGAAGCCTCAAGCTTGCCCAACTGGGCAGAGGATCCTCCTGCTGTCAGCACTGGTGAGTGCCCATGGTGCACACTGGGTGAGTGGTGGAGGGGATCTAAAGTGGGGGGATCTAGGCAGGGCTAAGCTCAATGTTCAATGATCTAAAGGGGATCTAGGCAGGGCTAAGCTCAATGTTCAATTTACATCACCCCTGGGTTCTGGCTGGGTCTCCTGCCTTATTCTGAGCTCCTCTAGGTTTAGCAGATTTTTTTTCTGCTGAGTTATGATGAGCTTAATCACTTGGTTGAAGTGGAAGCTCTTGGGGAGTAGCATTGTGTTGCCATAGAATTGTTTTGGTTGGAATGGCCCTCTGAGGTCATCCAAGCCAACCTTCAACCCAACACCACTATTTAACCATGTCCCTGAGTGCCATGGCCACACATTGCTCAAACACCTCCAGGGATGGTGACTGCAGCACCTCCCTGGGCAGCCTGTTCCCATGTCTAAACACTCTTGCAGCAAGGAAATTGTTCCTCCTGTTCAACTTAAACCTCTCCTGGCACAACTTCAGGCCATTTTTATTATTATTATTATTCTATCATGCATAAAAGAGGTGTTTTTGGCCAGGCTGGCAGAGGCTGTGGGCAGCCTGCTCTAGGGTAGGGTGTCCCTGGGCATGGCAGGGGGGTTGCAACTGGCTGATCCTTGTGGTCCCTTCCAACCCTGACTGATTCTAGGATTCTATGAGTGACATTTGAAATCATTTCAAACTTTGTGTCTTCCCAGTCCTTTAGAACATCTTCCTTATGAGAAGAGCCTCGGGGAGGTGGGGCTTGGAACATGGAGAGGAGACTCCAGTGTGTACAGCTTGGAATTTAAGGGGTAACCTCATCCATGTTTATAAATATGTGCAGGGTGAGTGTCAAGAGGCTGGAGCCAGGCTCTGCTGGGTGATGCCCAATGACAGGACAAGAGGCAAAGAGTGGAAGTTGAGGCATAGGAGGTTCCATGTGAACACGAGAAAGAAGTTTTTTTTTTTTCTCTGTGAGGGTGACAGAGCACTGGAAGAGGCTGCCCAGAGAGGCTGTGGAGTCTCTTTCTCTGGAGATATTCAAGGAGTGCCTGGATGTGCTCCTGTGCGATTTGCTCTAGGTGATCCTGCTCTGGCAGGGGGACTGGACCAGGTGACCCCTTCCAACCCCTGACAGTCTATGATTTTTATTTAAAGTGAGTGTAGAGGAGGGCAAGGAATCTGTGAAACTCCTGGAGAATAAATCTTATAAAGAGAGACTGAGTGAGCTGGGGATAGTGTGAATGCCTCTGTCCATGTCCCAGCAAAGATATTGAATGAGACTCTTCCCAGGACTGATCCCTGAAGGAGTTTGCTTCTCATTGCCTCCACTGGGCCATGGAGCTGTTGACAGCTACTCTTTGGGTGCAGCCCTCAAGCCAGTTCTGTCTCCATCTGGATACTGAGATACTGGGGAGAAGAGACCAACCCCCAGCTGGCACCATCCTCCTTTTGGGGAGTGGTAGAGAGCAGTGACCTCTCCCCTTAAGCCTCCTTTTCTCCAGGCTGAACCACTCCAGTTCCCTCAGCCACTTCTCACCTCTGCAGGCAGCAGTATTTCATAGCCCTTATCACAGGAGTCCTAAGTCTTCTCAGATTCCTTACACTTGCAGTTACACTGCTCCAATTAATAATCCTCCCTTTAAATTAAGGGGGAGGAAAACAAAGAGAGAGAGGAGAAAGAAATCCTTTCAGTGTAAGTGGGCTAAGTGCTATTTATCTAAAAGCCTCTGGCAGCTGAAGTCTGGATTAATCTTCTAGCCCAAATCAAATCATGTCAACTCAGATCAGCTTCCCTGTCTAATCTGATTTTTTTTNCTATTGACAAGGTCTGGTAATGAGAGGATGAGGAGGAATGGGTTTGAACTGGCAGAGGGGAAATTGAAACTGGATGTGAGAAGGAAGTTGTTTGCAGTGAGGGTGGTGAGACACTGGCACAGGTTGCCCAGGGAGGTTGTGGAGCACAGAATCAAAGGATGTTCATGTCCAGGTTGGATGAGGCTTTGAACAACCTATTCCAGTGGGAGGTGTCCCTGGTTACGGCACGGGGGGTAGGAACTGGCTGAGCTTTGAGCTCCCTTCCAACCTAAACCATTCTATGATTTTATGATTCCTAAGAGAGGATTCTAATTGTATGTTGATACCTTTTTTTTCTGCCTCAGGAAGCAAAGCAGGGACCTTAGAGCTGCCTTCCTATACCTGAAGGGATCCTACAGGAAGGCTGCAGAGGGACTCTTCATAAGGGTGTCTAGAGACAGGACAAGGGGGTTGGTTTGAAGCTGATGGAGAGTTGAATTAGATTGGATGTCAGGAAGAAGTTCTTCAGTACAAGGGTGGTGAGACTCTGGAATAGGCTGCCCAGGGAGGCTGTGGATGCCTCTTCCCTAGGGGTGTTCAAGGCCAGGTTGGATGAGGTCCTGAGCAACTTGTTCTAGTGGGAGGTGTCCCTGCCTATGACAAGGAGTTTTCGGTCTCTTCCACCCTAAACCATTCTATGATTTCATGTGTGCTGGTTTGAACTAATTGGAGGAATTGAGTGAGAAATTAGGCTATAGGCTCAGAAATACATGATGCTACTTCCTTCAGAGCTCTACTGAGAAAGAAAAAAATATTGTTTTAAGAGTTGTAACACAAATATAGCTAAATCAGACTGCTTTGGGCTGTAGCTGCTCTCCTTGCATGGTTTCTTTGTCTCTGCCTTTTGTAGCTGATTCTTAATAATTCTGCTAACTTCTTTTCCTACTGCTAACCCCCTCTGGCTGATCTACCTTCACCTATCTGCTGCATCAACAGGTGGTGAGACAAGATTGGGGAAGGGGGGAAAAAGTGGTAGGGGTGGTTAAAAACCCCTCTTAGGGATTTTGATCTCTGGGAGGGGCTGTGGTGTTTCTGTATTACCTGTTCACTGTCAATATCTGTTATACATTGTAAGTATCTGCTTGGATATTGAGCACTGCTGTAAATATAAAGCTTCATTTATTAACTTCCAGCTGTTTCTGAGTCCTAGCCTGGGTTATATCAAATGTGGGGAGGGGACAGGTAACTGCTCAAACCACCACACCATGATTCTATGGTTCTATCTCTATGTCAGCCAGATCCTGAGGCAGTGGAATCCAGCACAGATTTCTGCCTTTTCCTTGATCTTTGTCAATTTAAATCACCCAAAGATGTGGCTTCAATGCTTTAATATATTCATGGACCTTAAATTTGGAAAGCAATAGTACCAGAGCCTATTCCTATTTGATTGCCTCCTTTTGTGCTGGAGCTTGTGTGTTGTCAATTAAAAAGCCTGTGCTACCTCCCAGAATTTTCAGACTGGCAAAATCAGTTGTCTTCAGTTTTGGGCTCCCCAGTTGAAGAGGGACAGGGATCTGCTGGAGAAGCTCCAGTGGAGGGCTATGAGGATGCTGAGGAGTCTGGAGGCTCAACAAGGACAAGTGCAGAGTCCTGCACCTGGGGAGAAAGAATAAACTGCAGCAGGGCAGGTTGGGAGGTGATCTGCAAGAGAGCAGCCTCAAGAATAGGGACCTGGGAGTGTTGGTGGAGAACATCCATAGCACAGCAATGTGCCCTGGGGGCTAAGAGGGCCAATGGGGTCCTGGGGTGTATTAAGAAGAGTGTGTCCAGCAGATCAAGAGAGGTTCTCCTCCCCCTTTACCCTGGTGAGACCTCATCTTGAGCACTGCCTTCAGTTTGGGGCTTCCCAGTTTCAGAGGGACAGGAACTGCTGGAGAGGGTCCAGGGGAGGGCTATGAGGATGCTGAGGGGACTGCAGCACTGCCTGATGAGGAGAGGCTGAGGGACTTGAGGCTGCTTAGTCTGCAGAAGAGAAGCCTGAGAGGGGATTGAATCAGTGTTTGTAAGTGTCTGAGGACTGGGGGTCAGGAGTGTGGGGACAGGCTCTGCTCACTGCTCCCTGCCATAGGCCAAGGAGCAATGTGTGTTGGCTTGAGCTAATTGGAGAATTTGTGTGAGAAATTAGACTGTTGCCTGAGAGTGAGAAATCAAACACTGTGTCCCTTCACCCAGTTTTGACTGAGAGAGAAGAGGATTGTTTTGAGAATGTTCCCAAAACACCCAGATAAGGCAGTCTGTTTGTGCAGTCAGTCGGCTCTGGGTCCCGGGCAGGCTTCAGCAGCTTCTTTCCTTTGTCTCTCTGCCTTTGAACTAATTCAGAGTAAAATCACTAAAACCATTCATTCCTTCCTGCCACTAATCTTTCTGACCGATCTTCAGCTTATCTGCAGCATCATCAAGTGGTGAGATAAAGCTGGGGGAAGGAGGGAAAGGTGGTAAGGGGGGAGTTTGGTTTCCCTCTCTTGGGGATTTTGGTCTCCAGGAGGGGTGTGGTGTCTGTATTCCTTTTTTACTGTATATTTCTGTAAATATCTGTTATATCTTGTAAATATTTGCTTGTATATTTGCATTGCTGTAAATATAAAGCTTCATTTATTAACTTCCAGTGTGTTTTTCTGAGTTTTAGCCGGGGTTCTAAAAGCTGGGGGGGCAGGTCACTGCAAACCCACTACACAATGGATGGAAGCTGCAGCACAGGAGGTTGCAGCTCAACACAAGGGGAAACATCTTGCCTGTGTGGGTCCCAGAGTAGTGGCACAGGCTGCCCAGAGAGGTTGTGGAGTCTCCTTGTCTGGAGCCTTTGCAGCCCTGTCTGGATGTGTTGCTGTGTGCCCTAAGCTGGTCCTGCTGTGGCAGGGAGGTTGGACTCTATAATCTCTTTGGTTCCCTTCCAACCCCTGACATCCTGTGAGCCTGCAATCAGTTCTGGTTCTTGTTCTCCATATGCATGCTCCTATATTTAGCTCTCCTGTTGGCTTCCCTGCTGCCTCACGTTGTTTATTTCACAAACTCCATGCATCAGAAAGCCTCTGCAAGGCTCCATGTGAAAATGAGGAGTCTGTAAAAAAGCCTGTGGAAATTGCAGGAAACAGCAAATCTTCCTGCAGATAGATATTGGGTTCACAGTGTGATTAAATTGCATCCATCTCCTCTCTCTCTCTCTCTCTCTCTCTCTGTCCTGCCTCGACCTGCGGACTGCCTCCTCCACCAGAAACCAAGGGAAACCTGAACAGGCCAGAGAGCTGCACAAAGGGGAACCTCAGGAGGTTCAACAAGAGTCCTGCACCATGCAGCAGCACAGGTTGAGCTGCAGGAAAGCAGCTCTGTGGAGGAGTAGCTTGCAGTGTTGGTGGACAATAAGTTACCCGTGGGAGACCAAGCATAGAATGGTTTAGGTTGGAGGGGAGGTCAAAGCTCAGCCAGTTCCAACCCTCCTGTGCCATAGGCAGAGACACCTCCCACTAGAACAGGTTGCTCAAGGCCTCATCCAACCTGGTCTTGAACACCTCCAGGGAGGTTGTGGAGCACAGAATGGGATCCAAGATCCCATTCTGTGCTTCTGTGCTCCACAACCTCCCTGGGCAACCTGTGCCAGTGTCTCACCACCTTCATGGCAAACAGCTTCTTCCTAACATCCAGTTTAAATCTCCTCTCTGCCACTTTAAACCTATTCCTCCTCATCATCTCATTACCAGACCTTGTCAATAGTCCCTCCACAGCCCTTCTGCAGCCCCTTCAGACAGTGGAAGGTGGCTATAAGGTCTCCTGGAAGCCTTCTCTTCTCCAGCCTGCACAGCCCCAACTTTCTCAGCCTCTCCTCACAGCAGAGCTGCTGCAGCCCTCTCAGCATCTCTGTGGCCTCCTCTGCACAGTCTCCAACACTTGCATGTGCTGCTTGTGCTGGGGGCTGCAGAGCTGCAGACAGTGCTGCAGGTGGGCTGTGAGGAGAGCAGAGCCAAGGGGCACAATCCCCTCCCTTGCCCTGCTGCCCACAGCTGCTCTTGCTGCAGCCCAGCACACAGTTGCTGTCTGGGCTGCACTCACACTGCAGCCTCATCTTCAGCTTTGCACCAGCCCAGACCCCCAGGTCCTGTTCCTCAGGGCTGCTCTCAGCCATTCCCCACCCAGCCTGGAGTTGTGCTTGGGATTGCTCCCACCCAGGTTCAGGACCTTCCACTTGGCTGTGTGCCCTTGTGGTCAAGAAGGCCAATGGGATCCTGGGGTGCATAAAGGAGAGTGTGGCCAGCTGGTCAAGGGAGGTTCTCCTTCCTCTTTGATCAAAGCTGGTGAGACTTGTGAAGGGTGAAGCCTACCTGGAGCCTTATCCTGACTCCTCCCTGGGGGTGGTTTGACCTGCCCCCAGGTGTCATGTTTAGCATCCTCCCTCTTCCTGCCGAGGCTGCTGTAAAAGGATGTGGACAGTCTTGGTCCCTGCTGCTACTGACCACCACCTGCTCTCCAGCAAACACACGGTGTGGAACAACCATTTTTGTTTTGGGACTCTAACTCACTGCCTTTCACTGTCAGAATCCTGCATTCTGCTTCATCATAAATTCCAGGGTTTGGATCCAACTTCTACCCACAGGTTGTATTCTGTTATTGGGTATTTTGCTCCCTTTTTCCCCATTTTATCCTTTGTAATCCCCCTCATTTTCCATAGCCTGCATTTTGGTTCTGTGCTTCTGTGATCCACAACCTCCATGGACAACCTGTGCCAGTGTCTCACTACCCTCACTGTAAAGAAGTGAGATATTCTCAGTTATTCTCCAAAATATCTGGCAGAATAAAGGATTAATTTTGGCTCAGGCAGCTATTTTGTATACTGCTGGGTTGTTGGAGGTGTTTTGGGGTTTTTTTGTTTGTTTGTTTGTTTTTTTGTTTGTTGTTTATAATTTTCTTCCCTTTGTTTAGAGTCTTTTTTCCTTGTGAAGGACAATGTTAATTATAAGTCAGTCATAGAGTAGCCATAAGTTAGCTCCCTTGTGCCATGAGTTTAATGTCACAGGGTATGGTGTTTCTGGCAAGAGGCTAAATTAGCTTTTTTTCATTAGAAGAGAAGCCAGGCAGAGAGGGACCTGGGGGTGCTGGGAGAGAGGAGCTGAAGAGGAGCCAGCAGTGTGCCCAGGTGGGCAGCAGAGCCAATGGCATCCTGGGCTGGAGCAGGAGCAGTGTGGGCAGCAGGAGCAGGGAGGTTCTTCTGCCCCTGTACTTGGCACTGGACAGACCACACCTTGAGTGCTGTGTCCAGTTCTGGGCCACTCAATTCAAGAGAAATGTTGAGGTGCTGGAAGGTGTCCAGAGAAGGGCAGCAAGGCTGGGGAGGGGCCTGGAGTACAGCCCCAAGAGGAGAGGCTGAGGGAGCTGGGGGTGTGCAGCCTGCAGAAGAGGAGGCTCAGGGCAGAGCTCATTGCTCTCTGCAGCTCCCTGAAGGGAGGTTGTAGCCAGCTGAGGTTGGGCTCTGCTGCCAGGCAGCCAGGGACAGAAGAAGAGGACACAGCCTCAAGCTGTGCCAGGGTAGGTACAAACTGGATGTTAGGAGGAAGTAGTTGGCAAAGAGAGAGATTGGCATTGGAATGGGCTGCCCAGGGAGGTGGTGGAGTCTCCATCCCTGGAGGTGTTCAAGAGCAGACTGGATGGGGCAATGAGTTCCATGGCCTGGGTGCTAGGTTGGATGGATGATCTTGGAGGTCTCTTCCAACCTGGCTGATTCTGTGATTCTCTAAGTGAACATTTTTTCCTCTCTTCTTGTTAATGCATCGAGCATCTTTGCGAAGGAGACAGAGTCCCATCTGTAGATTGCTACCTGCATGATATCTCAAATTCACTGCTTCTCAACCAGATCCCCGTGGGCAGAAGAGCTGAATCATAAATGGGAGTTATTTAGGGTTGAATCCATAAAGGAAATTAAAGTGTCAAGCCTGACTCTTGCATTCAAGACATAAACCCCAAACTGGGACATCCACACCTCCCTGCATCATTCCTCTCCTGTGCTTCCTCAGCTGAAGATCTGCAGGCAGTGTGATTTGTGGTGTGGAAGTTCTCCAGCAGCCTCAGGTTTCCCCTGGAGTATTTACAAACCCATCTTGTTCTTGCTGAAACTGATCTGCTGCATCTGCCAGATGCCAGATCCCTCTCAGAATCACACCCTGAGATTTGTTGCACCTGTCAACATCAGGGCTGGGGGGACAACAGGAACAGAAATCTCCTGCAGGGTGTGGATTTAGTGGTATTTGACTGCCCAGGGACAATGCCATAACTCCTTCCACCTTCATGTTCCTTCCACTCATCACCTGAGTGCCAGGAGATAAATGTCTCTGAGTTTCCTTTAAGGAGGTCCTTTGACTTCTTGTAGAATCACTGCAGCCTTTCTAAGCTGCCAAGCAAATATCATGAGCCTGAGAGTTGGGGTTGGGGTATCTTAGCTGGGAAAGGGCAGTCAAGGGATGCTCTGTGCTCCAGTGCCCCCTAAATTAGCTAAATGCAGAGTGGAACCATCACTAAGGTGACACTTCAGGATTAGTTTTCTGCCTGGGAAGAATCTATTGTCTGCAGTGTTATATCAGTACATCACTAAGCATCAGACTCTAGCTGGGTGGAGAATGGGATAGAATAAGCCACGTTGGAAGAGACATCCAAGCTCATCCAGTACAAAATATCATCCAGCCCTAGAATCACAGAATCAGAGTTGGAAGGGACCACAAGGATCAGCCAGTCCCAACCCCCTGCCATGCCCAGGGACACCTTACCCTAGAGCAGGCTGCCCACAGCCTCTGCCAGCCTGGCTGCAAACACCTCCCTGGGCAACGCATTCCAGGATCTCACCACTCTCATGCTCAACAACTTCCCCCAAGTGTGCACTTGCAGGGCAGAAAGGCAAGCAGAGGCTGGGCTGCAGCAGGAGCAGTGTGGGCAGCAGGGCCAGGGAGGGGATTCTGCCCCTCTGCTGTGCTCTGCTGAGAGCCCACCTGGAGTAGTGCATCCAGTGCTGGAGCCCCTGGGACAAGAGGGATGTGGAGATGCTGGAGGTGTGCAGAGCAGGGCCCCGAGGATGCTGAGAGGGCTGCAGCAGCTCTGCTGTGAGCACAGCCTGAAAGAGTTGGGGCTGTGCAGGCTGCAGAAGAGGAGGCTCCCAAGTGACCTTCTTGGGGCCTTTCAGAATCAGAAGTGGGCTACAGAAAATCTGGGGAGGGATGTTTTAGGGTGTCAGGGAGTGAGAGGACTAGGGGGAATGGAGCAAAGCTGGAGATAGGGAGATTGAGAGTGGATGTGAGGAGGAAGTTGTTGAGCATGAGAGTGGTGAGAGGCTGGAATGGGTTGCCCCTGCAGGGAGGTGTTTGGGGCCAGATCCCTGGAGGTGTTTTTGGCCAGGCTGGC
>VWZI01004880.1:66744-79614 GCA_013396835.1 Psilopogon haemacephalus
CCAGGCTGGCAGAGGCTGTGGGCAGCCTGCTCTAGGGTAGGGTGTCCCTGGGCATGGCAGGGGGGTTGGAACTGGCTGATCCTTGTGGTCCCTTCTAACCCTGACTGATTCTATTATTCTATGATTCTATGAAACCATCCTGGCATGCTCTTCTTACGAGCTGCAAGACACATGCATGACATTCCTTGGCACTCAAAGTAATGTGCTCCCTTCCAACCCTGGCTGATTCTATGATCCGGGGAGGCTTTTCCAACTGGAATATTTCGAAGATTCTGATTCTGTAATTCTTGTGTTGGGAGCAGCAGAGCTGGACACAGTGCTCCAGGCGGGGGGGGGTGGGTCTTTTGAGAGCAGAGTGTAAGGAGGAGAACCACCTCCCTCATCCTGCTGGTCACACCTAGATTGATTGCCCTTCCCTGGGCAGCTGCTCAGTCTTGGTCCTGGTGGCTTTTACCAAGCAGCAATGCACGGATCACCTGCACACGCTGCTGCTTTCGAGGTGTGGGGGGGATTTTATTCCTGTCAGCCACCTCCAGCTGAAAACCTTAATGTTAGGAACGGGGAGCATTGTGTAGTTACGAGTCATCAAAAAAGCAGCAGAAGCAGATGGAGCTTCCAAAGGCATCCTGATGCTAACCTACAGATGGTAGGCAGTGTGCAGACAGCAGGACTCCGGCTCCCGAGCTGTACTTCCTCGCGCAAGCACTTTGCTCTGGTGTCTCTGCTAAGTTTCCAGGGAAACTAATGGCTGGAGTGAGTATGCACAGACGGTTCTCCGAGGTGGAGACATTATTTTCCTAGATTCACAGCTCCTGCTAAATTTTCCCAGAGGAGAAGTGAGCCAGAACAGAAAAGCTTAGATGCTTACGGCGGGATTTCAGTGGCTCGTGGTAAGGTAATTTCCAACTCTGCCAGCTCACCTGGCTCCCAGAAGAATAATCTAAAGAATTTGATGTTGTGCTCTGTTATATGGGAGACAAATTAAAAGCATTTTAAAATATATTTTTTTTTCCTTCAATTAAAAAAAAAAAAAAATCTGCCTAAGTCTACTTTAGCACTGCAGAGGAGAAAGTGCTGAAGGACGTAGAATCATAGGATCATTCGGTGTTGGAAGGCCACAAAGAGGTCACCTGAGAGCCTCCTCTTCTCCAGACTGAACAGCCCCAACTCTTTCAGGCTGTCCTCACAGTAGAGGTGCTGCAGCCCTCTGAGCATCCTCGTGGCCCATTTGCCCTTGTTGGTACATTGTGAATCCTTTAAAGTGGGGCAGATGCTCATACTCTACAACTTCCTCCTCACATCCAATCTGAATCTTCCCACCTCCAGCTTTGCTTCATTCCCCCCAGTCCTCTCACTCCCTGACACACTAAAAAGTCCCTCCTCAGCTTTTCTGTAGGCCCCCTTCAGATCCTGGAAGGCCACCAGAAGGTCCCCTGGGAGCCTCCTCTTCTCCAGCCTGCACAGCCCCAACTCTTTCAGGCTGTGCTCACAGCAGAGCTGCTGCAGCCCTCTCAGCATCCTTGGGGCCCTGCTCTGCACACCTCCAGCATCTCCACATCCCTCTTGTCCCAGGGGCTCCAGCACTGGATGCACTACTCCAGGTGGGCTCTCAGCAGAGCACAGCAGAGGGGCACAATCACCTCCCTGGCCCTGCTGCCCACACTGCTCCTGCTGCAGCCCAGCCTCTGCTTGCCTTTCTGCCCTGCAAGTGCACACTGCTGCCTCAGCTTCAGCTTCTCCTCCGCCAGCACCCCTAAGTCCCTCTCCTCAGGTCTGCTCTCCAGCCACTCCCTGCCCAGCCTGGATTTGTGCTTGGCATTGGGATTTGGGCAATAGAGAAATTGCTTGTAGAGAGCTGTGGTCCAGGGAGTCAAAGCGATGGAGTTTATTTCTAGGTCTCATGTAAGAGATTATTGACTTAACTGCAATGTATCCAGTAAGCATCCTGAGGTTGTCAGCGTTAAGATGGCTTAAATCTCACTGAAGCAGATCAGTGTACCAGAGGGACAAAAGGCTCTGCCTCTCTCCACCCCTGAGAGCATCTCTGTTTGGCAGCTTCTCCTCCACCAGCAGCCCCAAGTCCCTCTCCTCAGGGCTGCTCTCCAGCCACTCCCTGCCCAGCCTGCATTGGTGCTTGGCATTGCCTTGACCCAGCTGCAGGACCTTGCACTTGGCAGTACTCCAGGTGGGGTCTATGACACCAAGTGATCTATCCACATGTTCAAAAAGCCCCTAAATGAGTCATTTTCATCTGAGAGGCAATCTTAGAAGCTTACATGTGACAGGGATTTTTGCATCCCTCTTGTCCCAGAGGCTCCAGAGCTGGATGCAGTAGTCCAGGTGGGGTCTGAGCAGAGCAGAGAGGGAGAATCACCTCTTGCACTGTAGTCCACTCAAGTGAGATCTGCCCTGGTTTGCTCTAGACATCAAGTAAGCCTCCTCCTAAGGAAGTAGGTCAATTTGGCTTTAACAGAGAAGAGGCAGCACATCCTTCAGGGGCGTTACATAAATGGCAGACAGTCTTTGGTCTAGCAGCAGTGTGTGGGGGCAAGGGTTTGTGAGTGCAGCCTTTATTAATCACAAATTGTTCATCTGCCAAATCTCTTTAGTGTAGGGAGTGGGAAGGGAGAAGAAATGGAGTCTTGAGCATGTCTCATTGTCTGGTCTCACATCTGGTCCTCGCTGTGAGGTTGACAATGTTGCTCAGAAATCTGCAGAGCCTGGCTAAAAATTCCCAGGCACCAAACAATAACCTGGAGGCCTGAACAAAATTGTGATGTGCATGAGGTAAGTCACAGGAGCTGCAGATTTTTGTACTGCAGGAGGTTTTGCACGAGGAGGATCTCACACCAGGCCTGTCGTGAGCTCCTTGTGGGCAGCACCAAGCTGATGCCACCTCCTGGCTCTCTGGGTTTTGCTGATATGACTTCTTATTACAGACTAAGTAAGGACCTTATTCTCCAGGATTGTCAAGCCTAAAGCCTTCCCCAGGACTAAAATATCATAGAAGCAAACCACAGAATCAGAGATCATCTTATCCAGCACCTCTGTCAAGGGCAGGGACATCTCTCAACTAGCCCCATCCAACCTGGCCTTGAGCATCTCCAGGGAGGGAGCATCCGCAACCTCCACCCCAGAGTTTTGCCACCCTCCTAGCAGCAAACCTAGCAGCAGATGCGACCTAAACCTGCTCTCCAGCAATTTAAATCCATTTCCCCTTGTCCTACAATATTAGGACTGTTGGAGAGAGTCCAGAGGAGGGCCACAAAGATGATCAGAGGGCTGAAGCACTTCTGCTATGAGGACAGGCTGAAAGAGTTGGGGCTTTTCAGCCCGGAGAAGAGAAGGCTTCCAGGAGACCTTATAGCAGCCTACCAGTATCTGAGGGGGCTACAGGAGGGCTGGGGAGGGACTGTTCACAAGGTCTTGTAATGACAGGACGAGGAGGAATAGGTTCAAATTGGCAGAGGGGAGATTTGAACAGGATGTTAGGAAGAAATTCTTCACAGTGAGGGTGGTGAGACACTGACACAGGTTGCCCAGGGAGGCTGTGTCTGCTCCCTCCCTGGAGGTGTTCAAGGCCAGGCTGGATGAGGTCTTGAGTGTCCTGATCTAGTGGGAGGTGTCCCTGCCTATGGCACGGGGGGGTTTGGAACTGGATGATCTTTGAGGTCTCTTCCAACCTAAACCATTCTATGATTCTATGATTACTTGATGTTTTAAGGCCAAGTGGAGGGGGCTGAGGGAATTTGTGTTTTTTGAAAGCTCCAAAGCTTTTTTTTTTTGGGGTTTTGTGGTGCAAAAAATATGATCTCCTAGCAGCTTTCATGTGGATTACTTAAACTGGCAAAGCCTTTTCCATTTTTCTCCTTGGAATAAGCAGGACTACAGCTCCCAAAGGTAGCCAAGGGCAGAGCACAGAATCACAGAGTCGCTTGGATTGGGAGGCTCCATCAGTGCTTTCCCCTCTGTGTTGGTTTGAGCTAATTGGAGAATTTGAGTGAGAAATTAGACTATTGGCTGAGAGAGAGTTAAACACAGTGTGGCACTTCACCCAGTTTCACTGAGAAAGGGAAAAAAAAAAAGTTGTTTTTAAGAACTGTTCTCAAAACAAGCAGATTAGAAGTCTGCTTCTGTCTGTGCTGGCTTCGGCCACTCCTTTGTCTCTCGGTCTTGGTGGCTAAATTCAGAGTAAAATCATTAAAACTACTAATTCCTCCTATTACTAATCTCTGACCCATCTTCAGCTTATCTGCAGCATCAACAGGTGGTGAGATAAGGCTGGGGAAAGGGGGGAAAGGTGGTAGGGGGTGGTTGGTTACCCCTCTTGGGGATTTTGGTCTCCGGGGAGGGCTGTGGTGTTGCTGTATTACTTTTTTCACTGTCTATATCTGTAAATATCTGTTAGACCTTGTAAATATTTGCTTGTATATTTGCACTGCTGTAAATACGAGGGTGCCAGAGAGAGAGCGAGGGGGGCTGAGTTCCACCCTTTATAGCCCAAATCAGGGCAGGAGGTGGGAGTGTTCAACTATGCCACCTGGGAGGAACGGGGCCAGACTACCTTTGGGAGAAGACAGGGGGTCCCAGGTGGCTTAACCCTTTACAGTCTGTTATATCTTGTAAATATTTGCTTGTATATTGTGCATCGCTGTAAATATAAAGCTTCATTTATTAACTTCCAGTGGTTTTTTTTTTCCTGAGTTTTAGCAGGGGTTTATAAAGGTGGGGGGGGGGGCAGGGAACTGCAAACCCACTGCACTCTCTCAGCCTATAGCCCTAATTCCTCATTCAGCTCCTCCAATCGGTTCAACCCAGCGCACAGCTCCGTTGCCCCCCAGCTTTTGGGTTTACTTTTGCTCCTTCAGTCCCGTCCCCCCCCTACGCTGCAGAGCGGTGTCAGCTTCCACGAGCTGCTTTTGTGCTGCTGCTCCTCTGTTCTCCTAAATGTGTGACGCATAAATTATTGGGCTGGAGGCAGACAGGATGAGAAAGAGAGGAGCCCAAGGTAAAAATGAGTGCTCCTGACGTCGTGTCCAAAGCAGAACCGCACGTCTTGCTGACTCCCAGACTCTTTCTGATTACACATTCCCCCTGCTGCTCCAGGGTTCTTTATCTGCCTTGACAGTGGGTCCAGAGGAGAGTTCGTTGAGCCTTAATTGTGTTAATTTAGATGGATTGGGAAGGCCTCCCTGGGATTGTATTTCTTCCAGCCAGACGTCTCTGCGCTGGTTGCTCAGCATTGGCGTAGAAGATGTGCTGCTCCACCAGGTTTGAAGAGGTGAATCCTTGCAGGGATGACTAAGAGAGGACTCAATTGCTTCTGCCTTCACAGGAGGGCAGGTTGGAAGGGACCCCAAGGATCCATGAGGCTCTGAAGAGGGCCTGAAGGAAGGCTGGGGAGGGACTATTGACAAGGTCTTGCAATGAGAGGACAAGGAGGAATGGGTTGGGACTGGTGGATGGGAGAATGATTTCATCTGTCCTGTGTGTAGTTCTGAAGCCCCCAACACAAGCAGGACATGGAAGTGTTGGAGGCAGTGCAGAGGAGGCCACCAAGATGCTGAGAGGGCTGCAAGCAGCTCTGCTATGAGGACAGGCTGAGAGAGTTGGGGCTGTGCAGCCTGAAGAAGAGAAGGCTGCCAGGAGACTTTGGAGTAGCCTTGCACAATCTCCAGGAAGGCTGTGGAGGGACTATTAGCCAGGTCTTGTAATGAGATGATGAGGAGAAATGGGTTTGAAGTGTCAGAGGGGAGACTGAAACTGGATGTTAGGAGGAAGTTCTTTGAAGTGAGGGAGGTGAGACACTGGCGCAGGTTGCCCAGGGATGTTGTGGAGCACAGAAGCACAGAATGGGATCAGAGATCAAGTTCGATGCTTCTGTACTCCACAACCTCCCTGGAAGTCTTCAGGACCAGGTTGGATGAGGCCTTGAGTGACCTGTTCCAGTGGGAGGTGTCCCTGCCTATGGCACAGCAGGGTTGGAACTGGCTGAGCTTTGAGTTCCCTTCCAACCTAAACCGTTCTATGATTTTATGAATATCTAGAGGTGGGTGTAAGGATGTTGGACATGAGCAGGCAGTGTGAGCTTGCAGCCCAGAAGGCAAATCATATCCTGGGCTGCCTGAAGATAAGTGTGGCCAGCAGAGGCAGAGAGGGGATTCTGCCACTTTGTTTTGGTGAGACCTCACCAGAGTAGGCTCAGGGCAGACCTCATTGCTCTTTACAACTCCTTGAAACGAGGTTGCAGCCAGCTGGAGTTGGGCTTTTCTCACAGGCAACCGGGGACAGAAGAAGACACAGTCACAAGCTGTGCCAGGGCAGGTTTAGGCTGGATGTTAGGAAGAAGTTGTTGGCAGGAAGAGAGATTAGCATTGGAATGGGCTGCCCAGGGAGGTGGTGGAGTCCCCATCCCTGGAGGTGTTCAAGAAAGGACTGGATGGGGCACTTAGTGCCATTGAATAGGGCTGGGTGCTAGGCTGAACTGAATGACCTTGGAGGTCTTTTCCAACCATGATGATTCTATGATTCTATCTCCCCTCTAATCCCAGCAATTAACGTATAAGCTTTGCTCTCTTGAACTGTGGGGACCAGAACTGGACATAGCGCTCAAGATGTGGCCTGACCAGTGCCAAGTACAGGGGAAAGATAACTTCTTCTGTCCTGCTGGCCACACTATCACCCATGGGCAGGTAAACACTCTCTGGCAGTTATTTCACATCTGTTGTGTCCACCTGAACCTGGTTCACTGCAGAGAAGCCTTCAGGCTGTTGCAACTGATGTTTATGAGCAGATGGGTACTGGAAGGGGAACAAAATTCAATTAGTATGCTCCAGGTGGTAACAGAGCCAATTAGACATAGTGGTGTTAAGTGCAGTTCAGATGGAAGTCCACATTCACCCCAGGATGAGACTCGATGGTCCTAGAGGTCTTTTCCAACCTGGTTAATTCTGTGGTTCTGTTAGGTGCAGTTCACTCACAGGCTGCTAAGTGTAGTGATGGAATGTTGGGTGTCAAATATTCTGTCAGCAGAGTTTTCTTGAACATGTGTTTCAGCCCTGGCATTGTGGGATCTACCCAGACTTATAATCACAGAATGGTTTAGGTTGGAAGGGAGCTCAAAGCTCAGCCAGTTCCAACCCCCCTGTGCCACAGGCAGGGACACCTCCCACGAGAACAGGTCGCTCAAGGACTCATCCAGCCTGGCCTTGAACACCTCCAGGGAGGTTGTGGAGCACAGAATCACAGAATAGGATCTTTGATCCCTAAGAAGTCCCTCCCCAGCTTTTTTGTAGCCCCCTTCAGATCCTGGAAGGCCACCAGAAGGTCCCCTGGGAGCCTCCTCTTCTGCAGCCTGCACAGCCCCAACTCTTTCAGGCTGTGCTCACAGCAGAGCTGCTGCAGCCCTCTCAGCATCCTCCTGGCCCTTCTCTCCCCCAGCACTCCCAGGTCCCTCTTCTTGGGGCTGCTCTCCAGCAGTCACCTCCCAGCCTGTCCTGCTGCAGTTTATTCTTCCTCCTCAGGTGCAGAACTCTGCACTTGACCTTGTTGAGCCTCATTTGGTTGCTCTGTGCCCAGCTCTGTCTGTGCAGGTCTCTTTGGATGGTCTCACAGCCTGCAGCTGGATGAGCCCAGCCTTCCAGTTTGGTGCCATCAGCAAACTTGCTGAGCAGACTCTGTCTGTCTGTCTGTGGCCTCATCAATGTCATTGATGAAGATGTCAAACAGAACTGAACCCAGTACTGGTTCCTGAGGGAACTCCACTGGTTGCAGCTCTCTGAGATGCAGAAAGTGATAAGGTCTCTCCTCAACCTCCTCTTCTCCACAGTAAGCACCCTCAGGTCCCTTATCTGTCCCTCCCCAGCCCTGTTCTCCAGACCCTTCCCCAGCTTCAGTGCTCTTCTCTGGACCTGCTCCAGCCCCTCAATGTCTTTCTTTGCAGCGAGGGCCCCCCAAAACTGAACCCAGTACTCAAGGTGTGACCTCTCCAGTGCCAAGTGCAGTGAGGCAGTATAAGAGAGGGACA
The DNA here is from genome assembly GCA_013396835.1 of Psilopogon haemacephalus. Classification (NCBI taxonomy): domain Eukaryota; kingdom Metazoa; phylum Chordata; class Aves; order Piciformes; family Megalaimidae; genus Psilopogon; species Psilopogon haemacephalus. The sequence goes on from VWZI01004880.1 coordinate 74,771, forward strand.
ATTTAAAATTAAGGATAGAACAAACCATGACCACAGACAAAGATGTTCCAAACTGAACTCCAGACCAATTATTTTTTTCTTCACTCCCCCATAAATAATGCCACACAAACCCTAGCCCTTTATAAAGCTTTTTTTTTTTTTTTTGCCTTTTTTTCTTTTTTTCTTAAAGAGAGGAAATAAAATGTGTGGCAAACACCTCCTCACAGCATCACTTTAGAACTCTTCCTGATAAACAACATTTGCGTTGTTGTGCCATGCTTTAATAGCAAAAGAGGTCCATATGGGAACCCTGGCAGCTGTTGGAGCTCCTCTATCATCTAAATAGTTTCATTCTGCCCCATAGAAAGAATCTTTTTGAGGTGTATTTTAAATGCAGGATCATGGAACTAAGGAGTTTGGAAGACTTCTGAGTCCAGCTGCTCACCTAAAGGTGATTAGTGGTTGGGGCCAGATCCTTGGAGGTGTTTTTGGCCAGGCTGGCAGAGGCTGTGGGCAGCCTGATCTAGGGTAGGGTGTCCCTGGGCATGGCAGGGGGGTTGGGACTGCCTGATCCTTGTGTTCCCTTCCAACCCTGACTGATTCTATTAGCAGCTCCATGGAGAAAGAGCTTGGAGTGCTGGTGGGCAGCAAGTGCTGCATAGGACTGCAATGTGCCCTTGGGGCCAAGAGAGCCAATGGCAGCCTGGGGGGTAGCAGGATAAGTGTGGCCAGCAGGGCTAGGGATGTTCTGCCCCTACTCTACTCTGCCCTGCTGAGATCACACCTGGAATACTCTGTCCAGTTTTGGGCTCCCCAGTTAAGAAGAGACAGAGACCTGCTGGAGAGAGTCCAGCAGAGCGCCCACCACTATTGCTGGACCATTATCACTACACCATGTTCCTCAGCACCACATCCATGTGTCTTAAAATACCTCCAGGGAAGATGACTCCACCACCTCCCTGGGCAGCCTGATAAACTTTTGCATATAGAATTTATTCCTAAAATCCAACCTGAACCTTCCTTGGCACAATTCTCTCTCTACACTGCCCTGGTGAGATCCCACCTGGAATATTGCATCCAGTTTTGGGCTCTCCAGTTCAGGAGTGACAGGGATCTGCTGGGGAGAGTCCAACAGAGGGCTAGAAGGGTGCTGAAGGGATTGGAGCACTGCCTGATGAGGAGGGACTGAGGCACCTGGAGGTGATTAGTCTGGAAAGGAGAAGGCTGAGAGGAGATCTGAGCAATTTCTATAAATATCTGAGGGCTGGGAGTCAGGAAGGAAGGGACAGGGACAGGCTCTGCTCACTTGTGCCCTGGGATAGGACAAGGGACGAAGGATGGAAGCTGCAGCACAGGAAGTTCCACCTCAACATGAAGAAGAACTTCTTGACTGGAAGGGTCCCAGAGCACTGGCACAGGCTGCCCAGAGAGGCTGTGGAGTCTCCTTCTCTGGAGCCTTTGCAGCCCTGTCTAGATGTGTTCCTGTGTGCCCTGTGCTAGATTCTCGGGTCCTGCTCTGGCAGTGGGTTTGGACTGGAAGATCTCCAGAGGTCCCTTCCAACCCCTGACATCCTGTGACCCTGTGGATTTGAGACTGCTTCCTCTTGTCCTGTCACTTGTTGCCTGTGAGAAGAGACCAGAGCTGCAGACAGTGCTGCAGGTGGGGTGTGAGGAGAGCAGAGCCAAGGGGCACAATTCCCTCCCTTGCCCTGCTGCCCACAGCTGCTCTTGCTGCAGCCCAGCACACAGTTGCTGTCTGGGCTGCAATCACAGCCTCATTTAGAGCTTTGCACCAGCCCAGACCCCCAGGTCCTGTTCCTCAGGGCTGCTCTCAGCCATTCCCCACCCAGCCTGGAGCTGTGCTTGGGATTGCACCCACTCAGGGGCAGGACCTTACCCTTGGCCTTGCTGAATGCCCTGAGGTTGGCCTTGGCACAGCTCTGCAGCCTGTGCAGCTCCCTCTGGATGGATCCCTGCCCTCTAGCAAGTCTCCTGTGCCACACAGCTTGGTGCCAGCTGCAAACCTGATGAAGATGCAAGCTCTGCTCCCTTCAGTGGAAGCTCTTCCTAGTTCCAAATCCATGTTACCATCACAATTTCAGAGGACAATCAACCTCAAAGGGATTTTGTTCAAATTCTAAACAAAACCCTGGGCAAAGGGTTTTAGTATAGTGAGGCTGGTGAGACCCTGGCACAGGTTGCCCAGGGAGGTTGTGGAGCACAGAAGCACAGAAGGGGATCAAAGATCTGTGCTCCACAGCCTCCCTGGAGGTGTTCAAGGCCAGCTTGGATGAGTCCTTGAGTGACCTGTTCTAGTGGGAGGTGTCCCTGCCTATGGCACAGGGGGTTGGAACTGGCTGAGCTTTGAGGTCCCTTCCATCTTAAGCCATACTATAACACTACTAAAGCTGGAATTTTCATCTTAGCTGCCCCTTGAACCTTGCTTGGCATCTAGTTTTTCATGCTGTAGATAACCTGGCAGGAGAGAAAAGCTCCTAATGGACTTGTTAAAACTAATTTTATTTCTTTTTTTTTTCTTCTATTTCTCAGAAGCTCCATAAAATGAAGTTCAACGCTGCCCTGTGGACCATCAGACAAGGAACGTGGGGCTGAGAAAAACCTCCTGGGTGATTAAATGCAATCCTTTCCTATCATGTGCAATTAAGGCTGTCTCCAGAGGCTTTGCATTCAAAGTGCATGCCAAGAGAAAAGAATGGGAAGGTCAGAAAGATGGAGAAGAGAAATAAACAGCCAGGGGATATGTGTATGGTGGTCTGATTGTTGTGTCATAGAATCACAGAATCAGTCAGGGTTGGAAGGGACTACAAGGATCAGCCAGTTCCAACCCTCCTGCCATGCCCAGGGACACCCTACCCTAGCTCAGGCTGGCCAGAGCCTGTCAGCAGGCTTTGAGTGCACTAATGAGCACAGAATGGTTTGGATTGGAAGGGAATTTGAAGATTGTCTAGTTCCAGTCCCTTAGTCACAGACAGGGACACCTCCCACTAGAACAGGTTGATCAAGGTCTCATCCAACCTGCACACTAGGGAGGGAGCATCCATAGCCTCCATGGGCAACTTGTTCCAGTGCCTCACTAACCTCACTGCCAAGAATTTCTTCATCTCAGTCTGCCCTCCTCAAGCTCAAAGCCATTGCCCCTTGTTGTATCCCTAAAAGCCCTTGTGAAAAATCAGAAGCACAGAATTCACCAGGTTGGAAAAGACCTCTAGGATCATGGACTCCAACCTATCACCCAACACTTTCTAATTAACTAACCCATGGCACTAATGGGCAACTTGTTCCAGTGCCTCACTAACCTCACTGCCAAGAATTTCTTCATCTCAGTCTCTGCTCCTCAAGCTCAAAGCCATTGCCCCTTGTTGTATCATTAAAAGCCCCTGTGAAAAATCAGAAGCACAGAATTCACCAGGTTGGAAAAGACCTCTAGGATCATGGACTCCAACCTATCACCCAACACTTTCTAATTAACTAATCCATGGCCAACATGGGCAACTTGTTCCAGTGCCTCACCACCCTCACTGCCAAGAATTTCTTTATCTCCAGTCTCAGTCTCCCCTCCTCAAGCTCAAAGCCATTGCCCCTTGTTGTATCATTAAAAGCCCCTGTGAAAAATCAGAAGCACAGAATTCACCAGGTTGGAAAAGACCTCTAGGGTCATGGACTCCAACCTAACACTTTCTAATTAACTAACCCCTGGCACTCAGTGCCTCATGCAGCCTCCTCTTAAACACCTCCAGGGATGGGGACTCCACCACCTCCCTGGGCAGCCCATTCCAATGCCAATCACTCTGTGTAGAATTTCTCCCTAATGTCCAGCCTAAACCTGCCCTGGCACATTTGAGGCTGTGTCCTCTTGTTCTATCCCTGGGTGTAGAAACCAACCTCTACTTGGCTACAGCATTCTGTCAGGTAGTTGTAGAGAGTCCCTCCCTAGCTTGGCTATAGCCCTTTCAGGTACTGGAAGGCTGCTCTAAGGTCTCCTTGCTCCCTACTCTCCCAGCCTGTCTCCACAAGGGAGCTTCTGCAGCCCCTCTGATGACCTTCATGGCCTCTTCTGGGCCCACTCCAACAGTTCCATGCCCTTCTTGTGCAGAGGGCTCCAGAGCTGAGTGCAGTACTTCAGGTGAGGTCTCACCAGAGCAAAGAGGCAGAATCCCCTCCCTCATCCTGCTGGCATAGGAAAACTCTCTCAATCTGTCCCCATAGAGGAGGTTCTGCAGCCCCTCTGATCATCTTTGTGGCTTATTCTGGACCTGCTCCATCAGTTCCATGACCTTCTTCTGCTGGGGGCATCGGAACTGGATGTGCAGTGCTGCAGGCAGGGCCTCAGGAGAGCAGATGTCCAATCTAAGTCTCCCCAGCTCCAGTTCCAAACCATTATCTCTTATCCTGTCATTACAGGCTGCCCAGAGAGGTTGTGGAGTCTCCTTCTCTGAAGCCTTTCCAGGCCTGCCTGGATGTGTTCCTGTGTGACCTGAGCTAGATTGGATGGTCCTGCTCTGGCAGGGAGGTTGGACTTGATGAGCTCCTTGGGTCCCTTCCAACCCCTGACATCCTGTGAGCCTGTGAGCCAATGCAATGCCTTGCAAAGGATCCCTCCTCAGCTTTCCTGTAGTCTGGAAGGGGTCACAGAGGTCACACAGGAACACATCCAGCTGTACTACGAGGATGCTGAGGGGACTGCAGCAGTGCCTGGTGAGGAGAGGCTGAGGGACCTGGGGCTGCTTAGTCTGCAGAAGAGAAGAATGAGAGGGGATTGAATCAATGTTTATAAATCTCTGAGGGCTGGGGGTGAGGAGGGGGGGGACAGGCTCTGCTCACTGCTCCCTGCCATAGGCCAAGCA
>VWZI01004883.1:335-16033 GCA_013396835.1 Psilopogon haemacephalus
AGGGCAGTTCGTTCTCCTTTTCCTCCCCGTCCAGCTGTGTCTGAACAGGAGCTGTTATTGGGTAAATATGTAAGCGGGTAGGCCTCCGGCAGAGGCATGAGGCGGGGAAGGACTTGGAGCATTGGAGTTTATAGATTTAGTCTTGGGATGGGAAGAAAATTCAAGGGAGTTGCTATAGCTTCTATACCTGCTCTGTAACTTTTCCATGCATCTCTCTATCAAAAATATAATTCTGTTATTTTCTCCAATCTGAGAATTTTTATTCTGTCGGCAGTAAACCCACAACACCAGGTATTAGTGTACCTTGGCCTGTTTAGTAGATTTTTTCACTGTGCCAGGGAATTTCTAAGAGCAATGTCTACAAATTGTGTTATGATACAACATTGCACAGTTTGGTAGACCAACATCTCTGATATGCAGAAGCATTGTTTTATAGGCAATTTTTTGAGCTACATGAAATGTGACAATTTTATAGGAGCAGTTTAGAACATCAGATTTGTGCTGGTTTGAACTAATTGGAGAATTTGAATGAGAAATTAGACTATAGGCTGAGAAAGGAAAATACTGATGATGCTACTTCACTCAGGTTTACTGAGAAAGAAAAAAAAAAAAATTGTTCAAGAGTTTTAACCCAAACATAGATAAGTCAGATCACTTTAGGCTGTGGCTGCTTTTATATGGCTCTTTCTCCCTGCTTTTTTGTAGCTGGATCTGAATTATTTCACTAACTTATTTTCTGCTGCTAATCCCCCTGGCCAATCTACCTTCTCTTATCTGCTGCATGAAATGGACAGTGAGATAGGACTGGGGAAGCAGAAAGTGTGGTAGGGTGGTTGTTCACCCCTCTTAGGGACTCTGATCTCTGAGAGGGGTGTGGTGTTTCTGTATTAGCTTTTTACTGTATATATCTGTAACTATCTGTTATACATTATAAATATCTGCTTGTATATTGTGCAAAACTGTAAATAAAAAGCTTCATTTATTAACTTCCAGCCGACCCAGTCCTACCCTGGGTTATTTCAAAGTGGGAGGGGGGTGGGTAACTGCTGAACTACGCACTTGTCCTTTCCTCTTTTATTTCGCTCACTAGTTTTACCCTGTAATGTGTAGAAATAGACTCGATAATTACTTGTCAAAAACATATAAAGCATGCATAAACACAAAATTGTGGAAAATGCGGTCTTGCATAGGCTTCATTTTAGTAGAGCAAACTGAGATCAGTTTACAAAATACACGTGTGTGAGTGGCAACATCAATTCTATACTCTGTTTCAAATCCAAATGACAGTGGAAAGACTCCTTGAAATCCCACAAGACAAATATATTTATGCAAAGTTAACAAATTCCTGCTCTCCTTGCCGCAATATTTTTAATTCAGTGCCTTTTGCTATTATTCCAAGATGTTTGTGTTAACCAAATATGAATGGAGTTTTCTTCGAGGTTGTCATGATAGACCTGAAGGGTCAAAATAGGCCTATAGGTGCTGGCTTGCCCTTTCTGCCTTACCTCTTGTTTTGGAGATGAGGCAACCATAGGAAAAAGGGATAAAAGACCTGGAGCCATAGAGCACTCTGGCTTACACTACTTGTTTTTCTCCTGCATCCCATGGTAAACAAGGTGCACATGCTTGCCTCTTGCTAAGCCTGTACTAGGCCTGTGGTTTCTTCTTATATGGTAATAGCAAACTTGTGGATTCACCCAAATATGGTTAAAGCTTGGCTTACTGCCACTCTGATTGGATAACCTAATTCTGTCCAAAAGGTCTCATCATTATCTCGGGCATTGATATAAAAACAGATGAGCAGGTAACACAACATGGTTCTGCCATGCTTTTGCTTTTATTCTGTGTTCTGCATCCGTGCCTGTTATGCTTTCTTATTATATATAGCAATATAAGCTATATTCCAGCCTGGAACCATTTCAAGGAGCAATTTCAATTGCATTCATACAATTAGCTGCATACAACAGCTAGTGTAAGAGAAACACATCTGCTGAGACACATCACAAGACCTCTGCCTGCAACTGCCAGAGCAGCCTGCATCTCCTGAGACACACAGAAGTCCAAAGAAAGCCAAGACCAGGTCAGTGATCATCTGCACCCCTTCCCAGGCAGCCTGTGAAGCTGAGAAGGAGCTCTGCAAGCCTCAGCAGCCAGCCAGTGGCCAGACCAGCCACAAAGGCAAAAGAAACTCTGCAAGTGTTCTGGGAACTCTCATTTTGTTGATAACCCTGCAAGACAGGAGAAATTATATTTGTGAGTAAAACCTAATGCTTCCTTTGTTTTCCTTACCTCTGCCCTATGCAGAGAGACCCTGAATTCCATCTAGTGGCCAAGCAGCACTATTGATTGCAAGAAATCTCTTTCAGTGTTAATTAGTTGAGTTACAACTGTATTAATTGTTTAATGCATATTGGTAGTTAGTACGAGATCTAGATATAATTTATGTAATCGTTCCTTGACTGTAACAAAAGAACCAGTCTATCATTAAAATTTAGTGGTTGGGGGTGGAAAAGTTTGGATATTGAAATAAATAAACAATATTAATTTCAGAAAATCATCTCACATTAATTAATCATAACCCCTTCCATCACACAGGTTTCCCTGGTAGCTCTGACACACATCCTGTTCAGTTTCATTCTGTGTAGAACAATCTCTTTTCTGTGTTCAGCAGTTTTCATAAGTTGTTATTTAAACAACTGTGTGAAACTTGAAAGCATGAGAGAGCAGAACCTGTACTTTTGGGAGATACAGAGTGAAACTAGGCTACTAATAAAATAAAGTTCAGATGTGCCTTCTAACCATCTTTTCACTAAGGTTTGTACCTTGGGTGGGCAACAAAACCAAGAGAAACTTTTGTTTATGACTGACTTATAAATGCTTCTTGAAAACTTGTCCTTTTCATACCATCTTAATAAATGTAACCAAATTCTCCTGCTAGCCAAATTAATTGAAATTGTATAGGTAATTGAATACATATAGGTATGACAAATGATTCTTTGAGAGGGGCATTTTAAAAATATGTATCCTAGTTCCTTATATTGAAACAACTGTATCTCATTTTAGTTGCTGTAAAAGCTTTTTATGATAATAGAACCTGTGTGCATCATCTGTGGAAAAATAAATATGTATTCATGTTTTTAAAAACATCAGTGGGCTTGTATACAGGGAAATCAAATGAACCTAGAGACAGTCTTTATTTTCTCTTTCCATAGGTTTTGGCTCTTGGAAGGTGAATTTATATACTAAGGGGATTTAAATTTAACTTAGGAAACTATTCTAAACTACTGCTCTCCATATGCAGTTGCATAATGCAAGAATGAGAGATGAAGAAATCTGCAGAAAATAAGTATTAATATTCCTGTCTAGAAAGATTATAAAACTTACAAAGGCATCTACATTATGTTGGGAATGTGGCAAAGGAAAAGGTTCAACAGATACGTCACAATCATGCAGAGTTGCTTCCTGAAAAATGCACAAAAACATTGGGAAAATGCTTACGGGGCAATTAAAGAAAGACTGGGGAAAAAGAAAAATAAATGAAGAGAACAGAAGGCTAAATATTGGTAAGATGTTAGCTTTCTGGTGCAGACAGACTATAGCAGCTGTGCTAATGGCTATGAGCATATATGGTCAGTCACAGGAGTGACATAAAACATCAAGACCTTAATGGATGAATTTAACCACCCTGTCTTCAACCAAACCAAAAGTGATTCCACATATGAAAAAAAGACCTTAATATACATTAAAAAAAAACCTAAAGATGTTAAAATTTAAAGAAAGTGTTTTCTTTATTAAAAGCTAAAAATGAGAGAGTTTGGGGTTGTTTTTAAGTCTTGATAAATACATGTTTTTGACATCAGCAATGAAATAGTTGTATCCTTTATGGGTAGGTGACATTTTGCAAGAAAATGTGATCTATTCAAGAAAAGTTTTTACATTATCCTCAGGGAGAAAACTCACTGAAATTGTCCATTGAGTATTCATATAATGAAAACACAGAATATTGTAGGCCTATATGAAATAATTTAACCTACGGATGGTATAAGAGAGGTTATGTATTAGCTACCTCAGTTTTGGATTTCTTTTTCTTCTTAGTCACTGTTCTTCAGTGTATTTCTAAAGCAAAATCCCAACCTACATATTCCTATACAATGTGCAAAAGCAACAAGCATTTGAATGAATGAGACAAGCGATGAGTAAGTAACAATAGTGCAGTAATTCATACTACCACGTTACTTATGTTTTTCTGTTTTCAAATAAAAACCTCAAAATAATGTAGTACAGCAATGAGAATATAACCTGAAGCATAGAGATCATAACCTGAAGTAGGTCACTTTGCCTAAAAATGCTTCCTTAGTTTGTGAAGATGTTTTTCTTTCTTGTTTGTGACAAATACTTGTGAGTAAGAAGTTAGTGCTGCTGGGGGTGGGCATAAATAAATAAATAAATGTTTACATATAATACATAAATACAAATAATTATTTTTAACATTACAAATAATAAATAATTTACAAATCCAGAAGTAATCTGTGACATTATATTCAGCAGATTATATACTCGCAGTTGTTGATTCAAGCTATCTTAGCTAATTGCTTTGATAAGCTGTCTCCTATAGTATCCTGATGCTGCCCAAACTTAATTCAGAGAAGTCACAGTGGCCTGTGGAACTCATGGAGAGTTCCAGAGGAATGACAGGAATGTAATAATTTGTCTCCAAGTGAATGACAAAATGTTAATGCTGTTTTTCAAATGGTTAAAATGTACAGAGAGCAGGCTAGCAAACGGGAATATTGAATCATACATGAAATAATGGGACTTTTTATTTNATTCTAATATTACCTCTCTCTTTTGGTGAATCAAGACGCAGAGAGAGTGAAACGTGAGTATGTATAGAAAATTATTAAAAACTTCCTTCAATTTCTCTTTGGTTACATAGTACACATTTATTGGAACTAATACACAATTAGTGTAGTAACCAACTAATAAAAATTCAGGAAAAAATGGTAGCTTTTTTGGGTTTTGTTTATTTGGGGGCTTTTGCTTTTTATTTTTTTGTTTTATTGGGTTTTTTATTGTTTTGATGATTTTGTGTTTGGTTGTTTTTTTTTTCTTTAGGGAGTGAAAGGCTGCAATTCTGCTAAAGGGATGGGAAAAATAGGACTTAAGATTTTATCAGTTGCTTATGTTTATCTGTTGTTTTGGAGTAGGCCTTGAGAACAGTTATCCACTGATGAATATATGACTAAGAAGTTTGCAAATTGCATGAACAAAGGCACATAAGAGTACATTTCATTCCAGTGGAAGGGTTACATACTAGTATGATTCTTTCTGGGAAGCAGTAGAAAAAAGGATCTTTATATCTGTAATCACATCAAATTTCTGTCATCCTGTATCAAACACTGAGGTAGTCTAACAAAAGATAAGTAAGTTTACTGTTGTTTCACCGGTAAATCCACAACCACTTCTGATCTACAGAATACCAACACATTTCACCTACATTCATGGAGCTAGGGGAGACATTTGCCCACTTTGGGTAAAGAGATGATTTGTGTGTGTTGATTAGGACACACTGAAGTTTTCAAACATCCCATAATGGTTTAGTGAAAGGGCTAACCTGCCTGCTCTCCCAACACTAAATTCTGCCCCAACTGAGGGGCAGAATAACACACGCGACTCAGGGCTGAGATAAAGAGATGAGATATGAGGTTAATATAACATGAGATATCATGATGACAATGCATAATTACCTTAGGTAATAATCTAACTGATCTAATAATACAAGGCATGATTACCTTAGCTTAGCTCATTTGCCGAAGAAGCAGAGTGAAATGCAGGAAAAAAATCCCAAACAGCATAAAACAGAAAACCAAAACTGGCAGCTACCTGACTCCCACACTGAAATGTAAAATATCTAAAGGGTGGGTGTCAAGTGGATGGGGCAAATCTCTTTTCTCTGGTCAGCAGCAATAAGACAAGGAGCAATGGCTACAAATTGGAACACAGAAGGTTTCACCTCAGCTTGAGGAGAAACTTCTTTACAGTGAGGGTGACAGAGCACTGGAACAGGCTGTCCAGACGGGTTGTGGAGTCTTCTTTCAAAACTCACCTGGATGCATTCCTGAGTAAACTACCCTAGGGGATCCTGCCTTGGCCAGGAGGTTGGACTCAATGATCTCTGGAGGTTCCTTCCAACCTCTAAAGTTCTGTGATTCAGTGAAAAGCTTCAATAGATATATCAGTCATGAAAGATGGACTGGGGTCATCTTAGAGGTTCTTTCCGATCCAGATCATTCTATGATTCCAAGATTCTAATATGTCATTTCCTGAAAGAAATGGGAAAAATAGATCATTTGGAGAGGAGGATACTAGCAAACTGTGTGGCCTTTTAAAAAATTTTAATAACATGTGGGGTATTTTGTTTGTTTGTTTGCTTTAAAAGCTCTTCCTCCTATGACTTCACAACAGGTGAATTTTCCCAAGTGTTTTACTAGGCCCTGAATTTACAATGGTAGAACTTGATGTGGATCATCTATTGCTGGACAACATGGGATTTCTGACATTTTGGACATTTAAAGCTAAGTACAAGAGACAGCATAGGACTGTGTGTTTTAGGACACATGTATTGCTCCCTTACAATGTTTGGGAAATATTTGTGTTCAAGATTTAAAATACTTGTCTCTTCTGTTCACCTAACTTCATCCATCACCAGTAACATTGGCTGAAATCAAAGGTCAGTCTATGGAATCTAAAAATAGTGAAAAATTTTTCATATGGCCGTGAAAAATTTGATAACTCAACTACTTGACATGGCATAGTTCAACTTTAATTGTATCTTGAGAGGTCTGAAAGACTTACTTATTACCATGGGCAGACTGGATGCCAGTGCCAGTTTGGCACAGCCTGGCTGAAATACAAGCAGACTGAGAATTAAATGTATTTTTATATAAAAATTACTGGCTTACTAGGGATCCCTAAGCCAGTTATTTTACATTTTCTGTAAAGTAGGTATTATAATCAGTGAACTATTAGACACCTCATTTTACTAAAATCTGCTCTGTAATGTATGTGCCATCTGTTCACTATAGTCTCAGAAAAAACAGATTGTAATTCAGTTCTATAATTATGCCACCAATCACATAAGGCAGTTTATAGCTGTCTTTTTACTTTGCAAAAGTGCACCAAAATAATAGGACATAGTTCAGTTTATTTGAAAAAAAATGTTAATGTTGGTGACATATGACAAGCCTTACTTTCATGGATATCCTTCCCATACATTCTTCTAGCCACAGTAATCTGTATTCTCTAAACTAGTCTGGAAGCATACTTCAGTGACTGCTTCTCAGTGCCTCATTATCTGAAATAGTGATCTCGCAGATTCACAGATTGCATGGGGCTGGAAGGGGCTCTCAAAGGTCCTCTTGTCCAACCCCCCTGCAAGCAGCAGGGACACCTCTGACTAGATCAGACTTCCCAGGGCCACATTAAGTCTGATCTTGAATGTCTTCAGGGATAGGGCTTCAACCACGTCTCAGGGCACCCTGCTCTAGCATTTTACCACTCTCATCGTAAAAAACTTCTTCCTTATGTCCAACCCAAATCTGCCCTGCTCCAGTTTATAACCATTGCCTCTCACTCTATCACCACAAGCCCTTCTAAACAGTCCTTCCCCAACTTTCCTGTAGTTCCCCCTGAGACACTGAAATGTAGTTGCAAGGTCTTTCCAGAGATTTCTCTTCTCCAGGCTGAGTAGACTCAACTGTTTTAGCCTGTCTTCATAGGAGAGGTGCTCCAGCCCTTGGATTATCCTGGTGGTCCTCCTCATAGCATCTCATAGCCTAAGAAGGACAAGTTATTTGTTTGTGGTACTAATTAACAGTCCAGGAAAGAAATTAAATCCAGATTGAATAATACATTAAAAATAACTTAGACACTATGCAAAAATAAACCAGAAGGAAATATTGAGCAGCATCTACCAATATAGAAAATTCATAACATTGTCATGAGGCTCCCATCAGTGGTTGAGCTGGTCAGTCAGTTCAATTTATAAACTCTCAAGTTTCTCTTTCTTTCTTTCTTTCTTTCTTTCTTTCTTTCTTTCTTTCTTTCTTTCTTTCTTTCTTTCTTTCTTTCTTTCTTTCTTTCTTTCTTTCTTTCTTTCTTTCTTTCTCTCTTTCTTTCTCTCTTTCTTTTTTCTTTCTTTCTTTCTCTCTTTCTTCTTTTTTTTCTTTCTTTTTTTTTTCCCCTCCCTCCATATTTCTATTCAAACATTCTGAATTTTAGCAATTTGAAATAATTTTCTCACAGTTATCTGATTTATTCATAGTTGGGGTGGTGCACATCTTTGTTCTTTGGGTAAGATTGTTTTAACCATTCCCCCACTTTCCTAGTATTTATCTCCTAGCATTTATTGCAAGTATTCATCAAACTTGTCACAAGGTGTCATAGCTATCCACTGTTTTTTCTGGTAGACCATGGCCCTCTAAGGTAGTCTAGAAGATATGTTATTATATATAGTCACATACTGTAGGAACAGTTATTTCTTTATAGACTAATCATGAGTCATGAGTCATCTCTCATATCATGAATCATCTTGGCTCATGATGGTTTGAATTTCGGTTTGCTAAATAAAGTATTCAAGTGCAAAATGAAGGAAAATAAAAATTCAAAGGGATTTGAATTATATTCAATATTTAAAGAACTGTTCACTGGCAAATGACATGAAAGAAGAAGAAAAAGCCTGTTTATCTGAGAGTTTGGTCTGGTACCTAGTTTTTGATCCTTTCAGATAAAACACCACAGTAAAACATTTTAAAAAGATTTAGTAGTTTAACACATGTAAAGAGAGAGAATTCAGTTAATGGGATTCTTCCAAAAAAGTAGGTTTTTTGGTTGGTTGATTTTGTATTGGTTTTGTGTTTCCTGTTTTGGTGTTGGTGGTTTTTTTTGGTGTGTTTCTCTCTCTCTCACTCTTTTTTTTTTTTTTTTCCCATTTGTTTTTTAATTTTTTTAACAGGCTCAGGAATTCTCCTTAAATTCAGACTAAATCCCTTGGTGTCAGTTTTATTACTTTTTACATGAATATGATCATTCGATTTTTGCTGGTCTTAAAACTACTCTGCCCTTAGAGAAATTTTGCTTTCATAGCTTAGCATTTCCAGCATTTGCTTTCCTAGTAGTGTTTTGAAAGCTGTAATTTTGATTTTGAATCTGAGTTTTATGCAGCACAATATGGGTTAGTAGAAAATAAAGGTACTTTCTGGATAAAATTTGTGTCCTAAGTCTAGGCATTGTTCCAGTTATTTGAGCCAAGCAAATAAATTTTTCAATGACTTAATTATCTTTAAGTTTATGGAATATCTCCAAAAAAGCAGTCTCAAATTTTATAAAATATTCAGTTTCATTTCAGCAATTTCTTATATACTGTATTGCATTTTAAATGAATATTTAAAATTAAAAGTTTGGGGACTGGTAGAATACATCTGGAATATTGGATAATATTTTTCTCTTTATTTTGCATAGTATAGGAATTCTTAATGGAATTTGCATCCATAAAATTTTACTGCTGCTAAGTTTTGCAGATTATAAACTCAGAAGTTTTACTTAGAGTGTGTGCTTTGAAACAGCAAAGTGGAGAAAGTACAGTCTGAGAGCAGTCTGGCATTGACAGGTGCCAGTTGTATATCTACCTCCCAGTGATTTAGAAACACAATAAGTTAGACTTAAGAACGTAAGTGGAGAGGGCTGAAAGTGTTTTTCCCTGTTGGCCACAGGTATATTGCTACCATTCTTTTTGTTAGCTTGGACTATGGAAAAGGTAGATTAGAGCAACATGCAGACATAGTGTCTCTTTCATGACCTAGCTGAAGGAGGATTGAACTAGATAACTTTTAAAGGTCCCTTCCATACCACTGCACAATTCTACAGTCTTTTCCTCATGCATACATGTGAACTGATCCAATCTAGGATCCTCAAGGTTCTGCCATTTGTGGGGCTTGATAACCCAGACACAGTGCTCTGCTAACTGTAGCTACTGGTGGTTGATTTTTGGACACCTCCAGGGGTGGTGACTCTACTACTTCCCTGAGCAGCATGTTTCAATACCTGACCATTCTTTCATCAAAGAAAACTTTTCCTAACATCCAACCTAAACCTCCCCAGGTGCAATTTGAGGCCATTTTCCCCTTGTCCTATAGCTAGTCACTTGGGAGAAGAGGCCAAGGTTATGATTATTAATAATAAGTTATGAATTATTCATAAAGTTTAAATGATTATTAGTTTGTTCTTTTTTTTTAATCAGGAAAATTCCCTGGAATTCTTTGGATGTTTGGTCGACAACAGGCAATTACGCAAAGGATATTTATAAACACAGAATTAAAGGGTTCAAACAGTCAGAACTTGGAAAATAGGGACCTGATGACAGAGTAAATTCTAACCATGCTGTACTCACAGACGCCATAGATACAAAGTGTCCCAGGAGAGGAGGAGGAAAGATTTGCCTTGTCCCTGGCTGATGGTGGAAAACTGCAATGCACTCTGCAAACATGTGGCTGTTGTGAAAGAGCTGTGAATAGATCTCCTGTCCTGGTGACAGGCAGCAGGAAAAAGGAACAATGGCTCTAAATCACCCCCTTAAATATACTATTTTGAAGGTGAAACTGGCCAATATGCACTAGAATTCATTGTTTTGGCCAGTGAAGTCAGAGTCCTGTGCCTAGGTGTCCATCCTTGCGCTTGAGGGGCAGCATAAAACACCTGACTTAGTCATGTGCCATGCCCTCATTGTTTTGCTCACACCATCAAGCCCTGGACCTTGCTACAGGAGGAGGAGAGCAGCGGTTTGAACTAATTTGGCAGGATTTATGCCCTACCAGGACAGCCAACCACCACCTCACCACAATCTCCCTCCTGGTAGTTACAAGGATCAAGGCCTCCCCTCAATCTCCTATTCTTTGAACTAAACAATCCCAGTTCCCTCAGCCACTCTTCAGAAGACCAGAACATAGTATTCAAAGTGCTGGGTGCAGTGGCATGATCACTTCACTGCTCCTGCTGATCACACTGTTCCTGATACAGGCCATGAAGCTGTTGACCGTCTTGGCTACCCTGACATAATTCTGCATGATGTTCAGATGGCTGTCAGCCAGCACCTCAGGTTCTTTTCTACCAAGCCAATTTTCAGCCACTCTTCCCCAAGCCTGTGGTGTTGCATAGGGTTGTGTTGTGACCCAAGCACAGGACCTGGTACTTGGCCGTGTTAAACTTCTTACAGCTGAGTTCTGCCCACCAATCTGTTCAGATCTCTCTATTTTCTGAGCAGATCAACGCTCCCACCTAATTTGATCTCACCTGAAGACTTAGTGAGAGTGCCCTTAATTCCTTCATCCAGATCATTGGTAAAGTTATTAAACAGAACTAGCCCCAAAACTGATCCCCGGGGAACGCGACATGTGACTAGATGCCAGCTGGATTTGACTCCACTCACCACAACTCTCTAAGGTTAGCTATTAGTACAGTTTTCACCCAGATGAGAGTACACTTAAGGCACAAGCTGCCAGATTCTCCAGGAGGATGCTGTGGGAGACAGTATCAAATGCTTTACTAAAGTTCATGCAGGTGACATCCACAGCCTTCCCCCTGTCCGCTAGGAGGGTCACCTAGTCATAGGAGACTGAGTTGATCAAGCAGGACCCACTAACCCATGCTGACTAGGCCTGATGCCTGGTTGTCCTTCACATGTCATGTGAGTTCACTCAGGATGAATTGTTGCATAATCTTCCCTGGTACCAAGGTCAGCCTGACATGTCTGTAGCTCACTGGATACTCCTTCTGGCCCTATTTGTATATAGTCGCCATGTTGGCAAGCCTCCAGACACCTGGGACCTTCCCTGTCAACCAGGACTGCTGATAAATGATGGAAAGTGGCTTGGCAAGATCCTCTGCCAGCTCTCTCAGGACTCTCAGGTGGATCCCATCTGGCCCCATAGACTTGTGAGTGTCCATGTGGCAAGCAAGTTGTTAACTGTTTCCTTCTGGATTATAATGTGTTTATTCTGCTCTCCATCCCAGTCTTCCTGCTCAGGGGGTTGAATACCCTGAGGATAACTGATCTGACTATGAAAGACTGAGGCAAAGAAGGCTGTGGATGTAGTCTACCTGGACTTCAGCAAAGCCTTTGACACAGTCTGCCATAGCAAACTCCTTGCCAAGCTGGCAGCCCATGGCTTGGGCAGGGGTACTCTGTGATGGCTTAAGAACTGCATGGATGGCTGGGCCCAGAGAGTGGTGGTGAATGGTGCCACATCTAGTTGGTGACTCTACTGGTGTGCCCCAAGGATCAATGCTGGGCCCAGTCTTGTTTAATATCTTCATTGATGGTCTGGATGAGGGGATTGAGTCCAGCATCAGTGGGTTTGCGAATGACACCAATCTGGGAGCACTTGTCAATCTGTGAGAGGCTAGGAGGGCTTTGCAAAGGGACCTGGACAGGCTGGACAGATGGGCACAGTCCAGTGTCATGAGCTTCAACAGGTCCAAGCAGCAGGTTCTGCACTTTGGCCACAACAACCCCATGCAGCACTACAGGCTGGGGACAGAGTGGATGGAGAGCAGCCAGGCAGAGAGGGACCTGGGTGTGCTGGTAGACAGCAACTCAGCAGTGTGCCCAGGTGGCCAAGGAGGCCAATGGCATCGTGGCCTGTATCAGGAATAGTGTGGCCAGCAGGACCAGGGAGGTCATTCTGCCCCTGTATTCAGCACAGGTTAGGCCACACCTAACTTGTGTGTGAGTCCAGTTCTTGGACCTTCCATTTAAGAAAGATGTTGAGATGCTTGAATGTGTCCAGAGAAGGGCACCAAGGCTGGTGAGGGGGATGGAGTACAGCTCAATGGGGAGTGGCCGAAGGAGCTAGGGTTGTTCAGCCTGGAGAAGAGGAGGCTCAGGGGAGACCTTATCACTCTCTACAACTACCTGAAAGGAGGTTGTAGCCAGGCAGGGGTTGGTCTCTTCACCCAGGCAACCACTGACCAAAAGAAAGTACACAGCCTCAAGCTGAGCCAGGGCAGGTTTACGCTGGATGTTAGGAAGAAATTTTTTTGCAGAAAGAGTGATTGGCATTGGAATGGGCTGTCTGGAGAGGTGGTGGAGAGTTTAGAACACTGGATATGGCACTGAGTGTCATGATTTAGTTGATTAGATAATATTGGGTGATAGGTTGGACTTAATGATCTTGAAGGTCTTTTCCAACCTGGTTAATTCTGTGATTCTGTGATTGAGTGCTTCAGCCTTTTTCTTATCCTTAGAGGCAATGTTTCCCTCTGCATCCAGTAAAGGATGGATATTCTCCTTTATTGTCTGTTGCTAATATGTTTCTCAAAACAGTTTTTGTTATCTCTTACAAAAGTGGCCTGATTGATCTCTATATAGTCTTTTACATTTTTAAATTTTCTCTCTGCTGACCTAAGGAGATACCTCTCACTCTTCTCAAGCCTTCTGTCCCCTCTTCCTAAAGTAGTAAACACTCCTTTTTCCCTCTCAGTCCAAGAGCAAGTTCCGTGTCCTGTCAGCCCAGTTATTTTTCCCACCACTTTGTCTTAAGATGCAGAAGCAGATTGTTCCCATGTGCTTTGAGGACTTCCTTCTTGAAGAATGTCCAGTCTTCCTTTGCCCTTCAGGACTGTCTTCCAAGTGACTCTTGCAATCAGTGTCCTGAACAGGCCGAAATCTGACCACTGGAATGGTTTTGCTGGCGTTGGGAATGGTTTTGCTGGCCACTGTCCTTCACCAAGAATAAGAACACCATCATTTCAGGGTTGCTAAGCCCAAGATAGACTCCAGCCACTCATCTCTCACCAGCCTTTCTCTGTTTGTAAACAGTGGGCCTAGCAAGGTGCCTTCCCTGGTGGGCTCCCTCACCAGATGTGTTAGGAACTCATCTCCACACACTCCAGCAACTGTTTCCTCTCTGCTGTGCTGCATTACAAGCAGATGTGATGAATTAAGCCCCTCCATGAGAACAAGGGCTAGCTATTTTCATGGAACTCACTTATATCAGCTGATTTCAACGGTGGCTTCCCATTATTATTTTCTACACTATTTATTGATTTTAAATTAATATTCTGGTTGAAGAAAGCTTCTTCTTTTTACTAAGACACTCTTACTGTAAAGTACACATGTACGTACACTCATATGCATGTCCATTCATGCAGATGCACATCCATGCACACAAGTACAAATATATGCCATATTTTTTGTCTTACTGTCTATTTAAGATGTCTTAAAATTTATTTATTCCAACTGATCAAGTGTCTCTTGCTTCTTCTTTCATACGCAACTCCTTCATCATACTTTTGAATTACAGCTTTTCTGAGGAATGATCTCAGGCAATATCTGCCTTCAAAAGATTCCATGGCAATGCTAATAAAAGCTTTGGTAATATGCAAAATATTATGAAATGTTTCAAATATTTTAGAAATTTTAGAAAATAAATAAAAGTAATAAGTAACACTTAAGGCTAAAAAAATTCCAACAAACTAAAAAAGCAATTGTAGAGGAAGTCTGAGCATTTACCCGTATCAGGCAATTCAGGAGTTATATCCAACTTAAAAATGTAGCACTTTACTGTAACAAGATGATTACTTCTAGATGAATGTCATGGTAGGCCTGAATAGGCCAAAATAGGCTAACACAGGTCCTGGCTTGCCTAGACATATTTCTCTGCTCTCCCTCCTTCCGTTGTGGGGAGAAGCAACTGCGGGAAAAAGAACAAAGAACCTGGAGCCACTGAGTCTAAGGACGCTGGCTTGCCCAGACTTGTTTTGCTCCTGTTTGCATCCTGTGGTAAACATTTGGCTTGTGCCTGCCTCGTGCAAGGCCTATGTTTTCCCAAACTTGGGTAAACCGGGCCTGTGGCTTCACCTAATATGGTGAAGCTTGGCTAACTGCCATTCTGATTGGCTGTTTTGTGTCCAAAGTCCCATTAGTCTCAGGCTGTACTGATAAAAAGAGATGAGCAGGTAACACAATGTGCTCTGACATTGTATTCATGCTCACCTGCTGCTGTTGCCACCATTGCTCTCTGCTTCTGGCAGTGTTCTGCCTCACTGCCTTATTACATCCTGAATTGCCTGGAAATGGTCTGCTCTGAGTTTTCTAGGAACTGGCACCAGATGCCTCCACACAATCAGCCTGCATAGCCAGCGTGACATCATGCTGAGACTACACATTGCAAGACATCCTGCCTACACCTGACAGTCTCCTGCCAAGACGGGGAGTCCTGGAGGCACACAGATCATCCAGAGGAACCAGGATAAGGTCACAGATCATCTGCCTCTTTTTCCCAGCAGCCTGTGAAGTCTGGGAAGAATCAGATGCCACAGCAGCTAAGAAAATACCAACAGAACCCCATGCAAGCATTTGGGTACTGTCTGAAGCTGTAGCTAGCCCTGCGAGATGGAAAATAATATTTGTAAGTAAATATTTAAAGCCTCTTGTAATTTACCAGTTGCCTTCTGCCATAAGCAGAAAGAAGCTTCCTTGAGTTTATCTAGTGGGCAAGTGGCACATCAACCACAAGAACCTTCTCTTCCAGTTCAATTGGGTTTAAATGTTTATATATTGCTAGTTATATACTCTAGATCCAGTTATTAATTTGTATAATGTTTCCATGATCATTGCAAAGAGAATCTGATTATTATTAAAA
>VWZI01004886.1:3694-14109 GCA_013396835.1 Psilopogon haemacephalus
TTATTTGATTTTTTTTTTTTTCCCTCCCAGGTCAAAACCTGCTTAAATTGGTGCAAGGCAATAAACTTTATTGTTTGTTTGTTTGTTTGATTGGGTTTTTTTTGTTGTTCCCCTTTCTCTCAACATTTGTGATACAAAATCTCCCTGTGTAAATTCAGCCCAAATTGAGCTGCCAATCATTGCTGAATAGGCTGTGCAGGGCCTGGCAACTCTAAGAGTTGACATTGCGAGGTGTTAAGGTGCACCATCATCAGTGATGCCTGAAATAGGTTCACTAATGAGTCACTAATGACTCATGTTTGGCTCTTTTAACGCACAAGTCCAGGACTACCTGGGAATTTAAGGTACAATGTGATGAGGATTTTCAGGGAAGTGCCTGCACAACTTGAACTGCTTGAATTAAAAGCAGTTTCCAACACAAAGGATGTATCTTGAAGAGGTTGTTTCAGCAATGAAAGCATTTCATTGCCACCTAGGGTTTGAATAGAAGTTCCTTTTTTTTTTTTTCCATACAGCTAATAATTTGACAGTTTACTGAGTTCTGTCTCATTCTTTTATTAACAGAATTTGTGAACCTCAGCAGTTACAAGATCATAAACTGATTATCTTTAAACCTTTTATTAGTGTAAAAAAGGAATGCAAATCCACTCCCTCCCTCTGTGTTACCTCTTCGTGTTTTACTCCATCAGGGAAAAAAATCCTCCCAACCTCTTTTTTCCTAAAATAGGAGCTAAACAGATGTTCAGCACTGCTGAGGCTTTTCAGATCTCTTACCACTTAGATTCAGCTATAACTTATCAATTCCTTGTAGACTTGAAGTAGAATTCCTTAAATGTAATTATCTATCTCTAGACAGAGCAAGTACAGCTCAAGAGTTGTGTTCAGCTCTGGGCCACTCACTGCAGGAAGGACACTGAGGGGCTGCAGCCTGCCCAGAACAGGGCAGTGAGGGTGGAGAAGGGTCTGGAGCAGCTGGGGGTGAGGAGGGGCTGAGGGAGCTGGGGGTGTGCAGGCTGCAGAAGAGGAGGCTGAGGGCAGAGCTCATTGCTCTCTGCAGCTCCCTGCAGGGAGGTTGGAGAGAGGAGGGGGCAGACTCTGCTCCCGGGAGCAGAGGAAATGGCTCCAAGCTGCCCCAGGGGAGGTTCAGGCTTGATACTAGGAAATATTTCTTCCCAGAGAGCTGGGGAGAGTCCAGCAGAGAGCTACGAGGATGAGTGGGGGACTTGAGCATCTCCCCTGTGGAGAGAGACTGAGAGCCCTGGAGCTGTTTGGTCTGGAGAAGGCTGAGAGGGGATCTGAGCAATGTCTATAAATATCTGAGGGGTTGGGGACAAGTGTCTGGGACCAGTCTCTTTTGGGTGGTGCACAGCAATAAGCCAAGGAGCAATGGATACAAACTGGATCAGAGAAGGTTTTGGTTCAACATGAGGAGAAACTTCTGTACAGTGAGGGCTACAGAGCCCTGGAGCAGGCTGCCCAGAGAGGTTGTGGAGCCTTCTTCTCTAGAGACTTTCCAAACCTGCCTGGGTGCATTCTGGAGCCCCTGGGACAAGAGGGATGTGGAGATGCTGGAGGTGTGCAAAGAAGGGCCCCGAGGATGCTGAGAGGGCTGCAGCAGCTCTGCTGTGAGCACAGCCTGAAAGAGTTGGGGCTGTGCAGGCTGCAGAAGAGGAGGCTCCCACGGGACCTTCTGGTGGCCTTCCAGGATCTGAAGGGGGCTACAGAAAAGCTGTGGAGGGACATTTTAGGCTATGAGGGAGTGAGAGGAGTGGGGGAATGGAGGAAAGCTGGAGGTGGGGAGATTGAGAGTGGAGGTGAGGAGGAAGTTGCTGAGCATGAGAGTGGTGAGAGCCTGGAACGGGGCCCTGGATGCATTCCTGGATGCATTCCTGTGTGAACTATCCTGGAGGATTCTGCTTTTGACAGGGGGGGTTGAACTGGATCATCTCTGGATCCCTCTGAAGGTCCCTTCCAGCTCCTAATGTTCTGTGATTCTGTGGTAAGTGGCCTCAGCTTCTGTCACTAGTGCCAGGTTGAGTCTCCACAGAGGCAGTGTCCATGTCCTGTCTTGATTGCATCTTTTACAGAAGACTCCTGGAGTCCAGAGAAGACTGAGAAAGTTGCCTTCTAAACACCACTTCTCAAATCCAGTGCCAGTAAAGAGCTGTGGCAGATGTCACCTTCTCCACTTCCACTGGTTTCTTGTCAGGACATTGAATCTGGTTATTTTTTTCCCTCACTGTTTTGATGCACACTGTTCTCTCTGGTGGTTAATTGTCATCTAGCAGCTTGGAGAAAATGATTTTCAGTGAAGGACAAAGGCCAGCTTGCAGAAATCTATCCTAAGACACAGAAAACATAATTGGCTCTATAAATAGAAAACCAAGTTTTGTTTCTGAAGTGAGAAGCAGTGGAATAATTTCCAGCAGAGAGGCTTTTGGTTCGTTTATTTATTTATTTCAGTGAGACAGGTCCTATTTTTGTTCAATTGAAATTAATGCAATAAAAAATATCAGTACTGAGGACTTTGATTAGAGAAATATTGATAATGGAAATGATATCTGGGCCATGGCTTGGAACACAAATCCCTGTATAATGAAAAATGTGTGTTGCTGTTGCTATCATCAGTGCAAAATCGATGGCGCTGCTCTGCCTGGCCTTTTGGATTTTTTCACTGCTGTCCTGCTCTGAGCTGGACCAGCACCAATGCTGCTCAGGGCTGTGAATTCCCAGCTCAGTCTCTGCTTTCTGAGGCACTGTCTGAAGGTTAGGGCAGCTTTGCACAGCCAAGGGCTGCTGCTAGCAGGGAGAAGCTGGTGGAGAGTACCTGTCCAGGGCTGGAGTGCAGACCAAAGTCACTGCTCAATCTTGAGCCCTGCACTGGGGTGCAGTGAGTCAGAGATGGCACCTGCAGGGAGGAGAGGGCAGGACAGGAGACTCCAAACTGACCAACAAAGGATTCCATCCCATAGGCATAATTTTCAGATTAAAGCTGAGTGGTCACGACAGCAAAAGCCTCTTCTTCAATGTCCAAAATTCATCATGATCCGTGCATTCCTGAGTCTAGCTTCAGCATCCAGCCCCAAAATCCTGTTCCTGGCTGGTCTCAGCAGCTGAGACCAGCCAGGAACTTGCCCAGAGCCTGACCCCAGCGTCAGTCTCTCTCCCTTCTTCCCTTTCACTTCTCTTTGGGAAGGCAGAGGGGCTCATGGAGTGTCTCTGGCACTCATCTGGTGGCCAGCAGAGCCCTCACTGATCAGTATTTGGTATAGTTTCATAGAATCATAGAATCATAGAATGGTTTAAGTTGGAAGAGACCTCAAAGATCATCCAGTTCCAACCCCCCTGTGCCATAGGCAGGGACACCTCCCACTAGATCAGGTCACTCAAGGCCTCATCCAGCCTGGCCTTGAACACATCCAGGGAGGGAGCAGCCACAACCTCCCTGGGCAACCCATTCCAGTGTCTCACCACCCTCACTGTCAAGAACTTCCTCCTAACATCAATTTTCAATCTCCCCTCTGCCAGTTTGAACCCATTCCTCCTCGTCCTGTCATTACAAGACCTTGTGAACAGTCCCTCCCCAGCCCTCCTGTAGCCCCCTTCAGATACTGGAAGGTTACTCTAAGGTCTCCCCGAAGCCTTCTCTTCTCCAGGCTGAAAAGCTCCAACTCTCTCAGCCTGTCCTCACAGCAGAGCTGCTCCATCCCTCTGATCATTTTCGTGGCCTCCTCTGGACTCTCTCCAACTGTTCCATGTCCTTCTTGTGCTGGGGGCTCCAGAACTGCACACAGAACTCCAGTTTCTGTACCACCTGAGAATTTAAAGTAGATCAGACAGTGTCAGGAGCTTTCCCTCTGCATTAACTAACATGAGAGAGCATGCAGGAGAAAAGCATAATATGCCTGGTATGACTGAAACAATACATTTCAGTGTAGTGTAAGACTTCAGGGTCACTTAATGTCCATGGCTAATAGGAGTAATTGCAGAGAGGCCAGCAGAGATCATTCAGCACGTCTCAGAGCCTGGCTATTATGTGCATCCTATCCTGCAGCTGGATGCAAAGCCACACAGTGCCCAAGGACATGCCCACAGCCTCCAGCTCTCACCCATGAGCACACTTCAATGACACTTGCCACACTGATGGCAGTCAGAGCTCTTGGATCATGAGGAGAGAGAAAATAGCTCCACTCTGCCCCAGGCCTCCTGTCCAAGTGCTGCTTTTAAATATGGTCTGTGCAAAACGAGGCTTTAGCGTTTTAGGGATGCCTGTCATGGTTATTAGGAGAAAAAAAAAAATAGCACATAAAGTGTATCAAATGTTGCAGTAAAAGGGGCAAAGTTAAAGCTGTGGCCTGCCCCTGCACAGCAGTCACCTGTGTCCAGCTCTTTCTGCACGAATGCAAACAAAGAAGTCATACAGCTTTTGGAGGGTCTACATGGGAGGAAAAGAAGAGAAGATCCTCGTGTCACAAAGGTGTGATTCCTGGTAAAATGCAAGGTGCCAGATCTAAATGTGATTTAATGGCAGCAGCAGCATTTGCAGTTGTAAAGATATGCATGAGAAGAAGTTGAATATATGCTCAGGTCACAGAATCATGGAATCATAGAATGGTTTAGGTTGGAAGAGACCTCAAAGATCATCCAGTTCCAACCACCCTGTGCAACAGGCAGGGACACCTCCCACTAGAACAGGTCGCCCAAGGCCTCACCCAACCTGGCCTTGAACACCTCCAGGGAGGGAGCAGCCACAACCTCCCTGGGCAACCGTTTCCTTGGCCATTGTGGCTCTTCTGCAGAAGCCAGCTGCTGGTGTAATATTTGAACCATATAAGAGTTCAAGGACACAAAGAGAAAAAGAGGACATGGGGGGTGTGGGCTGGGCAGCATTGACAAAAATTGCTTTTAGACTTGTTTAGTTGCTCAGTTCTGTTCATGTTAGACTCACCAAGCACAAGGTGCAAGTGGTAGGACTATCTTGTTCACTACTAGGTCCAGGCAGCTGTGTGCTGGGCTGCAGCAAGAGCAGCTGTGGGCAGCAGGGCAAGGGAGGGGATTGTGCCCCTTGGCTCTGCTCTCCTCACACCCCACCTGCAGCACTGTCTGCAGCTCTGCAGCCCCCAGCACAAGCAGCACATGCAAGTGGTGGAGCCAGTGCAGAGGAGGACACCAAGATGCTAAGAAGGCTGCAGCAGCTGTGCTGTGAGGAGAGTCTGAGAGAGTTGGGACTCTGAAGCCTGGAGAAGAGAAGGCTGCCAGGAGACCTTAGAGTAACCTTCCAGTATCTGCAGGGGGCTACAGGAGGGCTGGGGAGGGACTGTTCACAAGGTCTTGTAATGACAGGACGAGGGGGAATGGGTTCAAACTGGCAGAGGGGAGATTGAAACTGGATGTTAGGAGGAAGTTCTTGACAGTGAGGGTGGTGAGACACTGGCACAGGTTGCCCAGGGAGGTTGTGGCTGCTCCCTGCCTGGAGGTGTTGAAGGCCAGGCTGGATGAGGCCTTGAGTGACCTGATCTAGTGGGAGGTGTCCCTGCCTATGGCACAGGGGGGTTGGAACTGGCCGAGCTTTGAGGTCCCTCCAGCTTAAACCATTTTGTGATTCCATCCCTGTAGGTCACTTTCCACTGCTGGCAGCACTGTTATCTTCCAGCAATTAAGCTGGCATTAAAGATAGAAGATGTTTCCCGTAGTACTACAAGCTGTTCCAATTTCCTAGACACACGAGGTATTGAAAGAGCTTCAGACTGCATTTTCCCCCTTTCAGCTCAGATTTATCTGGTATCTTCTGTATTTGTCACAGTCACAACAAAACCACCTGTCCTATGACAGTGGCTCCGTGCCCAAAGAACTCCTTTGCTAAGTACAATGATAATTAAGTTTTCTCATTTACCTGGCAGAAGTTTTGACAAGAGGTAACAAAAACTCTACAGAGCTTTGCCTGCTTAATCAGTAGTTTGTTTTTTGTTTGGTTTTTTTTTTCATTATTAATGAAGCATTTAATGATTCCTTTTTCGTCTTTGTGTCATTTCCAGGTGTTTTTTAATTTTCCTTCAGTGGCTAGAGGGACATGGAACAGCTTCAGAAGCTTGGGGTGGTTTACTCTGAAATTGCTGCAGTTCTTGAAACCCCTCAAAGTTGTACTCCCCTTAAAATCTTCACTTACATCCAAGTGTATTTTAAATTACAGAACCTTGGCGCCTGTTGGAGCAGATCTTATTAAGGTAGCACAGTTACAAGGAGTGAGCAAACAATGCATTTATGTTAACACAGGCTTCATTGAAGCTAGAAGTCTGGGGTGGATTGGAGGGGCTGTGGTTAGTAGGTCAAGGGAGGTTCTCCTATCCCTCTGATGGGATACTGTGTCCAGTTCTGGGCCCCCCAGGTCAAGAGGGACACAGAACTGCTGGAGAGAATCCAGCACGGAGCCACAAAAAGGATTAAGGAAGTTGATTCCTTATGAGGAGAGCCTGAGGGAGCTGGGGCTTGTTAGCTTGGAGAGGAGGAGACTAAGGGGGGACCTCATTACTGTTTATCAATGTGTGCAGGGTGAGTGCCAGGAGGCTGGAGCCAGTCACTTGGTGATGCCCAGGGACAGGACAAGGGGCAGTGGCTGGAAGATGAGGCATAAGAGATTCCATGTGAGGGTGACAGAGCACTGGAACAGGCTGCCCAGGAAGGTTGTGGAATCTCCCTCTCTGGAGATACTCAAGAACCATCTGGCTGCATTCCAGTGTGACCTGCTCTAGGTGATCCTGCTCTGGCAGGGGGGCTGGACTGAATGATCTTTAGAGGTCCCTTCCAGCCCCTGACGTTCTGTGATTCTATGAATCTGTGATTACTGACTACATGCCCTCAACAGGCAGTTCTTGAGTCAGACACCTGCTACCTGCTTTTCACAGCTGTGGCCACTGAGGATGGAAAGACAAAATACTTTTTTTTTTTTTTTTTCCCCCTCCTGCAGTTTAATAATTTTAATCTGATTCAGAAAGTGAAAAACTGATAACAGATTAATTAGTTTATATTTGGGCCAGAGGAGAAGGAGTGATGAATTTAGTGGTAGATGGCAGGGAAAAAAAAAAAAAAAAAGGAAGGAGAATGGGAAAATAAATGCAGGTGAAGGAGTAACCTAGGAACAGGTTACTTCATTTGCAGTGGGTTTGTTTCCTGCCTTTTGCTCTTATTGGCTGTAGGGAGACCTTCAAGTAGGACCAAAGGGTTCTAAATGACCACAGCAGCAGAAGATGATGAGTTACTGGTTTTCAGTGAGGTCTCAGTAAGCACCTCTGTTGTTGTGCAAGTTTATTTTGAGAGCAGTATTAAATGTTTGCTCTAATGTTGATAATTACCCCCTAACAGAAGGTTTAGAAGAGCTAGAGAACCTCACCGTAAGGGAAAGCTAAGATGAAATTCATGTAGGCAAATAGTGTGCACTGGGAAGCATTGGATACTCCATCTCACATCCCTGCAGTCACAGCTATTCCTACATGGAGTTCTCTGTCACTGCTCTGTGAAGAATCAAACAGCAATTGAGTTGGTTGGGTTTGCTGCTCGGACCTTGTCGTGATAGTAGCAGAATCACAGAACACATCCAGTTGGAAGAGACCTCCCAGCTCATCCAGTCCAAGCCTCAACCCAGCACTGCAGGGTCAACACCAAACTATGTCCCTAAGCACAGCTCCACAGGCTGCTGGAACACCTCCAGGGACAGGGACTCCAGCACTGCCCTGGGCAGAACATTCCAGTGTCTGAGAACCTTCTCTGGGAGGAAATATTTCCTAGCATCCAGCCTGAGCCTCCCCTGGGGCAGCTTGGAGCCATTTCCTCTGCTCCTGTCCCTTGCCCCCAAGGAGCAGAGGCTGCCCCCTCCTCTCTCCAACCTCCCTGCAGGGAGCTGCAGAGAGCAATGAGCTCTGCCCTCAGCCTCCTTTTCTGCAGCCTGCACACCCCCAGCTCCCTCAGCCCCTCCTCACCCCCAGCTGCTCCAGACCCTCACTGCCCTGCTCTGGGCAGGCTGCAGCCCCTCAGTGTCCTTCCTGCAGTGAGTGGCCCAGAGCTGAACACAACTCTTGAGCTGTACTTGCTCTGTCTAGAGACAGATAATTACATTTAAGGAATTCTACTTCAAGTCTACAAGGAATTGATAAGTTATAGCTGAATCTAAGTGGTAAGAGATCTGAAAAGCCTCAGCAGTGCTGAGCACAGGGGGATGATCCCCTCCTGTCCCTGCTGCCCATCCTGGTTCTGATCCCAGCCAGGTTGCCATTGGCTTTCTTGGCCACTGCTGGCTCATATTTAATCAACTGGATGATCTTTGAGGTCTCTTCCAACCTAAACCATTCTATGATTCTATGAAATTGCTGAAAGTAAAAATGAGCACTGCTTGAATAGCACAGACACGATGAGAGTCACGAAGCTGAGGCTGGACTCCTCGGGAGAAACTCTGACTTTGTTTTCTCTACAAAGGATTGATCTCCTCTTCAAACCCACAGCCCTCATGTCAGGCAAATAGTTTATCAGCCCAGCTGAGCTGTTTAATGCTGGTATCTAAGCGGAGGCAATATCCTAATTCTTGTCCAATGAGGGCAATTGCCTGGCGAAGCATTGCCTGTTGTATTCCGATCAGGCACAGCCTCCTGTTCTGCAAGGCCTCTCCAGAAGCTGACTGAATTGGTTGTTTATTGATCATTCCTTCATGCTAATGCACTGCAACATTTCACATGCAATTGAGAAGCTTATTCATTCGGAGGGGAGGTGACAGAGAGATCCCCACAGGGACTTGCTGTAACCTGCATTAAGTTACCAGAAGCAAGGATGCTGGAATAAACAAAAAGTGTTGGACTTTGCCTCTTGAGAAGGCCTAGGCTGCACTTACAGCCCTTGGACCACAACTGCTTCTGTAACTGCATCAGTACTGAAAGAAACCTATACCCAGAATCACAGAATAGTCTGTATGGGAAGGGACCTGTAAAGGTCATCTTGTCACAGGATGTATGGGGTTGGAAGGCACCTCAAGAGATCATCAAGTCCAACCCACCCTGTCAGAGCAGGTGTGGTGGTTTAGCAGTTACCTGCCCCCCCAACACTGTGAAATAACCCAGGCTAGGATTCAGTCGGCTGGAAGTTAAGGAATGAAGCTTTATGTTTACAGCAATGCTCAATATCCAAGCAGATATTTGCAATGTAGAACAGATATTTACAGATATATACAGTTAAAAGGTAATACAGAAACATCACAGCCCTGCCAGAGACCAAAATCCCTAAGAGGGGTCTCTAACCACCCCTACTACCTTTCCTCCCTTCCCCAATCTTATTTCACCATCTGTTGATGTAGCAGATAGGCAAAGGTAGATTGGCCAGGGGGGATTAGCAGCAGGAAAAGAAGTTAGTGGAATTATTCAGAATTAGCTACAAAAGGCAGGGAGAAAGGAACCATGCAATGACAAGCCACAGCCCAGATAGGTCTGGAACCCTCTCTCTTATCTATATTTGGTTTACAACTCTTAAAACAATTTTTTTTCCCTTTCTCAGGAAAGCTGTGAGTGGAGCAGCATCATCTGTTTTCCTCTCTCAGCCTATAGCCTAATTTTCTCACTCAAATCCTCCAATTAGTTCAAACCAGCACAGCAACACACAGGACATAATTCTAGGGACTGTCAAACTCGTGTTCCATAAGCCAGAGTTCTTCACACTGAGGGTTTCTTTCCATAGCAATTTATGCAGAGGTCTCAGCAGTACATTAGGAACAAATTAGGAAAGGTGTGAAGAGGAAAGGGTCTGGTTTTCCAAACTGATGACAATCTGTACAGTGCTACTTCAACAAAGTTTCATCATGGCTGCAAACAGCCAAAATCAACATTTCTTCACATAATTTATTTTTTCCTTTTTTTTCTTTTTTTTTTTAAATTTGTTGCGGGGGAGGTTGGGATGAAAATGGGAGTTATCCATTTACATTGATTTGAATACAATTATATCTGGGAGAATAACCAACGTCTGACTTTGCTTCACGTCGGCTGCGTTTGGGACTTGTGTTCTTTTATGCCCTAAAAAAAAACCCCCCAAAATTACTAAAAAGTGTTGAGCTTTTCATTCAGATTTTAATCACTCAGAAAAAGAGATTTAGAAGGGAGGAAAAAAAAAAAGAAAAAAGTAAATTCAGGAATTTCTACACAGGGAAACAGATGGACTTAATATTTCAATTTTCACCACAAGATACTAATAGAAATTCAGCTCTACATGTGCCAGCTATTAAGGATATTCATTCCACTTTAATTATTTCTCTTGAAATTAATCAGATCAAAAATATATTAAGTGTGAAATCCAAAGCAAAATTGCATATGTTCATGAAGCTGTACAAATTAAATCCTCTTACATTATTTACATGCTGATCATTGAATTAATCTCCTTTTTTTTTT
>VWZI01004886.1:18745-41895 GCA_013396835.1 Psilopogon haemacephalus
GGTTTTTTTTTTTTTTTTTAATATTAGGACCAAGTTATATTTTCTTCTTCACTTCCCAAGCCTAGATCATATGAACATGAAAAAGTCACAGCCCAGACACATATGAATGTAATTTTCTATTTTTTTCCCCACGTACCTTCTCTATTTACATATTCATTTCCACACACTTAAACCCATAACACTAGACAATGGCTTCTAAAACCACTTCTGTGCTGGTTTGAACTAATTGGAGAATTTGAGTGAGAAATTAGGCTATTGGCTGAGAGAGGAAAACACAGGATGGCACTGCACCCCAGAGCTCTACTGAGAAAGAAAAAAAAAAAAATTTTTAAAGAATTGTAAACCCAAATATAGCTAAGTCAGATGGTTTCAGGCTGCTCTGGCTGTAGCTGCTCCTTGCATGGTTCCTTTGTCTCTGTCTTTTGTAGCTGATTCTTAATAATTCTACTAATTTCTTTGCTACTGCTAACCCCCCCTGGCCCATCTACCTCAGCTTATCTGCACCATCAACAGGTGGTGAGATAAGATTGGGGAAGAGGGGAGAGGTGGTAGGGGTGGTTAGAAACCCCTCTTAGTGACTCTGATCTCTGGGAGGGCTGTGGTGTTTCTGTATTACTTTTTCATTGTCTGTATCTGTAAATCTCTGTTATACCTTGTAAATATCTGCTTGGATATTGTGCATTGCTGTAAATATAAAGCTTCATTTATCAACTTCCAGCCATTCTGAGTCCTAGCTGGGGTTTATATCAAAAGGTGGGGGGGCAGGGAACTGCCAAACCACCACAATTTCAAACTGGGGGTAGCTAGTAGCAAATTTAGGCATTTCTCACAAAATCCCTACACTCTGATAGTTTTCTCATTCACCTCTAGCCTCACCAGAATTAAGAAACATGTTCTCTACTGGAAAAATGCTTCATGAAAGAGCACTTCCAACAAACAACAACAACACCAGCAGGGCAAGGGAGGGGATTGTGCCCCTTGGCTCTGCTCTCCTCACACCACACCTGCAGCACTGTCTGCAGCTCTGCAGCCCCCAGCACAAGCAGCACATGCAAGTGGTGGAGCCAGTGCAGAGGAGGCCACCAAGATGCAGCTGAGAGGGCTGCAGCAGCTCTGCTCTGAGCACAGGCACAGAGAGTTGGGGCTCTGCAGCCTGGAGAGGAGAAGGCTGCCAGGAGACCTTGGAGTGGCCTTGCAGGATCTGAAGGGGACCTACATTTGTGCTGGGGAGAGATTATTGACAAGGTCCTGTAATGACAGGACAAGAAGTAATGGGTTTAAACTGGCTTAGGAGAGATTTCAACTAGATGTTAGGAAGAAATTCTTTGCAGTGAGGGTGGTGAGACACTGGCACAGGTTGCCCAGGGAGGTTGTGGCTTCTCCCTCCCTGGAGGTGTTCAGGACCAGGCTGGATGAGGCCTTGACCGACCTGTTCCAGAGGGAGGTGTCACTGCCTATGGCACAGGGGGGCTGGAACTGGCTGAGCTTTGAGCTCCCTTCCAACCTAAACCACTCTATGATTCTAAACAAACCCTACTTTTTCTAGAATATTTGACTGAGGTACTACTTGGAGGCCAAGTACAAATTCAATTATGTGGTTTTACTACTAAGAAACAATTAGGGCAGATTCATGAACCAATTACATCAATTGCCCTGTGGCTCCTTTTAGGTTTAGTAAATGCTTTCATTTTTTATCTTCTGCTTCAGCCATAATGATGCAGATGGATTTCAGTTGCTATGAACCAGTGGTTGAGTTTTAGAGGCTGGGTTTTTTTGTGGTTTTTTTTTTTTTGTGGGGCCCTATAGGAGGGCTGGGGAGAGACTATTCACAAGGTCTTGTAATGACAGGATGAGGAGGAATGGGTTTAGACCGGCAGAGAGGAGATGGAAACTGGGTGTAAGGAGGAAGTTCTTCACAGTGAGGGTGGTGAGACACTGGCACAGGTTGCCCAGGGAGGTTGTGGCTGCTCCCTTCCTGGATGTGTTCAAGGCCAGGTTGGATGAGTTTTTCTCCCTGGGTTCTTCCTCCTGAGTTCTTCTTCTGGCAGGCATTTCTCAGGTGTTTTTTAATACAGTTTTTCCAGTCCCGGTCCCAGTCCAGTGTCCAGTTGCAGCTCCTCAGGAATTCCTCCTGTGCATTCTCCTGCCTTATCATGGGTCCGGTGGCAGCACTGGGGAGGACCTCTGCCCCCTGCCTGTGCTGCTTACCTATTCATACCCTGAAATACACATCAGCCTTTTCTCTTCGGGGTAGCTGATGAATGTCCTGCAAACCAGAGCTAGGCAGAAATCCGGGGAAGTCCCAAGAAACCACAGTATTTACACCCCGGAGCACCAGCAAAGTGCTGTACCTCTGATAATCTGCATTCAGCCAGGAACATTTTCTGAGTCTGGGGGAAGGAGACAGCAATCCTTATCTTCCTTATTTCAAACAAGGGAGAGCCTTCAGACTGTCACAGGAAGCAGGCAGGTTAGCCCTTGAGCTAAACCATTCCAATGTGCAAGAGCTGCTACCTAACTCTCTTCCCAGTGTAGCAAAGGGAGGAGGCAGTAAATGAGACCCTGCTCAGGCTGTGTGAGTGAGAAGATTTTTAGCTTTTAAGACTGACAACTTTATGAAAATAATCTTACTTTCTTCCTTTTCTAAATTAACTTCTTTTGACTATTTTTTTTTTTCCCCCCAAAATCCTCACTGAAATATTGCACAGTAGGTAAACGCCTGTGGTGCCTTCCTCTTGGTTTAGCAGTGCTGCATGCCATAAAGCAAGTGCTGGTGTCCACAGTGTGCTGTGGATAAGGTGCATGCAGTCCTCACTGCAACCAGTGCTGCCTGCCTGATGGAAAGGATGCTGAAAGAAACAGCTGAGGTGGCATACAGGGTGGGGGGCATTTCAGACAGGTCAGTGGGAATTGAACAGCAATTTACACAGAAATGGCCCCGTTTTGTGATCGATATCCTTGCCTGTAAAAAGCAAATTTAGGAACTTATTACTTAGGTTAAAGCAGAGTTGTCTCTTTCTGTGCACGTTGAAGTGAATTAAGGGTCATAAACAGGGAATAAAAGTGGTGTAATGTATGCTAAAGTGGCTGATCTGAAGGGGAGGTGGAATATTCTGTGCAAGAGGTTACAATCTTCTCCTCGCATTTTATTCCTGCTGTGAAAAAGCATCAGAGGTGAATGCTAACAACACAGTGAATATAAACTCGTCCTAGCTGTGTGCCACCACCTGAGCAGTCTTTTTAAACAACTGGAAATGCTCGTCCTGGGGTTCTCATCCTGCCCAGCTGTGTGCACTGTGTGGAAAGACCAGCTTCAGAGCTTCATTTCTGCTTTTTCTTTCTATTTTATTTTTATTTCTTATTTTTCCTTTCATTCTTTTTTTCTTTAATTCTTTTTCATTTTTCCTTTTTCTTTTTTTCTTTTAATATTATTTTTCTTTCTTTTTTTTATTTTTCCTTTTTTGTTTTTCTATTTTCTTTTTATTTTTCCTTTTCCCTTTTTTCTATTTTCTTTTTATTCTTCCTTTTTCCTTTTTCCTTTTTCCTTTAATTCTTTTTACTTTCCTTCTTTTATAATTTTTATTTTTCATTTTTTATTTTTTTCATTCTTTTTTCTTTCTTTCTTTTAAAATTTTTTTTCTATTTTCTTTTTATTTTTCCTTTTTAAATTCCTTTTCCTTTCCTTCATTTTAATTTTTTTCTTTTTCCTTTTTAATTTTTTTCTATTTTCTTTTTATTTTCCCTTTTTTTCTAGTTTCTTTTTATTTTTCCTTTTTCTTTTTCCATTTGTTTTGTTTTAGAGTTATCAGTCTCCCAATACTGATGAACCATTTCACAGAGGTTTTAATTTTGCTCACTTAAGTTCCTGAAGGCCTTGGAAACTTTTCCCTGTGTCATTTGCAAGGAATTCTCCCTGTGATTTGGTTGGGCCAGATGGCTTCCAGAGGTCCATCCCAACCACAGCGGTTCAGT
The DNA here is from genome assembly GCA_013396835.1 of Psilopogon haemacephalus. Lineage (NCBI taxonomy): Eukaryota > Metazoa > Chordata > Aves > Piciformes > Megalaimidae > Psilopogon > Psilopogon haemacephalus. Next base: position 22,718 of record VWZI01004886.1, read on the forward strand.
GGTTCTGTGCAAGGGACATGAAAAGCAAACTCAGAATCCCAAGTGACAGCAGCACATTTTACTGCTCACATTTTACTGCCCTACCATAAAAATGATCCAGCAACCATTAAGGTGCAGGCACTGACTGGCCCCTACAGGCTTTTGGTTTAAGGCTAAAGGATAAAAGCACCAAAAAGAAAAGGCAATTTCTCAGAATGCCATGGAAATACATTTTGTTGGATGTTTAACCTGAGCAATGATCCTGACATATTTGTCATAACCTTCCTATTTCCGACTTCTTGAAGGAGGCAGTGATTCCTCAGAGGCATTTTCTCTTTGCACATGCATTCTAGAGAAGTTTTTTTTCTGAACACTTCAGCTTTTGCAAGCTTTCAAAATTATTGTTTGCATTTCACAGAATCACAGAGTCACAGAATGTCAGGGGCTGGAAGGGACCTACGAAGCTCATCCAGTCCAACCCCCCTGCCAGAGCAGGATCACCTAGAGCAGATCACACAGGGACACATTCAGGTGGGGTTTGAATATCTGCAGAGAGGGAGACTCCATAACCCCTCTGGGCAGCCTGTTCCAGGGTTCTGTCACCCTCACAGGGAAAAAAATTCCTCCTCATGTTTCCATGGAACTTCCTATGCCTCAGCTTCCAGCATTGCCCCTTGCCCTGTCCCTGGGCATCACTCAGCAGAGCTGGCTCCAGCCTCCTGCCACTCACCTGCACATCTTTATAACCATTGCTAAGGTCACCTCTCAGGCTCCTCTTCTCCAAGCTCAAGAGCCCCAGCTCCCTCAGGTCCTCCTTGTAACAGAGCTGTTCCATTCCTTTCAGCATCTTTGTGGCTCTGTGCTGGACTCTCTCCAGCAGTTCTCTGAACCTCTTGAACTTGAGGGCCCAGAACAGGACAAGGTACTCCAGATGCAGCCTCACCAGGGCGGAGCAGAGGGGCAGGAGAACCTTCCTCAGCCTACTAAGCACACCCAAACACTAACAAACACTTCAACTCTCCACTCAACAGAACTTTTCCAATATTTTCTCTTCCCTATAAACCTGCTGAGTTTTTTCCACTACCCTCCACTCCTGCACTCAGCTGCTCACTCCCCACTTGGGCCTTGCCATCATTTTATGATGGATTTTCCAGGTTTCCTTCTGCCATTTGATCATTGATCAACTTTGCCCCTGTTTTTGCAACAGACGTGCCAATATTAATTAGCCCTGAATTGCTTGTTATTTTATGACCTTTAGAAAGGCCACGTTGTGTGATTTTATTTGCTTCTGCTGTGTGTGTTCAGGTCTTGTTTTCCATGCTGGAGTCGTGGACCTTCCCTGATTTGGTAATTCATTTCCTTTTCTCTCAATGAAAGCCCATCAAGAAATATTGACATTCTCACTCCAGTGGAGAGCAGTAAATGTTATCTGGAGAACTCTTTTGTTTGATTTCCTGCTTTTAATTGCTTGAGGCAGTTCCTCCAGCACTTCAATTAATTGCAGAGAAAGAGGCTTTTAGGCACTGTGGAGTGAATGTGGTCCTGCTGCAGAAGGCAGCAGCTGGACTGTGGAAGAGGGAGGGGAGAAGTGTCGCAGGGTGGCAGTGAGCAGTGCAGCACTGAAGAGCATAGGGAAGGTGGAAGAGAAGGAACAGAAAAGGAGGAGATGGTCAATGTCATGTGGAGAATCAACGCTGGGTTTAAATTGCAAGAGGTTGGGGTCTGCTTTTGGGGGGGTTTGGGGGAGTTTTTTGGTTAGCCTGTTTTTTTTCCCCCTTTCTTTCTTTCCTATCTGCTTTCACGAATATCGCAGAACACTACAGAATGGCTTAGGTTGGAAGGGCCCTCAGAGATCATCTACTCCAACACCCCTGCCATGGGCAGGGATGCCTCTCAACTAGACTTGATTGTCCAAGGCATCACCCAATCTTCCCTTAAGCACTTCCAAGGAGGAGGCAAACACAACCACTCTGGGCAGCCTGTTCCGGAGTCTCATCACCCTCCTAATGAAGAACTTCTTCCTCAGCTCCAGTCTAACTTTGTTCTCTCTCGGTTTCAAACATTTCCCTCATGTCTGGTCTCTAGACCCCCTCAGCAAAAGTCTCTCTGCAGCCTTCCTGCAGGATCCCTTCAGGCACTGGCAGGCAGCTCTAAGGCCCCCTTGGAGCCTTCTCCTCTCCGGGCTGCACCCCCCCAGCTCCCTCAGCCTGTCCTCAAGGCAGAGCTGCTCCAGCCCTTGGGTCATCTTTGTGACCTCCTCTTGCCTTTCTCCAACAGCTCTGTGCCCTTTTTGTGCCGGAGACACCAGACCTGGACACAGCACTTTACTGGATTTGCTTAATATTTTAAAATTCCCTATTTAATAGCTTTAAAAAAAAAAAAAATTCCTCTTTTTAATTTTTTTTTTTTTTGGTAACCATATGAAGTAATTCCAACCTTTCAAAACTCAATGACACTTTCTCAGCAATTGTTTGTTTGGTTTTTTTTTTTAACAAAATGGTCCATAACTATAATCTTGGGCAAGTGTGGCCATTTGAGCCAGATTTCTAGCTCAGACATAGAAAAAAAATGGGAACAGAGGAACTCAGTGTTGTGGAGGCAGGGAATCAGTGTGGCCACATTGGGAATGATAAAAATAGAATTATTTTCCTTCCCTGAAAATCCTGCCCCCAAACTATATTCAGAACTAGTTTTGGCTTTCTTTACAGGCTCTATTGGATGGGGACAATCTTCAAAGGGTGTCATGGGCAAATTTAGAGATTTAGGAAGTCAGAAAATGGGAAAGGCTAAGCTGCAAACAGCTTTTACCCCACCATCAATCAGGCTAAGCAGAGAATGAAGGGAGCAGCAGGCTTTGCTCATGATAGCGAGATAGGCATTTGGTGTTGATCCCTTGCTGGATTTCTCTGTGGCTTGGCTGCCTTCTGACACTGCAAGCAACATCCAGTCATGAATCCAAAAGGCAGAAGTCCAAGGCAGATGGAAAAGCCACCAAACTCAGAGTCAAAGCTGCCACAAGACAAAGATTCATGGAAGCAACAACACTTCCACCAGGACCTGGGGGTCTGGGTGGATGAGAAGCTCAAGATGAGGCTGCAGTGTGAGTGCAGCCCAGACAGCAACTGTGTGCTGGGCTGCAGCAAGAGCAGCTGTGGGCAGCAGGGCAAGGGAGGCCCCAAACACCTCCCTGCAGGGGCAAACCATTCCAGCCTCTCACCACTCCCATGATCAGGAACTTCCTCCTCACCTCCTCTACTCTCAATCTCTCCACCTCCAGCTTTGATCCATTCCCCCAACTCCTGTCACTACCTCATAGCCTAAAATGTCCCTCCACAGCTTTTCTGTAGGTCCCTTCAGATCCTGGAAGGCCACCAGAAGGTCCCCTGGGAGCCTCCTCTTCTGCAGCCTGCACAGCCCCAACTCTTTCAGGCTGTGCTCACAGCAGAGCTGCTGCAGCCCTCTCAGCATCCTCGGGGCCCTTCTCTGCACACCTCCAGCATCTCCACATCCCTCTTGGCCCAGGGGCTCCAGCACTGGATGCACTACTCCAGGTGGGCTCTCAGCAGAGCACAGCAGAGGGGCAGAATCACCTCCCTTCTGATGAAATATCTTCTAGTCGGCCAAGTACCATGGGCCAAAATTTTTATTTCCAAGGACAATTTATAAATTAAAGTGAAATAAAATTATTTGGGATGATAACATTGATCTATCTACAATGGGTGGTGCAATTTATATTTAATTTTCAAGAAAAAAATAAGAAATTTTCACACTCAAACTAAAGGAAAAACTTCTTCTGTTTAAAAGCTGTTTTACTTGCTGGGTTTACACCAGATCAAAGCATTCCAGGTTCCAGCCAAGTGCTTCATCCACTGGCAGCCAAGCATCACCTAAGTGGAATGAAATACACCCAGGCTAATGAAATCCTTGCCTTTTGGTTACACCTATGGAGAGCTCCATTTGTGAGGTTATAGATGTCAAACTGTTCTGAACTGAACTAAGATCACTCCCAATTTAACACAGCTTCACAGCCTGCTACCAAAAAAAAAAAAAAAAAAAAGGTAAAACATTGGTTCCTGCTTCATTTCTCTGAATCCAAAAGCTGAAAGTCTTCAAGCAATGTTCACAAGTTTAAAAAGTATATACTGGCCTCAATTTGTGAGCCTTTGCTGCCTGTCCAGGCAAGGATGAAAGTGCTCCTCCATTTCGCTTCTTCCTTACATCCCAACCAGGCACTTTCCTTCCTTTAGGTAGTTGTAGGCAGGAATGAGGTCACCCCTGAGCCTTCTGTTCTCCAGGCTAGACAACCCCATCTCCCTCAGCCAAACTGGACATGAGCAGACAGTGTGCTCTTGCAGCCTAGAAGGTCTGGAGAGGGACTTTTTAGGCTATCAGGCAGTGACAGGACTAGGGGGATGGAGAAAAGTTGGGGGTGGGGATTCAGATTAGATGTGAGGAAGAAGTTCTTCACCATGAGAGTGGTGAGGCCCTGGAACTGGTTGCCCAGGGGGGTGGTTGGGGCTACATTCCTGGAGGTATTTAAGACAAGGCTGGATGAGGCTCAGTCCAGCCTAATCTAGGGTGTTCTGGGGCATGGCAGTGGGGTTGGAGCTTGATGATCCTTGTGGTCCCTTCCAACCCTGACTGATTCTATGATTCTATGAGAGAGGAGTGAACAAGCCACCAGGAAAACCTTGGCCTCAAGTAGTAGAGGAAGGCAGAAAAGAACAAAGACTCTTTGCTTGTGCAGAAGTTGCTGGTGTAATCATGGCATCTATGGGGACACACACAGCAGGTTACCACTTCAACTTCTGTTCCACACCAGCTCCTCTGCAGTAGCTGCTCACGTGCACACTCTTGCTTGGAGGGACCTGCCAGTAGTCATTCATCAGAAAGCCAGATCCTGCTGATAAAGAGAGATTATTTTATTTTTTTCTTCTACCTCATAATTTCAGTGTGAAATACAAGCATTGTAACTGCCTTTGGTGGTTTAGCAGTTACCTGTCCCACCCCACCCTTTGATATAACCCAGGCTAGGACTCAGAACAGCTGGAAGTTGATAAATGAAGCTTTATATTTACAGTAATGCTCAAATACAAGCAGATGTTTACAATGTAGAACAGAGATTTACAGATACAGACAATGAAAAGGTAATACAGAAACACCACAGCCCTCCCAGAGATCAAAGTCCCTAAGAGGGGTTTCTAACCACCCCTACCACCTTTCCCCCCTTCCCCAATCTTATCTCACCACCTGTTGATGGTGCAGATAGCCAAATGTAGATGGGCCAAGGAGGGGTTAGCAGTAGGAGAGAAGTTAGTGGAATTATTTGGAATTAGCTACAAAAGGCAGGGAGAAAGGAGCCATGCAAGAAAGCAGCCACAGCCCAGAGAGGTCTGAGGCACTTTGACTTATCTATATTTGGGTTACAACTCTTAAAACAATTTTTTTTCTTTCTCAGTAGAGCTCTGAGTGGAGCAGCATCATCTGTTTTCCTCTCTCAGCCTATAGTCTAATTTTCTCACTCAAATCCTCCAATGAGTTCAAACCAGCACACACCCATAGAATCATAGAATGACTTTGGGACCTTAACGATCAACCAGTTCCAAGCCCCTGCCATGAGCAGGTCCACCTCCTACGTGACCAGGCTCAAATAAATGATCACAAGGAGGCCTTGTTCCACAGCCTTCTCCCTCTGAGTGAAAGGTTTCCTCCAGCAGCCTTGCAATGTGTTTCCTTGCAATAACAACATTTGGTGGGTGAAATAATACCTTGCCATATTTTCCCAATCCAATTGACCTTTAAGCATTTGTGGGAATCAAATTTATACCAAAGCCATTTTTGGCCTGGCTGTGCTGAGCTTTTCTGAGTCATGCCCCAGAAGCTGAATCTCTGTGGTGTTTTGTTGGTTTTTTAAAATTTTGTTTACAGATTCAACAGTTCCAGGAGGAAGACAAAGTGCCTTAAACACCTTACCTGTGTCTATAAGTTTATTTAGGAAGAAAACTTTGCCTTCCAGAGGAGACCTCTGGAGAATCCATTCTGTAAAACATGCACATCTTGGTAAAAGAGGCTGTGAGAGATGAGTTTTGGGTTCTGGTGGTTTGCCAAATGGTAACAAAATTAAGAGTGATGAGGGAAGGTTCAGGTACAAACGTGTGAAAGACACAAACCCCAGAGATTTTTAAACAGTTACATTTATCCCCAGTGTAAATGCAAGACTGAAAATACAGAATACATGGGAACCAGAAGGGCTTCTTAGTAACTAACAAACATTTATCCCCAGTGCAAATGTAAGAGCTTTCCATCCAAGACTGAAAATACAGAATATGTGGGAATCAGAAGGGCTTCTTTAGTACCTGCCCCCTCTGTTCTTCCTTTTCATCTTCAGGTTCCACAGGTGTAAAATGGGTATTTTACATTTTGCCAAACCTTCACCATGGCTCAGTCCCTGTCCAGCCCTTGTGGCTGGACCTTGCTTGAGCTACACTTGGTGATGGAGTCAGAGCGTCCCTGTAAGCTAAGGGGGAGCTTCCACAAAAGGGGTGGGGGGGATGTTGATGCGGAGCAGGAAGATCTCTTTTCTTCCTGTCCATGGAAACTGAAGGCAGTTGTGCTGGTTTGAATTAATTGTAGAATCTGAGTGAGAAATTAGACTATAGGCTGGCTGAGAAATGAAAATATATGATGTCACTTCACTCACAGCTTTACTGAGAAAGAAAAAATAAATTGTTTTAAGAGTTGTAACTCAAATATAGACAAGTCAGATGGTTTCAGACTGCACTGGGGCTGTGACTGATCTCCTTGCATGGTTCCTTTGTCTCTGCCTTTGTAGCTAATTCTCAATAATTCCACTAACTTCTTTTCTACTACTAACCCCCCCTGGCCAATCTACCTCCTCCTATCTGCTGCATCAAGAGGTGGTGAGATAAGATTGGGGAAGGGGGGAAAGGTGGTAGGGGTGGTTAGAGACCCCTCTTAGAGATTTTGGTCTCTGGGAGGGCTGTGCTGTTTCTGTATTACCTTTTCACTGTCTATCTGTAAATCTCTGTTATACCTTGTAAATATCTGCTTGTATATTGTGCATTGCTGTAAATATAAAGCTTCATTTATCAACTTCCAGCGTTCTGAGTTCTAGCCTGGGTTATATCAAAGGGTGGGGGTGCAGGGAACTGCTAAACCTCTACAGCAGTTTTATTTCACTGGAACGCAGGGCAAGATTTCCCTAGATGCTGATGTCATCCAAGCCAGACTTGGATCAGCTGTCACCAGTGTCTCCTGAAGTGGCCTGTGGCCTGCAAAGCCCTAGATAGATGTGCTCCTGCTTGAGATGACCCAGGCATCAGGCGGAGCACAATCAGGCTCTGGCCTCAGGAGAAGCAGCAGTGTAAAACTGCCTGACCAGGCTGCAAGCTAATCTATGCCACCACTTCTCTGTCATCTCAGACAATAATGAATGTAAGGTCTCGATACAAGGTCAGGAACCTATCTCGGCTGTGGTTTGTTTTTTTCTCCTTTTGTTCCAAGTTAACATTCCTCTCCCTCTCTCATTTATCTCTGACAAGTACAATGTGTAGGAGTCAGAGCCTCATGCACCGTTGCAAGAAGGTCTGCTCTCTAGATCAATAATGTCCTACCAATATAATCCGTCCTCCACCATCAGGTTATCAGGAGTCAGAAACGTGACAATAGAGCCTCAGCCCTTTGTTACCTTTGGTAATTCATCCTACATTTTTGGGTCATTTCTTCTTTTGGGGTCATTTCTTCTTTTGATGTCTCAGTCTTTTTTTCAAATAACTTCAGAGCAAACCCTTTACATTTATGTCAATATGCTCAGGATCTTAAAAAAAAGAAAAAAATCCACTAAAGAACTAAGGAGTAGGGAAAAAAATAAACACTCTTACATTTCCCAGATCTTCAATGTGAATAAATTGTGAAAACTTCCAAACTGTTACTGCCCCTCTAAAACCAGGAGAGTACCAGAATCAAAGAATCACAGAACTAACCAGGCTGAAAAAGATCTTTGAAATCATCAAGTCCAAACTATCACCGAACATCATCTAATCAAGGAAACCATGGCACCAAGTGCCACATCCAGTCTGTTCTGACACGCTTCCAGGGGCAGTGACTCCACCACCTCCCTGGGCAACCCATGCCAATGGCAAATCACTCTTCCTGTGAAGAACTTTTTCCTAACATCCCCTCTCTAAGCAGTGGTGCAAGCAACACAACATTGTAGTTCTACAGTGGTTTACACTTCATGAGCAACACCAAACTGGAAGGATCATAGAATGGTCAATGATTTGTGTGCTGGAGAGGATGCAAGGGATGGCACACCAGGGTGGGAGGCCAGTAAGAGCCTTCAGCCTGTTACCAAGCAACATGCTGGGGACACACAGGAACTCTTAAAGTCTTACAGAGATGTACTGCAGGGATCAAGTAACAAGGAATCAGCACACACAGAGCTTGCTACTGGGTTGGTGGTCATGGAAGTGACTGGGAATGGTGAGACTGGAGGAGTGAGAGCCAAGAGATTAACTCCCTCCCTGAAAGGCTTATACACCAATGCACAGAGTGTGGGGAATAAGCAGGAGGAGCTGGAGACCTGCATATCACAGTGATATGATTGCTGGTACTGAAAGGTGGTGGGGCAGCTCCCAAGACTGGAATGTTGTCGTGGATGGCTCTGTACTGTTCAGGAGGGTTAGACCAGCAAGGTGAGGTGGGGCTGTAGGTCTCTATGTGCGAGAGCAACCGAAATGTGCTGAGCTCTATCCAAGGGGGGAGGCAGAACAGGTTGAAAGCTTGTGGGTAAGAACTGAGGGAAAGCAGCTGAAATTGTTGTAGGCATCTACTATAGACCACCAAACCAAGAGGAAGATATCGATGAGGCCTTCTACAGACAACTGGAGGTAGCCTCTAGGGGTAACTCCTTGGTGCTCATGGGTGACTTCAAACACCCTGATGTTTGCTGGGAAGTTCAGACAGGCAGGCACAGCCAGGCCAAAAGGCTCTTGCAGTGTATCAGTGATCAAGTTGCTCGGCTGGAAGTATACCTGCTCCCTTCTCTGCCCTAAAGGAAGGGAACTGCAGGTAGCAGTGGTGTGCAGTTAGCTTCCTGGCTAAGATGAACAATTCCTGCTGGCAATTGCAAGCTGTTCCTTCTTCCCTCACCCTGGGATTGCTACTACCAGGCTCCTGAGCAGGAGCCAGAGTTTAAAAGGAAGTCCACAGAGTCCTGGTGTTACAGAATTAGAACAATGACAGCATCCAGCTCTGCAGTAGCTCTGTTGTGAGGCAGTAAAATTCCTGACTGAGTAATGCAAAGTCAAAGAAGTCACAAGGCAGCAGGTCTGGCTGAGAGACACCTTCAGTTCCACAGAATACATGCTGCTAAATACATCTGTGGGTCAGGAAAACCAAAGAATTGTGACTTTTTGTTTTCCAACCACCTCTAATTGAAGTCCCATCCCACAGAAAGCCCCACCCAGCACCCAGTGTATTTGCAGCAGTGTGGGAGCTCGATGTTTGCTATAGAAGCTTCCAGGAATCAAAACAAGCAGTTGCCTGAGCATCAGTGAAGAAATAAAAACCTGCTGTGCCAAGGGCAGGCCAGAAGGAGCCCATCTCAGAGACACCATGAGAAGCACTGTACGTATGTGTGTTTCCACACCTAAAAGTATGATACCAGAGTCCTGCCCTGATAACCCAGGGGAATCTGAGAGTAAAGCCAGTGCACAGGTAGTGCAGCCAGTGCTGAGAGCTTACAAAACAAGCACTGCAGGGCTAGGGGAGTTCAGTTCTGAATATCTATCAGCACAAGGCAAATGGTCTATAGCCAAATTACCTGAATACTGGTTGCAGGAGTCAGTCAGTAGGATCTGAATTGGAGTCTGCAGCTTTGCCTTTGAAAAGCTGATAGGAAAACACTAGGAGAGCATTTCAGGCATTCGAGGAAAACCTAATCTTTTGCCTTTCTTTTTTATTTTTTTTTCCCCTCCCAAGTTTCCCAATAGCAGGTTGCTAGGAAACATTTGCAGCCTAAGTAAAGGGGAATGAAGCACATTGCAGAGATGCAAAACATTGCAGTGACTCCCGAAGAGCCTGCCGGTTTAAAAGCTTTCATTAACACCAAGAACTGAAAACAAGCAACGTCCTCAATTAGCTTTAGCTTTTAATGACTTTCATCTAGAGCTTAAGTTTTATTTCTCTGGCCAACCGGAGAGCCTGAAATAGCTTAGTGACAGCTATAGGATGTTATTGCACGACCGATGGATTTGTTTTCAGAGTTACAAAGGGAATCTGCGTTGAGGGAAGAACTGAAAGTAAGCAACATCCTCAATTAGCTTTAACTTTTAATGACTTTCATCTAGAGCCTAAGTCTTATTTCTCTGGCCAACCAGAGAGCCTGAAATAGCTTAGTGACAGCTATAGGATATTATTGTACGATCCATGGCTTCGTTTTCAGAGTTACAAAGGGAATCTACGTTGAGGGAAGAACTGAAAATAAGCAACATCCTCAATTAGCTTTAACTTTTAATGACTTTCATCTAGAGCCTAAGTCTTATTTCTCTGGCCAACCAGAGAGCCTGAAATAGCTTAGTGACAGCTATAGGATATTACTGCAGGATCAACAGCTTCGTTTTGAGAGTTACAAAGGAAATCTATGTCGAGGGCAGTCATAATTTTTGCTCTACAGCAGCATACTTTATTAATTGGCAATGTTAACTGTAGATAAAAGTAATAAATGTGAATCTTAATGTTGCTTCAAACAAAATGAGGAATAATGCACTGGCTGAGGCAAAATAAATATGTATATTATGTTCAGGCAAATGAAAAAAAAAAATCAAGCTTTAATTAATCTTTCGTTTTCTAGGACCAAATGCATTTAAGAGGCAGGATAAAGGTAGAGGCTGATCAGTAACATCAGAAGCATTTTTGTATTATTATTTTGGGGTGGGACAATATCTAATACCTATGCCCCTATTTCCCTCTAATTATCTCACTAATGGTTTGCCTCAAGGTCTCCAGATTCACCCTGGAGTTTCTTGTTTGGTTGGGATGGAATTTCACACGGAGGGGATCTCAGATTCCCCACTTCCCGTGCTAACAAGGTTAATACCAACAATCAAATCCCTAATGACAAGTTCAGATAGAGATACTCCTCACCGAGTCCCCAGGAAACAGACATTTGTATTCCTAAGGAGCCTGTGGAAAGTACTGGGAGATGGTTTTGGTTTTTTTTTTGTACCACAGCTTTCCATCAGCTTTAATGTGGCTGCAAGCCTGGAGTCACCCATACCCAAGACAGTTGTTCATTTTCTCTCCGGGTTTGTGAGCTCCATGCAATCCATTCTCTAATGAGGCAGAGATAACTAGAAGTGGTTTAATGACAGGAAGCTTTGATTGCCTCTTGCACTTAATAGCATATGCCTGTCTCCACTGAGAATGAAAAGGCCTTCCTGAGAGGATGAATGACAATTAGCAGCCTCTAACACACAAAGGATGGAATTCCTCTTCAGAGTTTAAACACTTGAAGTAGGGTGACCAAGTGTAGGCATCTACATGTGACTGTGATGCCTCAGCTTCTGAAAGTGTCCATGGACACAGAGTCAGAGAATGCTGGAGGTTGGGAGGGATCCCCAGAGATGAACTAGTCCAACCCCTGCTGGGTCAGCAGAGCAGATCACCCAGGATCACAATGTCCAGGAGCAAAGCTGGAGGTGGGGAGATTCAGACTGGAGGTGAGGAGGAATTCTTCAGCATGAGAGTGGTGAGAGGCTGGAATGGGTTGCCCCTGCAGGGAGGTGTTTGGGGCCAGATCCCTGGAGGTGTTTTTGGCCAGGCTGGCAGAGGCTGTGGGCAGCCTGCTCTAGGGTAGGGTGTCCCTGGGCATGGCAGGGGGGTTGGGACTGGCTGCTCCTTGTGGTCCCTTCCAACCCTGACTGATTCTAGGATTGTATGAAATCTCTCCATAACCTCTCTGGGCAGCCTGCTCCAGGGCTCCAGCATGCTCAGAGCAAGGAAGCTTTTCCTCATGTTGAGATGGAACTTCCTGTGTTCTACTTTGTGCCTGTTGCACCTTGTCCTATCACTGAGCACCACTGAAAAAAAGTCTGGCCCCATCCTCTTGATCCCTACTCTTTAGATATTGATAAGCATTAGTAAGACCTTCTATCAGTCTGCTCTTCCCCAGGCTAAACAGTCCCAAGTCTCTCAGCCTCTCCTCATCAGTCCCCTCAACCTCTTTGTAGCCTCTGATGGGCTGTCCGGTAGGTCCTCATCTTTCTTGAACTGATCAGCCCAGAACTGGACACAGTACTGCTGATGTGGCCTCACTAGGGCAGATTAACCTGCTGTTAGGAGCAAAACATCTCATCTCCAGAGTTACCAGAACCTTCTTAAGCTGCCACTCACTGTCAGTGCTGAAGAAACCCTGAGCTCATCTTGCAGCAGAGTGATCCACCTGGCCTGTTGAGGTGCCCCAGGTTTCATGAGCTCACACTGACTTTGATTCAGCTTCTTCTGAGCCTGGCTTAGCTGTATCACCTGCTCCCTTGGGTTGTCTGGGTAGCCTGTCTGGAAACCACCTGCAGCTTGAACAGGACACTGATGTTTCATGTCTTTGGTGTCATAGGTGTTGGACACAAGCACAGGAGTGGAGAAACTGAGGTATATAAATGGTGCTGAACTAACTATGGGCAGCTGAGCAGGGCTTTCAGTTACTGCAGGTTCTGAGGAGATCTCAAATACCTGGTTCCTGTGAAGACAACTGCATTTAGCTCTCCCAATCTGTCAAATGAATCCCTCCCCATTTTAAAACACGATAAATGCCATCATATTTTAATCATTTTACAGCAACAAAAATATAATCACACAAAGATTAGCAAACCTACTTCAGTTAAAAACGATGCAAACTCACAAAGGAAAGTTTCCCACAAGTCCTCCTCCTCCTCCATCCTCTTCAATCCTACCTAGATAAAAAACAAAGTGCAACCTTGTCACATCCATTTTTTCCCCCTCCTTGTTTCTGTCTCATGTATATAAAGCAAATAAAAATTATTTCCAGTTCTTAAGAATAAAAATGCCACCATTTATTTTCACACTACATCTCTAATTACCCAAAGGAACAAACAAACAAGGAAAGTGAAGCATTGTCTCTTTTAAGCATTGTTCTTTGATCAACTTCTACCTTTGAGGTTTTCCTCTCAAGAGATTGTACCACCGGGCAAAAATTTTCTCCTCTTAGCTCCTCCTAGCTCTTGGTTCTAGTACTTGGAACAGCTTGAGTTTGACAGATCAGATTTGGTGAATGGCAATAAGCTAAAGTCAGTAAAACATCTGTCCAAATAATTTATCACAAATATAGCAGTGCTATGGAGTTTTAGATACTATGGGAAGCCATTAGAGAAGTTAAATTCCAGCAACTTGCAATATTTAAACATTTTCTCTGTACTGGGTTTGACAGAGTTTTTGACTGCTGCCAATCAGACACTGTGGCTTTATTCTTTCATGTGGCCTCTATAATGGTCACTTAATGTGGCTGTGGGTTAGAGTTGGGTTAGGATTAGGGGTTAGGTTAGGGTTTAGGGCTTAAGGTGAGCAAATCCCTCTCTGAAAGTGAAGACCATTCACCAGCTTCACCCTGTCCTGAAGCTTTCCATGCTGTGTACTTCTGTAGGCACAGCTGTCTCTGTTGGTCACACCTCAGGTATGAAGAGTCTCTCATTTTATCTCCAGTGGTTGCCAATAATTGGTGTCATGGAAATAAAAACCCTCTAGAGTAAGCACCTATTAAATTGTCTTAGTTTACAGTCACCTGGAGAAAAGCCTGGATGGGGCACTTAGTGCCATGGTCTAGTTGACTGGGTAGGGCTGGGTGATAGTTTGGACTGGATGAGCTTGGAGGTCTCTTCCAACCTGGCTGATTCTATGATTCCTGCTGTGGTGGTTTAGCAGTTACCTGCCCCCCTACCCTTTGATATAACCCCTGCTAACCCCCCTGGCCCATCTACCTTTGCCTATCTGTTGCATCAACAGATAGTGAGGTAAGATTTGGGGAAGAGGGGAAAGGTAGTAGGGGTGATTAGAAACCCCTCTTAAGGATTTTGGTCTCTGGGAGGGCTGTGGTGTTTCTGTATTACCTTTTCACTGTATATATCTGTAAATCTCTGTTATATGTTGTAAATATCTGCTTGTGTATTGTGCATTGCTGTAAATATAAAGCTTAATTTATTAACTTCCAGCCGACTGAGTCCTAGCCTGGGTTATATCAAAGGGTGGGGGGAGCAGGTAACTGCTAAACCAGCACAGCATCGCACCTGATGGATCAAGACAGTTGTCCTGTCCTAATAACCTCTGTTATTTGTTTCTTGGGATTTTTTTCAGTTCTTTTAATTTGATTCAGAAAAATACATTTTATGTCAATCTTTAAGATTGTTCAGTCAAAACAAAGGTTACCTGAGCCAAAGGAAGCATTTAGCAGGGATGATTTATTTTATTTGCTTAAACTTCAGTAGATGACTTAGCATCTGAGCAGCTCTTTCTTGGAGCATTTTTTCTTTTTTTTTTTTTTTTCCCTTCAGAAAAGTACTTCTTTAAGGACTTCCAGAGAGTCTAAAAATACTCAAAAGATCTCTGAACTCAGTGAATTCCACATCTGTATGGACTATGGAAAAGCAAGTATGTCTAAAAAAACTTGTTGTACACAGAATAAAAGCAGGCAAATGAGGAAAATCCTGCTCAATTTTTAAAGTTTCTTCACAAGGACCTCATTTGTCACATTTCAGACAACTCCTCTAAGGCTTTTCAGATTAAAATCTGGAAATCTCAATCCACCTCACTTGGTCTTGGTGATGCTCTCTTTTTGAACCTATTGGGAATAGATGGCACCCATGGTGTTCCAGTAACACTTATCACCAGCATTGTAAACCAAGAGCTGAAAAATCAATTTTCAGAGCCATAAGATGTTTTTTTGTTATTTCCTTCCTGGCTCCAGTCATAATTTTTGGTACTTAGTAGCCAAATTTTCTGTTAAAAAAAAAAAAAAAATCATTGATCTTTCATAATATCCAAGAAATCTGTTGGGACTGTTGTGAAAATTACAAAACTCCAACTTGTAACAATTTCAGTTACACCACTGAATACCTGCAGCAAAGAAGAATCCCTGGAGTGATGGGGAACCCTGTCATGGCAAAATGCTTCGCTCTCTGCTCTGCTGACCAGTGCTTAGGGCCCGGCATGGACGTCTCATTTGGTACCAGCCCAAAATCAGAAAGCACCTTCCATGAAATTAAAGAGTGCTAGAGGAAAATAGCCCAGAGCAGCAGCAATAAGGCAAACACTATGAAACATCACAAAACTTTTAAGCTGTCGAATTGTAGCAGGGGAGCAGCAGATCCCTAAAACTGAGGAAAATTTAAACGCAAATGGGTAAACAGCAGAAGCAGCAGCTCTGTAAGATCTAGCAAAGAATACCATGGGAAGCAAACAACAGAAATAGGACACTAACAAGGCAGAAGAAATTACCAGAAACTCTCCAAATCAGAAATTCTGCAGATTCTCAGCCAAAGCTGCACTAGATTTGACATGGGAGCAGACTGTTGTTAGGATTCTGGGAGCATTTATGTGACCAGTTCTGGTCCCATCAATTTAAGGAAGATGTTGAGGTGCTTGAACATGTCCAGAGAAGGGCAGCAAGGCTGGGGAGGGGCCTGGAGCACAGCCCCAAGAGGAGAGGCTGAGGGAGCTGGGGGTGTGCAGCCTGCAGAAGAGGAGGCTCAGGGCAGAGCTCATTGCTCTCTACAACTACCGGAAGGGAGGCTGTAGCCAGGCAGGGTTGGTTTCTTCTCCTGGGCACCCAGTGACAGGAGGACACAGTCTCAAGCTGTGCCAGTACAGGTTCAGGCTGGATGGTAGGCAGAAGTTCTTCCCAGCAAGAGTAATTGGCATTGGAATGGGCTGCCTGGGGAGGAGGTGGAGTCCCCTTTCCTGGAGGTGTTTAAGAGGATGATGCTTTTCACTTGTCCAAGATGTCACACTTGAGTTATGATACTTACAACACTGCATATTTTTGTAGCAGAAGGTCAAATATGTGAGAGTCAGAACACACAGCAGTTACTAACTCAGGTGAAATATTAGTTCAGATACTAACTAGCAGCAGAAATATGACTGGTGACATCTTCTGCATTTTTCCACTTAAAAAGAGTAACTGAAAACCACCAAAGAAGACAAAAGAGAACTGGTTGCTTTTCCAGCTCTTCCGTGCTTCTTTCTTGTAGGCTGGGTTACGCAGCTGGCTGATGCTGGGAGAGAGACATTTCTGACTGGTTTGAGCAGCCTGGAAATCTGTGGTAGGTTCTGTTTATTTGTTTGCATCCGGAGCTGTTCGATGCATTTCAGTTGCTATGGTTTCCCTCCCTGAAGTCTCTTAACACGTTGACTCTTACAAACCTCTTCATCCCGACCATTCAGGTCATTTGTTCTTTGGAAATGGGGTCAGCTGCTGGGGTCACTCTGAAGGAGCACAGCTTTTCAGATTGATGAAGGCAGGTGCCCCCTTGACAGTATCCAGATTAATAGTGATGGGAGTGAAAGAAAAATCTATCATTATGCAGCCCATTCTTGATGATGGCCCCCAAGTACTCCAGGATGCTTTTGATACTGTTATGATATCTCCTACTGAGACAGACATTTGTTTTCAGTATTCGAACCTGCCACTCAGCATTTGTGTTTTGTTTAAAGAGGAGGGAAACCTCATGGCATTTACTGAAGAAATGACCAGACTACCACCTCCAATGTTTTCTTCTTTGTCTCCTGGCTCAGCACAGCACATAAGGCAAAACTGCTCCATGCACCAATCTTGTTTTGGTTTTTCTCTAGCCATACTTCTGTTCTCTTCCTGGTTAGAATGCTGCACACAAACAGAGGTTCAAACCCAAAGCTTTGAAAATCCTGCTGCTTGTTTTCCTCCAACGAAGACACTTCTGTTAGCTGCCTTGTTAGAAAGAGACCTTAGCTTTTTGACTCACTGCTGCTAAGATGATGTGGCTCTGTCTCTCTAGGACATCGACAAATTCTTCAGCAGCAAATCATTCACAAAGGCTGCAATAGGCAGCTGTGGAAAACTAAGAATGTGCAGCGCAATTCCTGTTAGTTCAAGCTGCATGAGGCACTTAGTGCCATGGTTTAGTTAATCAGAAACTGTTAGGAGATAGGTTGGACTTGAAGATCTTAGAGGTCAGAAGAAGATCAAACTGTCAAGGCATCCTTAAAAGACTGCCAGGTTTGAGCTGGTACTTCCTGAGCATGTTACTTTGATAAGCAACACAGAATGTGCAGGGCAAAACTAAATCAAGGCAGGACAGACCCGGGGCGAGATTACAGAGCTCTCTTTAAGTGGTGTCTGTAACTCGCAGCTCCATGTCAGATGGATGTGTTGGGGACGACAGAGGAATGATTTGGCATGACTGGTAACATGAGTTAGCATGACAGCTGACTGCACTAGGAGCTCTGAGGCAGTCCCTAAACAGTGCAACGATGTCCTCTGCTTGCTGTTCCTAGAATTACTTAGTTTATTTGGTTAGTTTATCTCGGGCTGCAAGGTGAGGTGAAGCTTTATTTGGATTCTGAGGGCTGCAATTCATTTGGGCTTGGCTGACTTCTCTGGTTTAGCTGCACATTATTTCCAAGCCTTACAGACATGCTTATTTACAAGAAAAATCTGCCTCTCTGCTAGCAGACTCCTGAGCTGGGCTTTCCAAACAAGTGACTCTTGTTTTACGTCATCATGATGTAGTCTGTCTGCTGTACTCACATCTTTGGCTGATGTCTTTACAGATCTGGAGTTATGGGTATGAAAGGATACTGTTTGAACTTGCAGGGTTGTTTGGAATGCACTGCTTTATTAAGTCATATTGTAACTGTGGATGTGAAAGAAATAAGGAAGAAAAAGGCACTTTTATTTCTTCCAGCGAGGTGGAAATAAAGAAAATTGATCGAGGCGGCTGAGAATCATTCCTCACCTGCTGAAAAGGTGAAGAGAACCTGGTGCTGCTCAGCATCATTAGCTGTGAAGAATTCTCACAGAAGTCAGTAGGAGTTTTGAATAAACACTGACAGCAGGGTAATGTCCTTAGAGGTTATTTCTGTTTCAGATGAATCTTCCTGTTCCACGTTACCACCTGTGCTGTCCTTCCTGTGACAAATTATAAAGAAACATCACAGATATTCTAATAAAAAGCAGAGAGTGCTGCCAGTGTTATAAAGGATAGGGCAGTGCCACGGATTTTTTGGAATTTGGAGTGATGAGTAACAACTTTAAAATACTGCAGTCCCCGTGTCTGCTAAACAGTGTAATCCATCCCCCTAGAACCAAATCAATACATGAAAAAGAGAGTAAAATAACTTATTTAAAAGCAACTGCAGAGCTGTAACATTTACTGCAGAAAGGACTGAAGAACAAGTGATGTCTTTGGATGTTGATCCATCACTTGTTACACTACTGCGAAGTGCTCAGGCTGAGCAAGAAGCACAAACAAAACTTTGCTCAGGAGCTACTTTGCTACCAGTTCAATCGATGCATCCCTAATCCTGACCTCTCCTGCCTTTGTGTTGGCAGCTTTTATCACGGCCTCAGGAGGCACTGAGCAAGGCTGACTGAGAGAATTCAGGCATATTCCTGTTATTCTTGTGCCAGACATGTATCAGTGCTTTGATACGAGCGTGTCAGACTTCAACGCTGTTCAGCAAAGGATGCACCACGGAAGGATGACACCAAGCTGTGTGGCACAGGAGACTTGCTAGAGGGCAGGGATCCATCCAGAGGGACCTGCACAGGCTGCAGAGGTGAGCCCAGGCCAACCTCATGAAATTCAACGAGGCCAAGTGTAAGGTCCTGCACCTGGGTCGGTGCAATCCCAAGCACAAATCCAGGCTGGGTGGAGAGTGGCTGGAGAGCAGCCCTGAGCAAAAGGACCTGGGGGTCTGGGTGGATGAGAAGCTCAACATGAGCCTGCAGTGTGCACACACAGCTCAGACAGCAACTGTGTGCTGGGCTGCAGCAAGAGCAGCTGTGGGCAGCAGGGCAAGGGAGGGGATTGTGCCCCTTGGCTCTGCTCTCCTCACACCCCACCTGCAGCACTGTCTGCAGCTCTGCAGCCCCCAGCACAAGAAGGACATGGAAGTGTTGGAGAGAGTCCAGA
>VWZI01004886.1:42031-56586 GCA_013396835.1 Psilopogon haemacephalus
ACCTGATCTAGTGGGAGGTGTCCCTGCCTATGGCACAGGGGGGTTGGAACTGGATGAGCTTTGAGGTCTCTTCCAACCTAAACCATTGTATGGTTCTATGATGCAGCATGGACTCTCTGCAATTAAAATGTGAATTAGTAGAAGGCCTTTATCAGCTGTTACACCTGCATTTATGTAGTCCCAGCACCTCACACCTTGCCTACAAATATTCATCTCTTAGCATCACCTGGGCAAGCACAGCCCCAGTCATTAGCATAGATAACCCAGGCCACCTGTGTCCTGTGAGGGCTGCTGCCCTGCTGTGGGAGCCCAGGTCAGACGGTCTGTGTACCACGGATTGTTTTCCTCAGCTGTGTGAACCAAGGCCAGACTGCTCATTATTTCACATTCCCACACGAGAGCTTATAAAAAATCACTTTTATAGACACGGACTTTTGATCTTGCCCCATTCCCTTGCAGCACTGTGAGAATCCTTTTTATCTGTGCAAGTGGGACTTTTATTTTGCTTTCCAATTGGATGAGTCATAGAATCATAGAATCAATAAGAGTTGGGAAGGACCACAAGGATCATCTAGTTCCAACCCCCCTGCCGTGCCCAGGGACACCCTACCCTAGAGCAGGCTGCCCACAGCCTCTGCCAGCCTGGCCAAAAACACCTCCAGGGATCTGGCCCCAAACACCTCCCTGCAGGGGCAACCCATTCCAGCCTCTCACCACTCTCATGCTCAGCAACTTCCTCCTCACCTCCACTCTCAATCTCCCCACCTCCAGCTTTGCTCCATTCCCCCAGTCCTGTCACTCCCTAACAGCCTCAAAACTCCCTCCACAGATTTTTTGTAGCCCCCTTCAGATCCTGGAAGGCCACAAGAAAGTCACCTGGGAGCCTCCTCTTCTGCAGCCTGCACAGCCCCAACTCTTTCAGTTTGTCCTCACAACAGAGGTGCTGCAGCCCTCTGAGTGTCCTCGTGGCCCTAGATACACTCTTGGCTATCAATGGTCAGTTTTGATCTGCTTCCCAATTAATAATTCAGATTTTAACACAAAGTTAGTTTGATGTTCCTAGGTGAAGTTTACGACCTCTCGACTCCCACGTCTCAGAAAGCAGTGTGTTAACTGCTGAAGTGAATCCCACTGCTGCTTTGTGACTTGTTGACAACCAACCTTTCACCTTTTCTTGGCACGCTTTTTCCTTCTCTTGCTGTATAGCCCTGCCTTTTCATTCAGACTTGGCATCAACCCAGAGGGCCTGGAGGCACAAGGAGCAGCTGAGAAACCTGTGCCTGTTGAGCCTGGAGCAGAGGAGGCTCAGGGCAGACCTCATTGCTCTCTACAGCTAGGGAGGTTGTAGCCAGGTGGGGTTGTTTTTTTCTCCCAGGCACCCAGTGACAGGAGGACACAGCCTCAAGCTGTTCCAGGGCAGGTTCAGGCTGGATGTTAGAAGAAGTCCTTCACAAAGAGAGTGATTGGCATTGGAATGGGCTGCCCAGGGAGGTGGTGGAGTCACTGTACCTGCAGGTGCTAAAGAGGAGGCTGGATGAGGCACTTGGTGCCATGGTTTAGTTAATCAGAAAGTGTTAGGTGATCAAGTTGGACTTATCTTAGAGATCTTAGAGGTCTTTTCCAGCCTGCTTAATTCTGTGATTCTTTCTTTTCCTACCTGCATAGGGCAAACTATACAACTGGTTCCCAAACTCCTTTTTATAACTATCTCCAACACCTTCTTCTGTCTGTCTCACCTGAATTATCTTTGCTCTGCTTCCCATCCCCACAATTTCAAGCTCTGCTTGGCCCACCAGACACTTCCATGAACTCTGATATGGATCTGGATATCCCTTCCAATAAACATGATCCTTACTTAGGTGGGTAGTTAACCAGACACCAGTTTAATGAGGTTAATTTTTAAGATGTCTGTCTCACAGACAGATGTTGTCTTCAGCAACAACTGTGTTGCTGAACTACAGTTGAAAAGCAGAATTTCTAGTAGAAAATAGAGGAGATCTTCAGCTGTAACCCCTCTGTTGCCTTCCCTTTACAATGCCATTCCCTGTATGTTTTCTCCATCTGTCATCATTTGCTGTTAGAGGGACATGTTTGAGGGCATTTTTCTGTCTGGCAGAACCTTACCTAGTAGTGTCCTGAACTGTTGGCATTTGCCTTCCTGGAGCAAATCGCATTGATTTTGCTGTACTGTTTCCTCTCTTACTTAAAGATTGCCTAAAAAAATTTATAGAATCTCCAAATTTTCGGTAATTCCCCTTAAAGTTGCAAACTTTCTCTTCTAAAGAGCAAGACAGGGAGATGCACATTCCCTTGTCCTCAGCTGGATGCTATAATGGCAGTGACTGCAAACAAATAACTAAACACTGGCACAGGTTGCCCAGGGAGGTTGTGGCTGCTCCCTCCCTGGAGGTGTTCAAGGCCAGGCTGGATGAGGCCTTGAGCGACCTGATCTAGTGGGAGGTGTCCCTGCCTGTGGCACGGGGGGGTTGGAACTGGATGATCTTTGAGCTCCCTTCCAACCTAAACCATTCTATGATAACAACTGCAGAACTCTGCGTGAGTTGAACTGGGGGTTCATTGTGCACGTCACTCTGAACTTCTTTTGTGCGGATACAGAATACTTCTAAACAGCAAAAGAAGAAAAAAGCCAGCAGCGTTGACTTCCTGCACATCCTTGGTCGTGTTTTTCATTGCAAAGACAGAAGTAAAATCAGCAGCCAAGCAACTATCCGCAGAGGACACCTGGGGGGCCCTGGATGTTTTGGTTCTCAGCGCCACTGAAGAGCAGCTGCACCCTGGGCTCTCGTCTGCCCCGTGGGGGACAGGAGAAGGCCGGAAAAGCTCAGGGGTGCAGGGCACTGAGGAAGCCACACCGCTGCGCTCCGCCTACTGCCCGGCGCTGTGCCACTCCATCCCCACTGCTGCCTGCGTGCCTACAGGGCTCTACAGCAGGCAGCCTGTCCTGCCAGCCCTGCCCCGCTCCATCCCCACTGCTGCCTGCATGCCTACAGGGCTCTACAGCAGGCAGCTGTCCTGCCAGCCCTGCCCCGCTCCGTCCCCACTGCTGCCTGCATGCCTACAGGGCTCTACAGCAGGCAGCTGTCCTGCAGGTCATGCCCCACTCCATCCCCACTGCTGCCTGCGTGCCTACAGGGCTCTACAGCAGGCAGCCTGTCCTGCAGGTCATGCCCCACTCCATCCCCACCGCTGCCTTTGTGCCTGTCCTCTGCCACTCCATCCCCACTGCTGGCAGACAATCCCCGGGGCCGGGCTCAGCTTCTCACTATCTGGGGCCGGGGGAAGCCCACGTGGCACAGCCGCGCTCGCCACCACCCATCCTCCTCGCACCGTGTGTGCCTGCTGCCAAGAAAGAAGGAGCAGCTGCTCCTGCAACAACGCCACAGCTTTCAAGCCAGGGAATGGTGCTATCCCTTCTTTTTATATATATATTTCCCACTGGTTTTCCCTCCAGTTTTCCCTCTGCTCTGGTCCAGTCTGATAAACCCACTTCAGCAGCCATTTGGCATTGTTTCACCTTCACTTGCTCCAGGAGAATTATTTGGACCTTAGCACCACCGCCCCCACACACTCCGCCCTGACCAGGGTTGGTACAAGAAAACTAGGCCATGAGAAGAGCACAAAGTGTTATGAGTTACAGAATCACAGACACATGCAGGTTGGCAAAGCCCCTCAGGATCACCAAGCCCAACCTAGAACCCTGCTCTACAAGATTCATCTTAAACCGTACCCCTAAGCACCGCATCCAAACGACCCTTACACATATCCAGGGTTGGCGACTCCACCACCACCTTGGGCAGCTCATTCCACTGTATGTGAAAAACTTGTTCCTAATGTCCGATCTAAACCTCTCCAGCCTCAGCTGGAGGCCACCCCCCCTTGTTACAGTTAATAAATATGTGCACTATCAAAGTGGCTGCAATAGCTGTAGCTGCTCCAAATTGCACCGTTGATTGTAGAAGTTACTCTCTTATTTATCACAACTTCCTTTTCGTATCTATTTTCCTTCATTGAGTAGTAGATACTTCATTTTAAAGAATTTGTGAAGAGATCTTGCGATCCTTGATGTGGATATCTGCTGGAGAAAGTGAATTAAAATCAACAACTAATTGTTCACGGATTGCCAAACAAGTGGCCTTTGACACCAGATTCAAAGCTAGACTACAGCGAGTGAGTATTGATGGAAAATTTAAAGTGCTCTCAGACTTTTCCTGGTGCTCAGTATTAAATTTTCTGTGCCCCTGGGAATGTGTAGTTTTGATCCAAGCGCTAGAAGTCTTCTTTGATTCTTTTCAAAATAGAAACTGGAAATATTCTCTAACTAACAAATGTGTCACAGTTTGGAGTTCTTTGATTAGAACACATCATCTGGCAAAGCACAAGGTGGTGGCTTCTGGCTAGAAGAGGATGTTGATGTTTTCCAGTAAGAAGGTAGTTGTGGAGATGTCAGTAGATGTTGCTCACTGAAGATGAATATGCAGATGGAGAGTTGAAAAACAAAAGAAATATCATGCCTTAGGAATATTTCCTTTGTTGTTTTCTTCCCTCTTTTGGAGAGAAAGCTGCTAGGAGACTATGAATGCTAATTATTATGATAAGAGTAAGAATAAAAAATATTTCTGAGTAACATCTACTGTGTAATCCTGATATTATGAACTGCTGAACATTCTGCAGTTTAATGAAAAGAATAATTAAAAATTGAATCAAATGTGGGATTTTTTTTAACCTATTTTTGATTTCAGACTGCCTTTTCTCCTTGTTTTTGTAAAGGAATCCGGAGCCCTCACTTTATATAAGCAGATTTGAATAATGTATGTAATGAACTGCTGAAAACAAAAATGGGATTATAACTCAGTGATATTTCTCTGCTTATTGTGCAAGAGGAGGAGAAGAGTTGTGTGATAAATGAACTGTAAAAAGCAGTGGCAACTTGCTTTATAAGGAGTAAGTAAATCACAATGGAATTCAATGCAGTATCTGTTTCATGAAAAGCATCTATAGGAGCACAGTTTGATTGCATGGAAAATCCACTCACATGTAGCACTTGGTTTAGGTTTCCAGGTAAAACCTGTTTGATAGCAGAGACATTGGCGGATGTACTTAGAATCACAGAATATAGAATGGTTTAGGTTGGAAGGGAGCTCAAAGATCAGCCAGTTCCAACCCCCCTGTGCCATAGGCAGGGACAACTCCCTCTAGAACAGGTCACTCAAGGCCTCATCCAACCTGGCCTTGAACACCTCCAGGGAGGGAGCAGCCACAACCTCCCTGGGAAACCTGTGCCAGTGCCTCACCACCCTCACTGTGAAGAACTTCCTCCTAACATCCCATTTCAATCTCCACTCTGCCAGTTTGAACCCATTCCCCCTCATCCTGTCATTACAAGACCTTGTGAACAGTCCCTCCCCAGCCCTCCTGTAGCCCCCTTCAGATCCTGGAAGGTTACTCTAAGGTCTCTTGGCAGCCTTCTCTTCTCCAGGCTGCAGAGCCCCAACTCTCTCAGCCTGTCCTCATAGCAGAGCTGCTGCAGCCCTCTCGGCATCTTTGTGGTCCTCCTCTGGACATGCTACAACAGTTCCATGTCCTGCTTGTTCTGGGTGGTCCAGAACTGCACACAGTACTCCAGGTGGGAATTTGGAAAGAAAGCATTTGGAATGTTTTCTTTCCTACAATAGGCCTGAATAATTTCTTGTTGCAGGGGGGCTTAAATAGGCCAAAATAGGCCTGGACATGTCCCAGCTTGCCCAGATATGTTCCCCTGCTCCCCCTCCTTCTGTGTTGGTGGAAGCACGCAAAGGAAAGGAAAACAAAAGCCCTAGTTTAACCTAACAAGCTTGGCAAAGTACCATTCTGATTGGCTAATCTATGTCCAAAAGTCCATTAGACTTGGGCTGCGTGGATAAAAGGGAGGAGCAGGTAAGAGAAGGGGCTGCTACTGCCATTGCTGCTTCTGCCTCAGCCTGCTCTCTGTGTATCCTGCCTGCCTCTCTGCAAATTTCCAGCTGTAGGGAGTCGAGAGAAACCAGCTCAGAGACTGTACTAGACCCCCAGCTTCCTGAGAAAAGAATCTGAGGGAACTCCAAAGCCTCTAACGGCTTTGAAACCGCTGACAGCAACCCCCCCATGTGCTTTGGGTACTGTCTGATACTATAATGCGGCTCCAGGAATCTGGAGAGACTACTTTGTGAGTAAACACTCAGAAGCCTCTTGGCAAATCTTTAGCAAAATTCTGTGAATTCCTAAGTAAGTCTGAATGCTTTCTGTCTTAGCAGCAGGAAGGAGCCTCTCAAGTCCCCTGGTGGGCAAGAGCTACAATTGAAGCTAAGAATCTCTTTCCAGTTTTAGGTTTAACATTTGTTACGTTGTTCCTAGTTATGTTTCTTAAGTATTCCAGAGTCCCTGCTTATCTCCCTCTGCAAAGTTTTCATGACCATGCAAAGAACCCATTATTATTGAAAATACTGGTTGGGAGCCAGTTTCTGAACGACAAAATTAATAAATTATACTAATTTTCAAAATACCATCTTGAACTCATACCTAACCATTCCATTTCTTCTACTAAACGTGAGGATTTTTTTTCATGAGGTTTGGGGTTTTGGTTGGTTGGTTGGTTGCTATTTTTCCCATTAGTGTTAAAAAGAATGATTTATTCTCTGCCAAAAAAAACCCAAACAAAAACAAACAAACAAAAACAAAACAACCACAAAAAACAACACCTCCTTAACTGATACTGGTTCTAAAAAAAAATATTAGGTGTTTAGGCAACAGGTATCAGAATGGTCTTAGCATTCTAGATATGCCTAAGGCAAACTGGTGAGATTTTCCCTGAGTTATACACTAACTAGCAAACATTTCTCTTTCAGTTTTATCTCTCTGCCCACTACACACCTCTGGCTTTATCCTATTTGTCGCACGACATTTACTAGAAGTAAATACAGTGTGAGCAGACACTGCATTTTGCTCTTGATGACACAGCTCAGAATTGACCTTCAGTTCTCCTGTAATCTCATTGCAAAGCGTTTCTTCAGCAGAAGATGCCAAATCGTACTAAATTGTACTGAGCTCTGGTGGTCTGGAGATAGCAGCACGGTGAACAAGTTAAGTGCTTGCTGCTTTCTTGCAACTTTTCTAACCAAAATTCCACCTGGACTCTAGGGACCTCAGTCTGGAGTTCTGCAGGTGTTTTGCTGCGTGGCATTCAGTTAAGACTGTGCATGAAGATGAAAAAACACTCTCACATAACAGCTTTTCCTGTTGGTGTTAGTGTAACTTAATGCTATTTTCTTTTTTCTTTGTTTTGTTTTGTTTTATTGTTGTGTTTGAGTGTTTGGGTTTTTTTTTTTAATTCATTTGTCCCTGGAATTGGTTTAATCCCTGAATGAAATCCTGAGAGCTGTTGGGCACCACTTGTGTCAGACGTGAAAGTTCCAACTCCATTTTAGTATTTCTGTCAGAAGGGAAGTTGGAGCCATGAGCGCAATGGGCTATCTGCTGCAGTAACAGTGCAGATGCTGGGGCTGGAAGCAGTGGGGAAAGGGACTCTTGGCAGTTCCTGAGATTTTCCCCACTATGTTTTTTATGTTGGCTTCATGCTAGAAATATTTGATGGCCACAAGTGTGTGTGCACTGTTGGTTTGAGAGCTGGGTTTGGTTATCTCGAAGGTCTTTCCCAACCACAGCAGTTCTGGTATTCTGTGCAGTCACCTAAAATAATTCAGTATCTAATGTTAGAGTTTAATAGTAGGTCACAGGCTTGCTTGGAAGCCCATCATATACCCTGTTCAAGAGGAACAGGGATATACTAGAGAGAGTCCAATGGATGCTGCAAGAACGGCTAAGGAACTGGAAGATCTGTGGAAAGGCTGAGAGCCCTGGGGCTGTTTAGCCTGGAAAAAGGCCTGAGAGGGGATTTTGTAAGTGTTTGTAAAAATCTGGAGGGTGAGTGTCAAGAAGAAAGTGCCAGGCTCTTGTCACTGATGTCTTGTGTTAGGATAAGGGGCAAACTAGACCACAGAAGTTCCATCTCAACGTGAGGAGACACTTGACTGTGGAGCTGCTGAAGCACTGGAACAAGCTGCCCAGAGAGGTTGTGGAGTCTCCTTCCCTGGACACTTTCAAGACCCATCTGGTCAGACTTGATGATCTTCAGAAAACCCTTCCAACCTCTACCATTCTATGATTTTATGATTCTACTCCATGAAGCTCTTAGGCTGTCATGTTTGCCTGGTGGTCTAGGCATATTCATAACCATGAAACGTGCTGGGATTCTAAGTGCAGGCAATATTGGCACTTATCTTGATGTGACACTAAGAAATGTAATGCTGAGTTATCTCAGGATAACTTCTAACAGCAGCCTGAAGCATCAGAGGAACATAAGGGAAGAGACAACACAGCCTGTGGAGTATTCCAGATATTTGTTGTCTTTATAGCTGGAAATGTGTACTAATAAGATGGTAAAGTTTAATTTCAGAACAGCTGCTAGGTATTAAGCTGTGATCAGCACACACTTACTGTTGAAAATGTCATTTTAAGGCAGAAGTTTTACAAACTGTTTGGAAGGGATTTTAATGCTGCAACCTGCTTATAGCAGGGCTTACTTCAGAAATGACAGAAAAGACCAGGGGACAGTCATCATCTCTGTTTTGCTCAAGCAGATGTCTCTAAGCTCCTACCAAACTAAAACCAAAGTTGTGTTTTTGGGCAGGACATCAGACAAAACCTACTGTACAGAGTTAGGGGGTCAATACATAAACACTGTCATAAAGAAGTTCAGTGGCAGGACTTTTGAATACAGAATGCACTTTGTGACCTCTGCTTTTTATAATGAACCAGGGCAGAGTCCTCATAATCTTATGCTCTCAACAGCAGCTTTCGTAACTGTGTGCAGTTCTGGAGCACCCAGCACAAGAAGGAGGTGGAACTGTTGGAGAGAGTCCAGATGAAGATGCTGAGAAGGCTGCAGCAGCTCTGCTATGAGGACAGGCTGAGAGAGTTGGGGCTCTGCAGCCTGGAGAAGAGAAGGCTGCCAGGAGACCTTAGAGTAACCTTCCAGTATCTGAAGGGGCCTACAGGAGGGCTGGGGAGGGACTGTTCACAAGGTCCTGTAAGGACAGGACGAGGGGGAATGGGTTCAAACTGGCAGAGGGGAGATTGAAACTGGATGTCAGGAGGAAGTTCTTCACAGTGAGGGTGGTGAGGCACTGGCACAGGTTTCCCAGGGAGGTTGTAGCTGCTCCCTCCCTGGAGGTGTTCAAGGCCAGGCTGGATGAGGTCTTGAGCGACCTGTTCTAGTGGGAGGTGTCCCTGCCTATGGCCCAGGGGGGTTGGAACTGGCTGAGCTTTGAGCTCCCCTCCAACCTAAACCATTCTATGATTCTAAATGTGGCCAGGATTTTAGATTCTTACAAACCTAAAGAAGTGGTTAACAAGCTAGTAAATCCCAAGCCATTAAACCAGTCAGGCTGATAAAATCCATGCTGGAGAATGCCTTCACTGACTGTCTGCACCTTGAGCAATGCCTCTTAGAAACAGACGTGTGTAAAGATACACGAGAAGCCTTTGATCTTAAAAAATGTTCACAGCTCACTCGATTACAGTGAATCACACACAAACACTATTTAAAGAAAAAGAGGAAAAACAGAGAAGAGAGTGACAGAGACTAGCAGAGGTTAGAACAGCAGAGGTCTACTACAGAAGCACTCATTCAGCCTTGACAACAAGCATTAGGCAGGCCAGTGGTCACAACAGGAGCTTCATAGCTGAGTGTTGAGATTTCTCCTAGGAGAAAGGAAAGGTGTTTCATTTTCTGCTGGTTTGCATGAGATGAAATACTTTATCATTAGTGTGCTGGTTTGAACTAATTGGAGGATTTGAATTAGAAATTAGTCTATAGGCTGAGAGAGGAAAGCACTGACAATGCTACTCCACTCACAGCTTTATTGAGAAAGAAAAAAAAAATTGTTTTAAGAGTTGTAACCCAAATATAGATAAGTCAGAGTGCTTCAGACCTCTCTGGGCTGTGGCTGGCTCCTTGCATGGCTCCTTTCACCCTGCCTCTCGTAGCTGAATTTTAATAATTCCACTAACTTCTCCTCCTGCTAACCCCCCCTGGCCCATCTACCTTTGCCTATCTGCTGCATCAACAGGTGGTGAGATAAGATTGGGGAAGGGGGGAAAGGTGGTAGGGGTGGTTAGAAACCCCTCTTAGGGATTTTGGTCTCTGACAGGGTTGTGGTGTTTCTGTATTACCTTTTCACTGTCTTACCTGTAAATATCTGTTATACATTGTAAATCTCTGCTTGTATATTGTGCATAGGTGTAAATATAAAGCTTCATTCCTTAACTTCCAGCCCACTGAGTCCTAACCTGCGTTATTTCACAGTGTGGGGGGGCAGGCAATTGCCAAGCCACCACAATTAGAAAGCAAAAGGTAGATTTTCTGTATTACCTTTTAACTGTATGTATCTGTAAATCTCTGTTATACATTGTAAATATCTGCTTGTATATTGTGCATAGGTGTAAATATAAAGCTTCATTTACCAACTTCCAGCCAGCTGAGTCCTAGCCTGGGTTATTTCACAGTGTGTGGGGACAGGGAATTGCCAAACCACCACAATTAGAAAGTGAAAGGTAGATTTGCTGCTAGCTGGAAATTTTTTTTGTTGAAATGCCAAGCGAGGCTGGCAAGGTCTGGTTGCAAAGGGAAGCAGTGGAAGTACCAACTCCTCCTGTGCCGTCTGCATCTTGCCGGCATGGGGTTTGCTGTGCTGGAGTGTGCCCTCACCCTGGCCTCATTCGCAGTTAAATGGCAGAGACACAACTTTCCACGGAAATAGTACTGGAGTAATTGAATGATTTGTAACCTCCTCATGTGCCAGAGTTAATCAGCAAGGCCTAATTTACTCTCAGACACGAGGCGATTTGGGAAAGGCGTTGCCATCAAACGATTTTTTCAGACCATTTGTACCTTTGCATGCCGCAGCCCTTCCCACTACATTGCAAAATAATTATCTCCTTCAGGCTGCCTTTTTTATTAAATATTGAATTTGTTATTTAATAATAGGCATAAATCAGATCTGTACGCTGGCAAACCATCCCCGTGCCACATTTCTTGAATCTTTTTATGTCCTCTTCTTGGAGGCAGCTTGCAATGTAGAAAAAAAATATGCAGCTGGTTTATTTGAGCTGCCCTGTTCTCAGACAATAAATAAGGGCATTACTTAATAAGCTGCTCATGAATCCATCAAATCAGCATTATTGAGCACAAATACTGTGTCTCGTAAATCATGAATTATTAACAAGCTCTTTGCTGATCTGGAGAGGATGAGCTGCTCTGCAAAGCCCCTGCCTGCATCAGACAGAGCCACGTGCTTGAAAGTATAGATGTCCTGATTGTAGAGACTGCCACAGCTGGCAGAAGATTCAAAAGCATTTCTGGCTCCAAGGCCACGCTTGCAAAGAGTTCTTGAGACAACAAAATTGTACTTTTAGACATCAGTGACACCCTCACTGCTAATGGAATCTCGAGGTGTTTTAAGTTTTGCTATAAAATGCTCCCTGCTTCTGTTTGCCTGTCTCTCAGTGCCCATGTGCAGCAGAGAGCTGTGGTGTTTCAGAGCCCCTTGCTGGTTTTGCTCTGTGAATTCACAGATTGGATCTTCTCCTGACTGTTTTTCCTTTGGACCTGCTTTGGACATCAGTGACACCCCCACTGCTGATGGAATCTCCAGGTTTTTAGGTTTTGCTATAAAATGCTCACTGCTTCTCTGCACCTCATCTCTGAGGACAGGTTGAAAGAGTTGGGGCTCTGCAGCCTGGAGAAGAGAAGGCTGCCAGGGGACCTTATAGTGGCCTTCCAGTATCTGAAGGGGGCTACAGGAGGGCTGGGGAGGGACTGTTCACAAGGTCTTGTAATGACAGGACAAGGGGGAATGGGTTTATACTGGCAGAGGGGAGATTTAAATGGGATATTAGGAGGAAATTCTTCACAGTGAGGATGGTGAGACACTGGCAAAGGTTGCCCAGGGAGGTTGTGGCTGCTCCCTCCCTGGAGGTGTTGAAGGCCAGGCTGAATGAGGTCTTGAGTGACCTGATCTAGTGGGAGGTGTCCCTGCCTATGGCACAGGGGGGTTGGAACTGGCTGAGCTTTGAGATCTCTTCCAACCTAAACCATTCTATGGTTTTATGATTCTGTTTGCCTGTCTCTCAGTGCCCATGTGCAGCACGGAGCTGTGGCCTTTCAGAGTCCCTTGCTGGTTTTGCTCTATGAATTCACAGATTGGATCTTCTGCTGACTGTTTTCCCTTTGGACCTGCTACAGAAGGCAATTTCACCATCCTGATGAAGCAAACGTGAAGCAGTGGACTAAAAATGTCCACCTGTAGTGTGATGAGGAGTGTAATTTCTGGTTTTATCTGAATAATCTGGTCTGAACAGAAGTCTTTCCCCCATAGGAGGACCTGAGTGGTCAGATTTTAGCTATGCAGTGGAAAATCCCTCTTGTCATTCCTGTTGAGTTATCCCACTTAATAGTTTAACATACCCATTTCCAGATAGACAATTTTTAATTGCCCAAATCAATGCCTTCTAATCAGCTTTTAAAAGCAATTGTTACTGTGGTTTTGATTATACTACACTTATGCTATACAGCACAAGCTAATTTCATCTGAAATAGCAGGGATAAAGATTGAGAAAAAGATTTACAGCTGGAAAATCACAGGTTGAAGTATGTTTGGACTTGGATCCAGTGCCCATAACTTTCATAGTTTTGAAGGGAATTAGATTCTCAGACATGTATGAAGTGCATCAGCAACAACCTCACTACTCGTGTGCCCTACCAAACCGACTGATTATCTCTCTAGCTCTTTTCAGGAAGTCTAAATTGAGATTAAGGAAGTGTTTTGGTGTTTATGCAGTTGCTGAATGGTTCTAGTTGGCACTTTATTTTGAAAAAGTTAAAAAAAATAGGTGGAATAAAATCTTGGGCAGAAATTTTATTTTATTGGATCGTGCTGCAAAGGCAAACAGCGAATAAAAGGCAATGGCATATTATAGCACTTTATTTCACACTTAATCTTGTAGTGCTTTGTGCAAAGTGAGGTCCTAAATTTGTGTCAGGGTAGATGAATCCAAGCCTCAGCGCGTTCAGCTATTTCAAGGCACAGAATAACAGAAAACATCCAGTTGAAAGAGCCCTCCAAGCTCACCCGGTCCAACCCTCAATGCAGCACTGCAGGGTCAACACTAAACCAGGTCCCTAAGCACAGCTCCACAGGTTGCTGGAAACCCTCCAGGGATGGGGACTCCAGCACTGCCCTGGGCAGAACATTCCACTGTCTGAGAACCCTCTCTGGGAGGAAATATTTCCTAGCCTGAACCTCTCCTAGGGCACCTTGGAGCCATTTCCTCTGCTTCTGTCTCTTGCCACCAAGGAGCAGAGGCTGCCCCCTCCTTGCTCCAACCTCCATGCAGGGAGCTGCAGAGAGCAATGAGCTCTGCTCTCAGCCTCCTCTTCTGCAGCCTGGACACCCTCAGCTTCCTCAACTCCCTCCCAGCTGCTCCAGGCCCTTCTCTAGCCTCATCACCCTTCCCTGGACAGGCTGTAGCCCCTCAGTGTCATTCCTGAAGGGAGGGACCCAGAGCTGAACAGGGTAGCAACTGGGAGGAAGGCAGGGAGGGGCAGGAGTGGACTCCACAGGGCTTCACCCCGCCTATGCCCACATTCCTTCTGCCCACACTTCCATTTATCTAACCTACCTTCTCCTCCTAGAAGGCTCACCATTGTTTCATACTAAACTGTGGCACTGCCATAGAACACAGCACTCAAAGTTTGGCCTCAGCACTGCTGAGCACAAGGGGATGATGCTTCTCATTGTGCCAGAGGGAGGCAGAACTCTGCAATGTGCAGTTCTGCCTCAGCCCCTAGCAGCAACTGCTGAGGAAGCTGCACAGCTCAGCCTGTGGGCAGAGATGTTGTTAAATGAAAGGCAGCCCATTGGTGAGCTCTGCTCAGGCAAACTGGCATGTGCAGGGCATGCACCATCACATCTCTTGCCTTGCCATCTGAGCTCCATTACCACACACTTCCATTGCTGCCTGGAACCTCAGCAGCCTGAGTGAGATTGTGAGCTTTTTGAAGTGCATATTACTTTTTTTTTTTTTTTTTTTTTTTTTTTTTTTTTTTTTAAATTTTTTTTTCCAGAGCTTTTAGGGTGCTCAGGTTATGTTTCTTTTAGCTTCCCTCTTCAGCAATGGAGAATTGAGTTCTGCATCCTCTAATAAAAAGCTGTAAAAATAGCACACGAATAACCTTTGAAGAATCCTGCCACAGAAGTAGATGCCAGGTTCAGGATGAGGATATTTAATACCAGAGCAGTGCAGGGTTCCTGAGTCTCATTCCAATCAAGGAATTTTGTGATAAGAGGAATATGGTTTATCTAGCAGTTAATCAGACAGGCTGGTTTCCCTGTGTTTTCTCTATTCATCAGTCTCTGATTTCTTCATTGGCCAACTATTATGCAATTATGAATTATTAATAG
>VWZI01004886.1:56610-68842 GCA_013396835.1 Psilopogon haemacephalus
AAGTATTAAATGGTTTCATTCATATTTCCCCCCCCCCCCTTAACTTACTTACAGGGTCTTCCATGCTCGGTTGTGCAAATAGATTACAGAATGTGTGCAGTGTATAGGGCAGTACCAAGTGAATCCAAACAATTCAGCAAAACTAGCAAAATACAAGCAGTAAGATTTTGGAAAGAGAATTCTGTGGTGCAATGTGCTGCTTGCCCTCCAGAGGGACTCGAGAGGCTCCTTTCTGCTGAAGCAGGAGGCACAGTTACAGGGTAAGCAGAGAACCTCAGTTACACAGAGGCTTTCTAGAATATTTACTCACAAATTAGTATCTCTGGATTTCCAGGGCTGCATTGTAGTCCAGACAGTACCCAACACACTCGGAGTTGTGCCGTTGGGGGTATGGTAACAGTTCTCAGGCAGATGGTGTCCTGCCAGGGCTCTGGGCTCAGCACAGGTGTGCAGGCAGACAGGGAGCCTTGCTGCATGGCACTGAGCTGCTCTCTCTCACCAGGCAGGCTGCGCTGAGGTCTGTGCAAGCAGCTCTCCAGCTGGGAGCAGCTTATCGCTTTCAGTAGCTGTCACTGCTGGTGGCAATGATGCAGCTTGCTTAGGGGCACTTGGCTCTCCTGCTCTTACCCCTTCTGCACAGTCTAGGCTGCTGTTAACTGCTGGCAGGGTTAGTCACACTAAGGCAGGGAGTTTTGGGCAGCTTTCAGCAATGATTCTTGCCTACAGCATGAAGGGCACTCAACACTTCTGCTTGGTAAACCGAGGCACAGCAATGTTTCCAGGTAGACGAGGCAGCAAGGCTGGTCCTGAAGCAGCAAGGCTTCTTGGCCCCCAGGGCAGCAAGGAAAGGCTTGGTAAGGCAAGGCAAAGCAAGGTGAGACAAGGCAAAGCAAGGTGAGGTAAGGCAAAGCAAGGTGAGGTAAGGCAAAGCAAGGTGAGGTGAGACAAGGCAAGGCAAAGCAAGGCAAAGCAAGGCAAGGCAAGACAAGGCAAGACAAGGCAAGGCAAGGTGATCTAGGTGGAGGCACAGCAACTTGTTTACAACTTCTGACCTACTTCTATCAATTGCCTGAGTCTTAATTGCTCCAATGGGCAACTGAGGTAACCACATCCCTTAACCAATCGGAATGGCGCTTTGCCAGAACTAACCATATTAGGTAAATCCACAGGTTGGCTTTACCCAAGTTTGGGGAAAAGGTAGACCTTGCATGAGGCAGGCACAAGTCAAGTGCATGTACCTTGTTTACCACAGGATGTAAACAGGAGCAAGACAAATCTGGGCAAGCCCTGGTCTTTAGACTCAGTGGCTCCAGGTTATTTGTCCTCTTTCCCACATCTCTTCCCCCCTCTAGAAGGGGAAGGGAGAATGGAGGACCTTGCCTGTACATGCCTGGATGTGTGCTGGGCCTATTTTTGGCTTACCACAACACCAATTTGCAATGCAGTGGGTTTTAGTGTTTGTAAACATGGCAATAAAGGTAACAAATAAAAGAAAGTCAGGGGTGCTGATCTGGGTTATTTCAACCTCCCCTTGGATAAGCCTCCTGATTCATTAACAGGTAACAAGCACCCTGGAGGTGCTTAAGGCCAGGCTGGCAGAGGCTGTGGGCAGCCTGATCTAGGGTAGGGTGTCCCTGGGCATGGCAGGGAGGTTGGAACTGGCTGATCCTTGTGGTCCCTTCCAACCCTGAATAATTCTAGGATTCTATGATAATAGATGTTTTAAATTCAGTGCAGTGTGCTCATCTCTGCTCATCTGGAGGGAAGGGATGCTTGATTTAGTTACTTCTCCTAGCTAAGTGTGAATTCCAACAATCACTCCCTAGGAAGGTTACAGGATGTGTGTAAGTCTGAGAAGAAGAAATTTTCACAGTGTGTGATGTTTTCACAGTTTTCCCTGTAGGTCACCAAGCTTTTCAGGTAAGCTGGGACACAGACACAGCCAAGTTGCACTCTGTGCATTTCTGGAGCCCCCAGCACAAGAAGGACATGGAACTGATGGAGAGAGTCCAGAGGAGGCCACCAAGATGCTGAGAGGGCTGCAGCAGCTCTGCTATGAGGACAGGCTGAGAGAGTTGGGGCTTTGCAGCCTGGAGAAGAGAAGGCTTCAAGGAGACTTTGGAGTGGCCTTCCAGTATCTGAAGTGGGCTACAGGAGGGCTGGGAGGGACTATTGACAAGGTCTTGTAATGACAGGATGAGGAGGAATGGGTTTAAACTGGCAGAGAGGAGATTTGAATGGGATATTAAGAGGAAGTTCTTGACAGTGAGGGTGGTGAGACACTGGCACAGGTTTCCCAGGGAGGTTGTGGCTGCTCCCTCCCTGGAGGTGTTCAAGGCCAGGCTGGATGAGGTCTTGAGTGACCTGATCTAGTGGGAGGTGTCCCTGCCTATGGCACAGGGGGGTTGGAACTGGCTGAGCTTTGAGGTCTCTTCCAACCTAAACCATTCTATGATTCTCTGTTTTCAGAAGCTCATGAGCAGATGTGACTGTGCCTGTACCACAATCCAGAAGCACAGCTTCCCAGTCAGCTATATATAATTCAACCAGCTCTAAATAAACTGCAAGTACACAGCAGTGTGACAGTGATAGCATGTAATTTCAGTGCAGACTGACTGAAAACCCATCTTGGATTCCAGGAAAAATATCTGGCTAAATAGCCTAGAGGGAAAAGTCTGCATTCTGTCTACTCTCCTCTCCAGAGATGAGTTAGTTTAAAAACTGGTTTCTGTTGGTAGGTGTGCTGTCAAGGGAGCCATTGGAAGTGCATTAGACTTGTGCTTAGGTGGGTTTTTTTTTGCCTACAGGCAAGGATCCAGGTGGAATTAATTGGCAGCTTCCCAGAAAGGTGGACTGCAGCTGCTGAGGATCAAAGCCTGTTGGTGGTAAAGTATTAATGCAGTGGTTGTAGCTTCAGTCACTGCCAGTTAGTGCAGCCGTGCTGTGGCTTCCTGAAGCAACTAATGCCCTGCAGGAAGGACATGTGCTGTCTTGTTGCTAACATTTGAGATGGTAGCTCCTGGGTGAAAAAGGGAACAAGTGCACTGCAGGACATTTCCTGTATTTTCCCTTCCAGTGTTGGTAATTTCCTGGACAAGAAAAGAGAAAGCTGATGACTCCAAACAGAACCACTGATGCCCTTTGCATGACTGCTTATAAGAGGTCTTGTGTTTCCCACAGTCTCACGGAGTTCTGCTGCAAGCAGCCCTCTGATGGGTTCACAGAGCAGTGCTTGCCTGTGGAGTCTTATCAGTGCTAGGCAAAGATCCTCTTCACACCATGTTCAGTTGTGCCAAAGACTGTGCTAGGATCTGCTTTGTGGTCTTGGGGTGCTGTGTGGAATTATAGAATCATAGAATGCTTTAGGTTGAAAGAGACCTCAGAGATCATCCAGTTCCAACCCCCCTGTGCCATAGGCAGGGACACCTCCCACTAGAACAGGTCGTTCAAGACCTCATCCAGCCTGGCCTTCAACACCTCCAGGGAAGGAGCAGCCACAACCTCCCTGAGCAACCTGTGCCAGTGTCTTGCCATCCTCCTTGTAAAGAGCTTCCTTCTAACATCCAGTTCAAATCTCCCCTCTGCCAGTTTGAACCCATTCCCCCTCATCCTGTCATTACAAGACCTTGTGAACAGTCCCTCCTCAGCCCTCCTGTAGGCCCCTTCAGATCCTGGAAGGTTACTCTAAGGTCTCCTGGCAGCCTTCTCTTCTCCAGGCTGTAAAGCCCCAACTCTCTCAGCCTGTCCTCAGAGCAGAGCTGCTGCAGCCCTCTCAGCATCTTTGTGGCCTCCTCTGGACTGGCTCCATCAGTTCCATGTCCTTCTTGTTCTGGGGGCTCCAGAACTGCACACAGGACTCCAGGTGGGGTCTGATGAGAGCAGAGTAAAGGGGGAGAATCCCCTCCCTTGCCCTGCTGCCCACAGCTGCTCTTAATGCAGCCCAGGACACAGTTGCTCTCTGTGCTGCATGTGTATAGTTGTGCCAGGGGAGGTATAGGATGGATATTAG
Source organism: Psilopogon haemacephalus (assembly GCA_013396835.1). Classification (NCBI taxonomy): domain Eukaryota; kingdom Metazoa; phylum Chordata; class Aves; order Piciformes; family Megalaimidae; genus Psilopogon; species Psilopogon haemacephalus. The sequence goes on from VWZI01004886.1 coordinate 60,620, forward strand.
GAAGAAGTTCTTCACAGAGAGAGTGATTGGCATTGGAATGGGCTGCCCAGGGAGGTGTCAGAGTCACTGTCCCTGGAGGTGTTCAAGAAAGGACTGGATAGAACACCTAGTGCCATGGTCTAATTGATTGGATAGGGCTGGGGGATAGGTTGGACTGGATGAGCTTGGAGGTCTCTTCCAACCTGGCAGATTCAGTTTGATGCTATTCTATTCTATTCTATTCTATTCTATTCTATTCTATTCTATTCTATTCTATTCTATTCTATTCTATTCTATTCTATTCTATTCTATTCTATTCTGGTTTATGTTGGAAGGGATGTCAAAGCTCATCCAGTTCTAACCCCCCTGTGCCACAGGCAGGGACACCTCCCACCAGAACAGGTCGCTCAATGCCTCATCCCACCTGGCCTTGAACACCTCCAGGGAGGAAGCAGCCACAATCTCCCTGGGCAACCTGCTCCAGTGTTTCACCACCCTCACTGCAAAGAACTTATCTATTTACAGTCTGTTATCACTCAGACTTGTGTGGAAACTGCCTTGGGATGCCCCAGCAGTGGCGTAGCTGGCAGGCCAGCGAATCTCTGGGGCTGTCATTTTATTGCTCCTCTTGGCATCCACATAAGTCTGAGCCACACTTCACATCTCTGCTTTCTTTTCACATCATGTCAGCTGTGTGTCGTCTGGGTGCTAGCAGTGCTGTAGCACACGGCCAGCTGCTGCAGATCATTTCCACACATGAATCTCTCTGCCAGACTGAGTTTAAAATATTAATCCACGACTTTGTGTTAGCCTTTCTAGGTGCTACCCACAGCTTGCAGAGCTCACGTAGGAGATTTTCTTCCTTTGACCTGAGAGGTAAACATCTTTGTAGAATTTTGCCAGACACCTCAGGTTCTCTTCTCCTGTTTCTCTTAATCTCATCAGTGGTTGCTAGTTGGATACCATCTCTGTTTCACAATTAATTGTTTTCTCTCTTTGTCTGTTTTCAATTGAAGATAAGGAAGTGTTAGCACACCTAGCTAAAGCTTATGATCCTGGGATGCTTAGGGCACATTATCCCAGGCCTTTTAAGCGATGGACTCCAACCTCTGTAGTAGCATCACTGTAAATTGTTAAGAGCTGCTGGTTCTGTGTGTTATGCCTTGCAGCTTCAGAAGAACATTATCAGAAACACAGAAGGCTGATGTTAACCCTTCCAAAGGTTATCTGAAGGCCCTGGGAGGAGTGACTTCAGCTTCACTCCTCACTTCAGTGAAATGCTGGGTTTGGCAAAAATACTAAGTTCTTCTGACGTGCTTTTTTGCCACAATTGAGAAACTGCTCCCGTTGGTTTTGTTCACACTGACTTTTTGTCGTCTTGATTGCTGTTAGAAGCAAATAAGCAATCCACACAGCACTGACCCCAGGCCACCCACTCATGACAAGGCTTTGTTGTCTTAAAAAAAACCAACATTGGTATTAATGATGCCCTTTGCCACAGGACAAATTTCTGTGACAAAAATTAATGCCCTGAGTGCTGACAATTCTCTCTTTAGACATCTGTGATTATTACTTCGCTTGAAATTATTCTGATGTCTTGAGTATTTTAAATCCAGATGTATCTTTATCTTTTTCATAGAATGTTTTGGAGCATTTTGATGCATTGTTTGCAAGTATAAGGCAAATGCTTGTGCACTTAAAATGGCACTCACAAGGTCTCCACTTTGCTTAGGGCAAAGCTGGAGGTGGGGAGATTCAGATTGGATGTGAGGAGGAAATTCTTTAGCATGAGAGTGGTGAGAGGCTGGAATGGGTTGCCCAGGGAGATGGTTGGAGCCAGATCCCTGGAGGTGTTTTTGGCCAGGCTGGCAGAGGCTGTGGGCAGCCTGCTCTAGGGTAGGGTGTCCCTGGGCATGGCAGGGGGGTTGGGACTGGCTGATCCTTGTGGTCCCTTCCAACCCTGACTGATTCTGGGATTCTATGAAATGAGTGACAGAGGAAGAGAACTGCCTGTCAGCAGGCACCAGCCATGCTCCCCTTCACCCCACGAGAAAAATACCTCATTGACCTGCAGGGCCCAATGGAGAAAGAAGAATTCACTTAGACAATTACTAAGTCTCAGAGATATTATAAACCAGAGCCAGCTTCCTGGGAAATGTTCTAATTTCCATGCTGTAAGTCTCACTGGCTTCTCTCCTGCCGCTCTGGTTCACATGCTGCTGGCAGATAATAATGAACCCAGTGCTTTTGGAAAGTGAATTTTCTCTCCATCACCAGCATGACACACAAACAGAGAGCAAATACTGGCAGTGCAAAGGTTGCCTGGCTCCTGAAACCTCCAGTAAGGTCAGTCACTTTTTAAAGAATAATCAAACATCTAAAGAAGTAAGGAGGGCAGGGAGCAGGCAGCAGTGAGCCCTACAGCACAGAGTGTCCCTGCTGATGGGTCACATCTGTCCCTCTCCTGCTGCTTAGACATTCCAGGGAAATCAATGCAGGGCTGACTTTTTTTTTTTTTTTAATTTTTTTTGTTTGTTTTTGTAATGCATTTAGTAGAAAGTAGTTTCAGTTTTGCAAGGTGTCTAGGGCAAAGGCAGAGGCTGAAGCTCTGTGCTGAACACAAAGCTCACTCCACTTCACTTCCTTTTTCCTTCCTTTGTTCAGATTTTGACGCAGCTTGTATTCCTTTCCTGATGCTTCTCTTTTGTTCCTTTTCCCCTCTCCTTTCTGGCAGATTTTAAAGTGTGCTGGTTTGAGGCTAATTGAATATTTTAATGAGAGAAAGCAAATAGTTGGCTGTGAAAAGAAAATAGTAGTGGTGTCTGTATCACCCACTTGTTCTGCTGAGGGATATAAACCCAAGAAGCACAAACAAAGTCAGTCGCTGGCTGCTGCCTGCTTTACTAATTCCTCTGCCTGGACCTGCATAACCCCAACTAATCACTCTGCTTAACTCCTTCTCTGGCTTCCCATGGCTCACCCCTCACACATAAGAGATTCTGAGCTAAGGGAGGAGGGGTGGAAAGGAAGAAGGGAGTTGGTTTGGAAGCCCTCCTGGGTGGTTCTGCTGTTCGGGAGGGGTTTTGTGTCTCTGGATTACTTTTAATACAGAAAAGGATATTGCATATAGTTGTAAATATCTGTACATATATATTGTGTATATCTGCTTGTAAATTGTGCCACGCTGTAAATAGAGCTTCCTCCCTTGCCTACCAGCCAGCTGAGTTAGTCTGGTGAATTTGTGGGGGGTGTGAGAAACTCCCCAAGTACCACATTAGGGCTCTGCTCTATTTCTCTATCGGGTGTCATATTTTCAGACTTCACAAGATAAAAATGTTCTGGCATTACAACTAAGGTCTTGCAAATGTGCTGAACACAGAGTCGGAAGTGGTCCAGGTGGAGCTGCTCCATATTTGAATCTCGTGCACCTTACTGTGATTTAAATATGTCAAGTTTGGGCTTTTACTAAGCTTTTCTGAAGGTTTAAAACATGGATTAGGAGTTTTCAGTAGACTGGGTGTACCTTCAGCATTAGCAGAGGGCTTGGACTCGATGGAGTACTGTGTGCAGTTCTGGAGCCCCCAGCACAGGAAGGACATGGAACTGTTGGAGAGAGTCCAGAGGAGGCCACCAAGATGCTGAGAGGGCTGCAGCAGCTCTGCTATGAGGACAGGCTGAGAGAGTTGGGGGTCTGCAGCATGGAGAAGAGAAGGCTGCCAGGAGACCTTAGAGTAACCTTCCAGTATCTGAAGGGGGCTACAGGAGAGCTGGGGAGGGACTGTTCACAAGGTCTTGTAATGACAGGACGAGGGGGAATGGGTTTATACTGGCAGAGGGGAGATTTGAATGCGATGTCAGGAGGAAGTTCTTCACAGTGAGGGCTTTGAGACACTGGCACAGGTTGCCCAGGGAGGTTGTGGCTGCTCCCTCCCTGGAGGTATTCAAGGCCAGGCTGGATGAGGTCTTGAGTGTCTTTTCCTAGTGGGAGGTGTCCCTGCCTGTGGCACAGGGGAATTGGAACTGGATGATCTTTGAGGTCTCTTCCAACCTAAACCATTCTATGATTCTGTGATCTCCACAGGTCCCTTCCAGCTTCTACCATTCTATGATTCTTTCAGAAATCATTAGGGAAGAAGAGGTGAAGCAAACAGAGTTACACGGGACCAACTTTGTAATCAAACATGTAGTAGTTGTAGCATTTCTGTAATTGTCCTTCTGCTCATTTTTCATAGCATCACCTCAGTCCCTGCAGCTTCTGCCAAGAATTGAGGCTCTTATTTAAGTTTAATATATGTTATCACTGGAAGCTGGCTTAGAGTGCATCTTACATAATTAGAAGCCAAACACTTTTCATTATTTTTCAGAGACACTTCAGGCCATGCAGCCTGTCCTTGGGAAAATACAGCAGCTACCACAGCAGTGCCTACCATGGCTGTGCTTTTGCATAATGCCAGCAGTCAAAAGCCTTAAAAGCTAAATAATGCAAAACGTTAAAGGCTGCTCTTTTTCCCATGCATCTCAGCCACTTTTAGCAGATGCAATATTATTAGCTGCTTCTGCTCACAGTAAATTAGAAATGCAATGGGGAGGGGCTGAGAGACAGATTTACAGAATATGAAAATGGCCTGTAAGAAAGATTATTCACAACAGCAATTAGGCAGCATTGAAGCTTGGGGCGGGCAAAATGTTTGGGAAACAGCATGAGCCAGGGTTTGTCTCTAGAAGGGGGTTCAGGCAAAGGGTTTTATTTCTGAGCTCTGAGGTTGTTTGCCATTTGGTGGGTGGAATCAGGGCCGTGGCAGGTGGTTGGTGGCAGTGGCTGTTGCTGGCTACCTGCAGCCAAAGGAGTATTTCCTGATTTTTCGAGCAGCAAGAATCTGTGTTGCATGAAGGGTTTATCACTGGCAGGCTTTAGGAACAGTTGAGTGCAAACCAGTTCAGCATGGCAAGGCCTTATCTACGCCACAGTTCCAGCTGGCTGCAAACCATTTGAATCAGTTCAGTGGCTGCATGCTCTGGAAGCATCATTCTGTGCTTTTCTGCCCTTGCTTTGGCGGACATCTTTGGTTCAGCCAGACCCCATTTGGTTGATGCTTCATTCTTTAACTTAACCCTGGTCAGTGAAGCTTGTACTGTGGGATGGCCTAGAGAGAGCTAAGAGTGACATTTGGGCTGCAATGGTTTTTAATGAGGCAGTGATGATGAGAGTCTCTCTAAACACCCACACTTTATTTAGAAACCTGCAGCTGCTTTACGTGGGGCTTTTTTGGTTTTTTTTTTTGATGACATCTCAATTCCTAGAACATCCTCTTGTGATACCCTTTTGCCACAAAGCAAAACACTGATGCCATGCCAGCAAGTTGGCTTGGGGTTGGGAGCAGAATCTAGCATTTTCTTTTTTTCTCAGTCCTGCTTTGTAATTATTAAATGGCTCCCTGAAATGCAAGAGAAATGGAGGTCTGGGTTTGCACTCCACAGAAAAACAACCACTTTCAGAAGCCCTTAGGGAAGCTGAAGCCAGAGAGACCATAGCAACTTTGAGTATCAGAGCAGATGGTTCTGATATGCCAGCAGTTCTGTACTCTGCTATGAGGACAGGCTGAGGGAGTTGGGGCTTTGCAGCCTGGAGAAGAGAAGGCTGCCAGGAGACCTTAGAGTAACCTTCCAGGATCTGAAGGGGGCTACAGGAGGGCTGGGGAGGGACTGTTCACAAGGTCTTGTAATGACAGGACGAGGGGGAATGGGTTCAAACTGGCAGAGGGGAGATTGAAATGGGATGTTAGGAGGAAGTGCTTCACAGTGAGGGTGGTGAGGCACTGGAACAGGTTGCCTGGGGAGGTTGTGTCTGCTCCCTCCCTGGAGGTGTTCAAGGCCAGGCTGGATGAGGTATTGAGTGTCCTGTTCCAGTGGGAGGTGTCCCTGCCTATGGCACAGGGGGGTTGGAACTGGCTGATCTTTGAGGTCTCTTCCAACCTAAACCATTCTATGATTCTATGATTTCTTCCTTAAAATTCTTCATTGCAGCTGATATGGATTGAGTGCCTAAACTCAGTGCTATTTAAAACAAAAACTAGTAGTTATAACCCTGGGTTTTCTCTCTTTTTTTTTTTTTTTTTTTTTTTTCCCCTCCTCTTTTTTAGTCTGAAAAACAAACTGAAATGTAAGGGTGTGATAAATCAGGCGATTTACATTTGGCAGAATGAAATTAGCATTGCCATTACTTCATAATAGGGCATGGCTATGACTATGGAATTGATTTCAGAGTAAAGCAAATCCATTACAATTTTCTTAATATTGAATTTTAAGTGGAATGATGAATTGCTTATCAGTAAAGTTAAAGAAGGGAAAAAGACAAGCACCTGTTGTTCGCCTTCTTTGGACGTTGTCCTTCTACTGGGCTCCCACATAGGGAAACACTGCAGAGTGCTGGAGTTACACTGGGGGCACTCCTGTGATTCCAGGGCTTAGCTGAAGTCACTGGGTTGTATTCCCTGTAAACTGCCCCAGTTTCTGATGTGCTGTGGGCTCGCTCTCCAGGGATGGACCAATGCTTTTGCCCTCTTTTGTCTCCTAGCTAAATTAATCTAGGAACCAAAGCCAGGAGGCTTTGGTTCACTCTTCCTTTGTACAAAATGCCTTTCTACCTTTTTTTGTCTTTTTTTTTTGGTAGCATACACTTCTTATTCTAACCTATAGGTAGAGCTTAGATGTACAAGTTCCTCCTGAACCTGAAGGAGATTTTAGTCAAAGGAATTTGGCTCTTTTTCTTACTTTCAAATTCTGTCTCTTTTGGTAAAGAGACCATATCACCAGAGATACTTCCACTGTCCCTGGTCTCAGATACATGTTTAACTGATTGGATACAGGTAATGGCTGCACATTCTTTGCTAGGATATCTCTGTGATGACTTCATCTGCTCACAGGCTGGGAACAGAGATCCCTCATAGAATCGTAGAATGGTTTAGGTTGGAAGTGACATCAAAGCTCGTCCAGTCCCAACCCCCCTCTGCCATAGGCAGGGACACCTCCCACTAGAACAGGTTGCCCAAGACCTCACACAACCTGGCCCTGAACACCTCCAGGGAGGGAGCAGCCTCCCTGGGCAACCTGTGCCAGTGTCTCACCACCCTCACTGTGAAGAACTTCTTCCTAACATCCAGTTGAAATCTCCCCTCTGCTAGTTCAAACCCATTCCTCCTCGTCCTGTTATTACAAGATCTTGTGAATAGTCCCTCCCCAGCCTTCCTGTAGTCTCCCTTCAGATCCTGGAAGGCTACTACAAGGTCTCCTCAAAGCCTCTTATCCTGCATCTGTGCTCTTGGAAATCCTTCTCCCAAGTCAGCACTTTTTGGAAGAGAAATGGAAGTTCAGTAATGCAATGACATTTTCTTCTGGTGACCAGCATCTTTCCTTTATAGGAAAAAAGAGCAAAGCCTCCCTCTTGATAGAATGAGAAGGAGTTTCTGTTGTGAAATGAGTATTGGGAAAATGCTACTTTCCACATAGCTTTATTTCAGCTGCTGTGTTCCCAACTCCTGTGATCAAAGACCAACCACAAGTGACAAGGAAACAACAGCTTGCAGACTTTCCAGCTGATATACAGGAAACCACCTGCTAAATCAGGCTGCATCCACTAAGGTGTGACTTGGAGGAGTGCACACAATCTTCCTCTTCACCTGCAAGAGCCTCCTTAACATGGACAGGGTGACAGTTACGAGTCACATCTCCAGTGAACCTCCAAGGGAAACACCGACCCAGAGTGAACAAAGCATCTTCAGCCTCTGGGAAGGGGAGGTGAATAGGAACAGGCAGGCCCTTTGCTGGTGCTGTGCAGTTTGGTTAATACAAGTGGAGTCTCAAAGATGTTCAGTGACAACTGCTGGAGTGCTGTGCTGGGAAATGCTCCTCAGAGCAGCGCTCCGAAAACCTTTCGCTTGGGCAATTTTCCATAACCACTGAGCTACTCCAGAAGCCTTCTTCAGGAACCAGTTGAGGCATTCAGCACGTGTGAAAACGCACATGGCCACCAGCCTTTGCCAAGTCTTCTTGGACTGCTTCCAGCAGGCAGGCTTACCAAAAGAAGGCACTGCTCAGCCTGAGTAAGGTTGACAAGATTTGGCTCCAGCCTCATGGAAATATATTTGTCATCCTGATCTGCCACCACACGAGAAAAAAAGTCTCTTGCTGCCAAGGAGAAGATGCATTTTCCTCTGAACAACTTGGGCATTTGAACAATTCGGTGCC
>VWZI01004886.1:77307-94758 GCA_013396835.1 Psilopogon haemacephalus
AAGGGCTTCACAAGACATTGGAATAACTGGGGTTTTTTTTGTTTTTGTTTTTTTTTAAATTTAAACAAGCATTTTTTAAGGTTGATTTTTTATTTTTCTGTGAAGGGCTTCACAAGACATTGGAATAACTTTTTTTTTGCTTTTGGGGTTTTTTAAATTTAAACAAGCATTTTTTAAAGTTGATTTTTTTATTTTTCTGTGAAGGGCTTCACAAGACACGAGTTTGAGGTTTCTTTGTTTTTTTTTTTTTTAATTTAAATAAGCATTTTTTAAGGTTGATTTTTTTTTTTCTTCTGTGAAGGGCTTCACAAGACATTGGAATAATAAACATATTTAGTAATCTGTTTGTTTCTGCCCAGGTCCTCACATTTACTGTGGCTTTGTACAACTGAGGGTGTTTTCCATGCGAAAAAAAGCCAGACCCAGGCAAGTGTCTGGGTCTAATCATTTATTCTTGGGTCTAATAATTTATTCTTTGCAGGGATTTGCTTAGCAGTTGGGAATTGCAGAGAAGTGCCTATCAGTGTATCAAAAGCGTTCTTACAAACTCTGTAGAGTAGGGAACTAGCACTTTATTGAGGCTTATTTTAGACTGTTAGAAAAAAAAAACAAACCCTGAGTGATTGACCCAAATTCCCATGGTAAAGGCAGCCCTTCCTCCCTCCCCTGGACCATCGTTGTTTGGCTCCTAAATGGATGTCAGAAGGCACAGGACTGCAAAGTTCCTCAGCATGAACAGAAAATGCTTCCACTAGTGTGGGATTTTGTACTTGCTTTGTGCTGCATTAATGAAAACTCCCACTGCTGCCAGGGCACTAGGATGGATGATGCAAGATGCCACGGCAAAGCACACTCCTCATGAAGACAGATGCAGGATTTTGTGTCTGAGAGCTCCTTCCAAAGGTAATTAAAATACCTGGATAAACAGAAGGAAAAATCAGAGTGAAAAGTAAAAGAATTTTTTTTTAAAACCCCTCGTTTTCTTCAGAAATGGAAAATGAATGGGGGAAAAAAAAACCCTCCTCATTTTGAAACAAAAGTAAGTAGACTATGAAGACTTTCCATTTAGGGAAAAAAAAAAATAAAAAGAAGACTCTTCCACAGTTTCGCATCTCTAAAACAGAAAAGGTGTCACTCCAACAAAATACAATGCCACTTACATCCAAAGAAATGGTAAGGCAATGAATCTAAACAAATATGCAGAGCAATTGGAAGATAGTGAACTGGTCACCAAGCTGGAAAAACATGGACTTGATGGGTGGACAACTCGCTGGATAAGGAATTGGCTGGATGGTGGCACACAGAGAGTGGTGACCAAGGGCACAATGGAGGCACCTGCAGACCAGTGCCAAGTGGCATCCCTCAGGGGTCAGTGCTGGGACCCGTTCTATTTAACATCTTTGTCAGTGCCATGGGCAGAGGAATCAGTGCAGCCTCAGCAAGTTTGCAGATGACACCAAGCTGTGTGGCACAGTCTACTTGCTGGAGGGAGGGATCCATCCAGAGGGACCTGCACAGGCTGGAGAGGTGGGCCCAGGCTAACCTCATGAAATTTAACAAGGCCAAGTGTAAGGTCCTGCACCTGGGTTGCTGCAATCTCAAGTACAAATACAGGCTGGGAGGTGAGTGTCTGAAGAGCAGCTCTGAGGAGCAGGTTGTGTCTGCTCCCTCCCTGGATGTGTTCAAGGCCAGGCTGGATGAGGTCTTGAGTGTCCTGATCTAGTGGGAGGTGTCCCTGCCTATGGCACAGGGGGGTTGGAACTGGATGATCTTTGAGGTCTCTTCCAACCTAAACCATTCATGATTCTATGATTCTATGGTGCTTTGGGGCACTGCAAAGACAGTTAAGCTTTCCCTTGGAGCTGCAACTAAAAAGTCCCAGGGACCCTAATAACAAAAAAAAAAAAAAATTTTAATGTTCTTCCCTTTTTTAATCTCTGTATTTCCATATAATTTGCAAATTTCCATAAATTTTACCACTATCATCATGGATTCTTGATTCCTTGTTTGTGGTTTGTTTTGGCCACATTGCATTTGAAAGTGAGGTTGAGAGTTGATAACTGAATGGGAAGGGTCTTGTTGATGGTGTCCTCATTGAGAGCGATGAATAAGGGAGAGAGTAGCTGAATGTGCTCCTTTCTTTCTTTCTTTCCCCACCTGTGTTGCTGTGCTGGTTTGAACTAATTGGAGGATTTGGATTAGAAATTAGGCTATAGACTGAGAGAGGAAAACAGATGATGCTGCTCCACTCACAGCTTTACTGAGAAAGAAAAAAAAAATGTTTTAAGAGTTGTAACCCACATATGGATAAGTCAGACTGCTTTAGGCCTCTCTGTCTGTGGCTGCTCCTTGCATGGCTCCTTTGTCTCTGCCTTTTGTAGCTGATTCTCAATAATTCCACTAACTTCTTTCCTGCTGCAAACTCTCCTGGCCCATCTACCTTTGCCTATCTGCTGCATCAACAGATGGTGAGACAAGATTGGGGAAGGGGGGAAAGGTGGTAGGGGTGGTTAGAAACCCCTCTTGGGGATTTTGATATCTGACAGGGCTGTGGTGTTTCTGTATTACCTTTTTCACTGTCTATACCTGTAAATCTCTGTTCTACATTGTCAATATCTGCTTGGATATTGAGCATTGCTGCAAATATAAAGCTTCATTTATCAAGTTCCAGCTGGCTGAGTCCTAGCCCAGGTTATTTCAAAGGGTGGGGGTGGCAGGTAACTGCTAAACCACCACAGTTGCTTATCAATGTAAGGAGCTTTCTCACAGTGGTTCCTAGAAGTCTGTTTATAAATACTCTGTGGATGGGAGACGAGGGAGCAATAACTTATTTTTGAATGACGCAAGAGGGAAGATGGAAGGAGATGCACAAATTTCCATCTAAACCCAGTTTTACTTTTGTACTTCACAAGGCTGCTCAAGAACGAAAATTGTCAGGAAAATCTCTGTGTTTCTTCTGGCCCTGCTGATGGTAGAAACCCTCAACCAGTCCTTGCCTCCTGTTTGTTCCTGCCCTTAGTTACCAGAGAGCAAAGGCAGAATCGATAGGAGGTTTATCTGATTTCCAGTCAGATGTCTGCCACTGGGCACGCAGTCATTGTCTGCTCATCCTTCCCTCTGATCACTTAAATTAATGGCTGAGAGCCTGAGCTCAAGAAAGCCCAAACAATTTTGTGCTGGGAGAACTAAGGCAGGGCACATTGCTGGCAAAGGGCAGAAAAAGGGAGGGTGCATAGAAAGATCTGGAGAGTTCAGAACGTTGGATTTCATCCAGAGGTTTGTGGTTGGAAGTGGATGGATGCAAGGGGCAGGAAGAAAAGAAAGAAGATAATGACAAGCAGAAATGAAATACAGGAGAGCAGGACAGAGAGCAGCAATGCAGAAAAGATTCTGAGAGAGACAGCAGGTAACAAATTAAATGTAGGTGGAATGTGAGGCTGTTAGGGGGAAATGGCACAGCTCTTCTGCACTGTGTTCCTCATGAGGAGAGAGAAGTGAGCTCCCCTCATCTTCCTGCCATCAGACCCAGACTGGTGTGTTCACTGGGGGAGAACCACGGTGAACTGAGGGTAGGGAGGAGAGGGACCTGGAGAGCTTGGACTGGTGGGCTGGGGTCAGCTGTATGAGCTTCAATGAAGCCACCAACAGGTCCTGCAGCTGAGCCACAACCACCCCATGCAGCACTACAAGCCTGGGGGAGAATGGCAGGAGAGCGGTGTGGAGGAAAAGGAGCTGGGGGTGCCGATTGACAGGAGGATGAACATGAGCCAGCAGTGTGCCCAGGGGGCCAAGAAGGGCAACAGCATCCTGGCCTGGATCAGAAACAGTGTGGCCAGCAGGAGAAGGGAGGTGACTGTGCCTCGGTACCCAGCCTTGGGTGAGGCCACACCTCGAGTGCTGTGCTCAGCTCTGGCACTGCAGCACAGGAAGGAGATGGAGGAGCTGGAGCGGGGACAGAGAAGGGCAACTGAGCTGGGGAGGGGCTGGGGAACAAGGCTGTGAGGAGAGGCTGGGGGGGCTGGGGCTGTTAGTCTGCCAAGGAGGAGGCAGCTCACTGCTCTCTGCTGAAAGGAGAGCGTAGAGAGGCAGGCACTGGGCTCTGCTCTCCAGTGACTAATGGCAGAGTGAGAGGGAACAGCCTCAAGCTGTGCCAGGGAGGTTTAGGCTGTGAGGCACTGGCACAGGCTGCCCAGGGAGGTGGTGGACATCTTTCAAAGCAGTGTGGATCTGGTGCCTGGGGACATCCTGTAGTGACAGACTTGGATGAAATGCTGGACCTGATGATCTCAGAGATCCTTTCCAGCCTGGATGGTTCTGTGGTTCTGTGAATTCATGGTGCTGATAACCAGGGTATCCAAGCAGGAGGAAACCTTCTCTGTTAACAGGGTCCTTAGAAGTCTCTGGGGTTTACCAGTGATCTATGATGGCCAGAAGAGACTTAAAAGGGTGTTGTGATGCTGGAGAAGGTTTTGAGAGGGGTGATTCATTTAGCATCTGGACAGGTCTATGGTAAAGGCCCTTTGCATTGCTGTGTTGTGGCAGTAATTGCCTCTCAAATTTGAGAGGCTACAGAGTGTGTGAACGAAAGAATTATCAGAAATCCAGGAAGGAGGTGAATATCAGGTGATATTTTCTGTATTACCCCAAATTTTCTTTCCTTCTCCACAGTGCACAAAATTTTCATGGCACTTTTGCCATATTCAGGAATGTCATCAAAGTACTTTTGTGTTAATCAGGACTCTAAAAGAAGCATTATAGAATCAGAATCACAGAATGGTTTAGGTTGGAAGGGAGCTCAAAGCTCATCCAGTTCCAACCCCCCTGTGCCACAGGCAGGGACACCTCCCACTAGATCAGGTCGCTCAAGACCTCATCCAGCCTGGCCTTGAACACCTCCAGGGAGGGAGCAGCCACAACCTCCCTGGGCAGCCTTCTCCAGGGCTCTGTCACACTCACTCTGAAGAAGTTTCTCCTCATGTTTAGCTGAAACCTTCTCTGTTCCAGTTTGTGTCCATTGCTCCTTGTCCAACAGCTGCTGACCACCCAAAAGAGATTGACCCCAGCCACTTGACCCCCACCCCTCAGATATTTGCGTACATTGATCAGATCTCCTCTCGGTCTTCTCCTCTCCAGAATAAACAGCTCCAGGGCTCTCAGTCTTTCTTTGCAGGAGAGATGCTCAAGTCCCCCAGCTGGCCACTGGACTCTCTCCAGCAGATCCTTGTCTCTCTTGAACTGGGGAACCCAAACCTGGGCAATATGCTGGTCTTCAACAAGCTGGAGCACTGCCTACTGTAACAAACCTTGGTTTCAGCAAAAAGTGAAGGATTCCAAATCTTCTAGAGGTAGTGGAAGTCACCTTCCAGGCAAGCTACAATCGTTTTTTAAATTAGGAGTTGTGATTTTTAAAGCTCCTGCAGTGATAGGGTCAGGTGGTGGTTCCAGCTGGTTCAGGTATTTCAATACATTTCTGGTTTGGAGTTTGTAATTGCCCTGGGAAGTGTACTAAGAATATGGTACATGATAGATGATACTGTTCTGTGGGATAAATTCAATATTCGTGAGCAGCCTTCAATTTTTAGTCCTTTGAAAAGAGAGAGTGATGAAGTCTGCAATCCCCTGCCTTTCCTTGGCCTTCTCAGTTCTCAGTCCTTGAGGCAAAATATTTTCAAAATTACCTCCTAAGATAGTTTCTAAAATCCTCTCTTCTATTTGTTTTCATTGGAATCAGGCACTTATTGCCATGAAATAAATAAATGCCTTCACGTTATGCACATAACTCTGTGCTTTCCTTTGAAGTCTTTCTGGAAGGCTAAAAGGCTTTGGGAGGGGATGTGTGAATTTGTAGAGATTTCTGTTCAGCCTGCAGTGTGATCTGCTCATGCTGAGACCTTTCTGGGTGTCTTTTCCAGGGGATCTGTTTAATGCACATTCACTCTTGTTGATTTAGTCTGGGGTATTAATGAGACAACACTTTTTTACCAGCACACTTAATCATAGAATCATTGAATGGTTTAGGTTGGAAGGGAGCTCAAAGCTCAGCCAGTTTCAACCCCCCTGTGCCACAGGCAGGGACACCTCCCACTAGATCAGCTCACTCAAGGCCTCATCCAACCTGGCCTTGAACACCTCCAGGGAGGGAGCAGCCACAACCTCCCTGGGCAACCTGTGCCAGTGTCTCACCACCCTCACTGTCAAGAACTTCCTCCTAACATCCAGTTTCAATCTCTCCTCTGCCAGTTTGAACCCATTCCTCCTCATCCTGTCATTACAAGACCTTGTGAACAGTCCCTCCCCAGCCCTCCTGTAGGTCCCCTTCAGATACTGCAAGGCCACTGCAAGGTCTCCTGGAAGTCTTCTCCTCTCCAGGCTGCAGAGCCCCAACTCTCCCAGCCTGTCCTCAGAGCAGAGCTGCTGCAGCCCTCTGAGCACCTTCGTGGCCTCCTCTGGACTCTAATCCATCACTTTTGTTTCAAAGAGCAGTAATAGTAATTCAGGCAGATTTTGTGCCTCTGTGACTTATGTGCATATGGCAGAGGGAAAAATCCTTTTCAAAGCTTTGCTGTTCTGACCAATGCCTAACTTCACTGTTCATCCAGTTGCTCTTGAAGACTCAGTCCATCCTTCCCTTGAATTGCTTGCTACTGCTCATTCCTCCTCCAGAAGCTCTAGATGCTATCCAAATGTGGAAGGGGAGTCCTTGCTTCCCACCCCCCTAGAAGTCTCCAACAGAGCTCAGCTGTTGCTGCTGTCACTGCTGTGAGAACAAGATAAGGACAGCAATATCCAAGCAGGGGTGTTCAGATTAGGCTGTAAAATCTCCTGCAAAAGTAGAATACTTTTGCCTGAACTAAACTCCAGACTGCTACCACCATCTGGGCAGTTTAAAGCAGACTTGACTATCTCTGCACTATCCTGCAGTGGTGTTTCCACTGGTATTTCCTTATCTCTTCCTCCAGGATTTCCACTGGTTTTGATAGGCATTAAATCAGCTTCTTGCTGTTTCCCTTTGTTGAGTCAGGATCAGGGAGCTGGTTGGGATGGTGCATTACGTCCTACTGCCTTTGTCTTTGTGCTTCAGTTACCTAACAGTTTATTTCTCAAACATTTCCAATTAAAAAAAAAATGAAAATAAAATGAATAAGCCCTAAACTGTCCCATTTGGAAGAAATTTCTGATTGCTATTTGTTGTTGTTCAGGAGATGTTGACCACCACTGCCACTTCCCTGGAGGTGTTTAAGGTGA
Organism: Psilopogon haemacephalus; assembly: GCA_013396835.1. NCBI lineage: Eukaryota > Metazoa > Chordata > Aves > Piciformes > Megalaimidae > Psilopogon > Psilopogon haemacephalus. The sequence continues at coordinate 84,553 of VWZI01004886.1, forward strand.
GGCTGGATGAGCCTGTGTCCAGCCTGATCTAGGGTAGGGTGTCCCTGGGCATTGTAGGGGGGCTGGAGTTAGATGATCCTTGGGGTCCCTTCCAACCCTGACTGATGATTCTATGATTCTATGTTTGCTTCATTGCATTAGCTGACATTTAAAATCAGATCCATTATGATCTCACCTGGCAGAACCAGCACAAGTGCACAAGAGTTAAATCAGAAAGCAATTAGGAGCAAGGGAGCCTTTAGGGTGCTGATGCTGGGAGACAAAACTGAGCTGTGTGCTAATTTTCAGCTGTGTCTAACTGATGACTACATCAAATCAGAATCATAGAATCATTGAATGGTTTAGGTTGGAAGGGAGCTCAAAGCTCAGCCAGTTCCAACCCCCCTGTGCCATAGGCAGGGACACCTCCCACTAGAACAAGTTGCTCAAGGCCTCATCCAGCCTGGCCTTGAACACCTCCAGGGAGGTTGTGGAGCACAGAATCACCCAATGTGATCACGCTGGGTGATTCTGTGCTCCACAACCACCCTGGGCAACCTGTGCCAGTGTCTCACCACCCTCACTGCAAAGAACTTCCTAACATCCAGTTTCAATCTCCCCTCTGCCAGTTTAAACTCCTCATCCTGTCGTTACAGGACCTTGTCAATAGTCCCTCCACAGCCTTCCTGTAGCCCCCCTCAGATACTGGAAGGCCACTCCAAGGTCTCCTCAAAGCTGTGCTAGGGCTCCAAGCTGCAGAGCCCCAACTCTCTCAGCCTGTCCTCAGAGCAGAGCTGCTGCAGTGCTCTGGGCATCTTGGTGTCCTCCTCTGGACTGGCTCCAACAGTTCCATGTCCTTCTTGTGCTGGGGGCTGCAGAGCTGTACACAGTATTCCGGGTGGGGTCTGAGGAGAGCAGAGTGAAGGCTGTCATCACTGCTTCAGCTCTAACTTTAGGAGCAGGTTGTTTAACACAGAGAGAGCAGCCAGCTTCAAATCTCTGGATGCTTTATCCGTGCCATTCACTTTGTCATTTTTCTGTAGGAAAAAATATTCTGACTGACTATGCCAGGAAAGACCTGGCACGTGTGAAGTAGTAATAAAATAATGTGAAATGAAGGGAAAGAGAGAAAGGAGCCAATGCCTTCTTGTTCAAGTTTGAAAATGGGTCTGAGAACTGTCACAGAGTACTGAATGTACCCAAACCAGGAGGCCTCTGGAACAGAAAATTTGTTGGATCAAATCTGGGCTTCCTTCCATGATTTTGAGTAGCCAGGTCACAAAACCCACCAGAATATTGCATCAATTGAGCCCTCCACTCTGCACTGATGAGGCTGCATCTGAAGTACTGTACCCAATTCTGGTACCCAGTTCAAGAGGGACATAGAACTGCTTGAGAGAGTCCAGCACACAGCAACAGAAATGATGAAGGGAATGGAACAGCTCTGTTAGGAGAGCCTGAGGGAGCTGGGGTTGTGCTGCTGTGCTGCTGGGAGGAGACTGAGAGGTGACCTCAGCAATGCTTATAAATATGTAAAAGGTGAGTGACAGGAGGCTGGATCCAGGCTCTGCTGGGTGATGCCCAGGGACAGCACAAGGGGCAATGCTGGAAGCTGAGGCATAGGAGGTTCCATGGAAACATGAGGAGGAATTTTTTTCCCTATGAGTGTGACAGAGCCCTGGAACAGGCTGTCCGGGGGAGTTGTGGAGTCTCCCTCTCTGGAGATACTCAAAAGCCACCTGGATGTGTTCCTGTGTGGTCTGCTCTGGATGATCCTGCTCTGGCAGGGGGGGTGGACTGGATGAGCTTTGGAGGTCCCTTCCAGCGCCTGACATTCTGTGATTCTGTGATCTTTAAAAAGTAGTAGCTGTACACTGAAACCATCCTGAATGTTTTCCAGCCATCTATGGGGAAGAAAGAGTATAAAAACATAGAACTGAAGGAGTCCTGCAGGTAAGAGATTTGCAAACTCCCTTCCTTTGTGCGTTGTTAGGAGCTCCAGAGAGAGCATTGCCACCTATGGTAAGGCAGTAAGGTTTTTACTGGAAATCATCTTTTTTCTTTTCACAAAAATTGGTATATTCCTTCTGCAAAAAAGTTCCTCTTTACCCCCAGATGTCAATACCCTTTTTTGAGTGGAGGGTTGTTTTTTTGTTTTTTTTTTCATTGTTGTTTGAGTTACAAATGCAAAGTAAATTTTATAGTTTCTCTCTTGCTCCAAGCAAATCTCTTTTACCAGCTTGCCAAGAGTTAATCTCTTTTCCCTTCTGTGTTACTTCTCCTTCTGTGCTGCTTTTAGAGGTGATCAACTCGAGCTCGAGTAGAATACCCAAGCTTTTCACTATGGGAACTCAAATCATTTACAAAGCAAGAAAACAAAGGGGGGAAAAAACCCCAAAAAACAAAAGAAATTGTTTTACAGACGCAGCCACCCGACCCAGAAGAATAGTCCCATTCATGGTGGGGGACTCGAGTTCAGTGTTTGGCTTGGCATGACCTCTGCCACACTGAAGGGTTATGCTCCCTTGGCAGGGGCAAGCCGAGGGTGCCAGGGTTGTGTCCTGCTCCTCAAATGCCACAGCAAGACATGTCTGGCCCTGATGCTGCTGCTTGCTTGTCCCCAAGTGCCACCTCTCTGATGTCCTCCCTGGAAGGAGTGAGCTTTGTTCCAGCCTGCTGGCTTTGGCCAGTGCTGTGTTTGCCTTGCCTGTGCTTGGCGCTGGCAGTGAGCACCCTGAGACCCAGGCTGCTGCTGGTTGAAACCCTTCTAGTAAGGGAGGCTGTCTGATGGCCTCCCAGTGCTGAAAGGGACCCATCAGCAAGCTGGGGACCAAGTCTTGAGGAGGACCTGTTGTGATGGGCCCCATCCATCCAGTCTGGAGGTGGGGAGGAAGATGTTCAGCATGAGAGTGGTGAGAGGCTGCAATGGGTTGCCCCTGCAGGGAGGTGTTTGGGGCCAGATCCCTGGAGGTGTTTTTGGCCAGGCTGGCAGAGGCTGTGGGCAGCCTGCTCTAGGGTAGGGTGTCCCTGGGCATGGCAGGGGGGTTGGGACTGGCTGCTCCTTGTGGTCCCTTCCAACCCTCACTGATTCTAGGATTTTAGGATTCTATGACTCTTCACAAGGTCTTGTAATGACAGGATGAGGAGGAATGGGTTTAAACTGGCAGAGGGAAGATTTAAACAGGATGTTAGGAGGAAGTTCTTTACAGTGAGGGTGGTGAGGCACTGGCACAGGTTGCCCAGGGAGATTGTGGAGCACAGAATCGCCCAGTGTGATCTGTGATCACATTGGGCGATTCTGTGCTCCACAACCTCCCTGGAGGTGTTCAAGGCCAGGCCGGATGAGGTCTTGGGTGACCTGTTCTAGTGGGAGTGCCTGAACAGACCTTGAGTGTGGCAGAGAATCTGGGTTTTTTTTACAAGCCTGTCCCTGATTCTAGGATTCTATTATGCTATGCTTCTGCTTTTCACACACTTCTCAGTTCTCACTTATTCTTCTCCTCTGTGGGTCTGAGTGGTTGCATTTACCTTAACTCTTTAATCCCATCTAACCTTTTTCCTCTGACCTCCTTGTCACCTTTTTCACATCTTAGGTCAGATCTCTCCAAATCTATTATGTGAGATATTATTGATCTGGTTATTTCTGAGGGAAGAGAAAGAGAGGGGAAGAGCTTTGGTCCAGGAGCCTCCTGGGCAGTCTGATTTTTTCAGGAGGTATTTTGTGTTTCTGTCTGCAAATATCTGTGTACATTGTGTCTCTATATGCTTGTACATTGTGCTAGCTGTAAATGGAGCTTCCTTAACTTGCAACTGACTGAGTCTAGTCTGATGATTTCAGGGGTGGGGGGTGTATGTCACTCCCAAACTTTTCAAGCTTTTTTTTTTTTTTTTTTCCACCTGAAACATTTTGCTTAGCTGCTGTTCCTCCCTCTTTTTTTTTTTTTTTTCCTCAGGTAGGTCTGAGGTGCCTGTTAGCAAGAACAAATATATACACTCCCTGAATAGACCTTGGGCATGGCAGAGAATCTTTCCCTTTTTTACAAGCCTGTCCCTGTAATAATAAATCATATGCAGGTTCTGGGCAGGCACTGAAATACAAGCGAGGCATTGGACATGTCTCATCCAATTTGTGTTAACATTTAGAGACTAAAGCTGCCTGGGCAGAGCAGCCATCAGGCCAGGCTTTACATGGGCTTTGTAAAGTGTTTTTTTTTTGGTGTTTTGTTTTGTTTTCTGGAGAGAGGCTTTAGCAGAACACAAGAGTCCACATTAAGTATTGTGCTCACACCCCTGTAACTTGGGTTGGTACTGTATATAATCAACCCAAAGCCCAGGTAGCTATTTCTCTCCTATGATTTGACAAGCAGGCTAACATTAAGGCAGAAGTGTTATTTCTCCTGTGAGATGAGCTAATCTGTTGCTAGCCACTTGAAAGGGAGGTACCCAAAAAGATAAAAGGAGGATATTATGGAAACTGCAAGCAGGGCAGATTGTGATGGCTGCTGAAAAGACAAGCCAGGAAATAGGTGATATTGTTCACAGTCTGTAATTAGCAAGAAACAAATCTCCTGCACTTGGAGTGCAGCTATTGCCACTTGCACAAAATAGGAAATAAAGTTAAATCTGGTTTCCCCCCTTTACTCTGTTCTCATGAGACCCCCACCTGGAATACTGTGTGCAGCTCTGGAGCCTCCAACACGAGATGGACATGGAACTGTTGGAGAGAGTCACAGAATCACAGAATCTCCTAGACTGGAAAAGACCTTCAAGATCCTGGAGTCCAATCCTTAGTTTCACACTGACAAGTCCTTGGCTAACCCAAATCCCTCAGCACAACATCTCAGCACTATGAATGGCTGTGGTTGGAAAGGAGCACCAGGAGCATCCAGCCCTACCTTCATTCCAGCATCCTTCATCACCAGATCATAGCCTCAAAGCTGTGCCACATCCACTCTCCTTTGAGACACCTCTAGGGATGGGGACTCCACCACCTCCCTGGGCAGCCCCTTCCAGTGCCTGACCAGTAAAGAACTGCTCAGCAAAGAACTTCCTCCCAACATCCAATCTAAACCTCCCCTCAGGCAACTTGAGGCCATTTCCTCTTGTCCTATCATTAGGAACTGGGGAGAAGAAACCAGCAGCAGCCTCACTACAACCTCCTTTTAGGTAGCTGTAGAGGGCAATGAGGTCCTCTCTTAGCCTCCTCTTCTCCAGACTAACCAACCCCAGCTCCCTCAGCAGCTCCTCACAGGTGATGTTCTCCAGCCCTCTCCCCAGCCTCCTCACCCCTCTCTGCACCTGCTGCAGCACCTCAGTGTCCCTCCTGAGCTGTGCTGACCAAAACTGGACACAGGACTGGAGGTGTGGTCTGAGCAGTGCTGAGCACAGGGGCATGATCCCCTCCCTGCTCCTGCTGCTCACACCACTGCTGATGCAGGCCAGGATGCTGTTGGCCTCCTTGGCCCCCTGGGCACACTGCTGGCTCCTGCTCTGCTGCTCTCCACCAACACCCCCAGGTCCTTTTCTGCCAGGCAGCTCTCTGCAGCCACTCCTCCCCCAGCCTGTAGGGCTGCTGGGGGCTGTTGTGGTCAAGCTGCATCACCTGGCACTTGGCCTTGGTAAACCTCATGCAGTTGGGCTCAGCCCATGGCTCCAGCCTGTCCCCATCCCTCTGCAGAGCCTTCCTACTCTCCAGCACATTGACACTGCTGCTGAATTTCCTGTCCCCTGCACACTTGCTGAGGATGCTTTCCATCCCCACAGCCAGAGTCCAGAGGAGGCCACAAAGATGCTGAGGGCTGCAGCAGCTCTGCTATGAGGACAGGCTGAGAGAGTTGGGGCTCTGCAGCCTGGAGAAGAGAAGACTTCCAGGAGACCTTGCAGTGGCCTTCCAGTATCTGAAGGGGACCTACAGGAGGTCTGGGAAGGGACTGTTCACAAGGTCTTGTAATGACAGGATGAGGAGGAATGGGTTTAAACTGGCAGAGAGGAGATTGAAAGTGGATGTTAGGAGGAAGTTCTTGACAGTGAGGGTAGTGAGACACTGGCACAGGTTGCCCAGGGAGGTTGTGGCTGCTCCCTCCCTGGAGGGGTTCAAGGCCAGGCTGGATGAGGCCTTGAGTGACCTGTTCTAGTGGGAGGTGTCCCTGCCTATGGCACAGGGGGGTTGGAGCTGGATGATCTTTGAGGTCTCTTCCAACCTAAACCATTCTATGACTCTATGAAGATACAGAGATTCCCCCCAGCCTCCCACCCAAAGCATTTCAATCTTGCCTTGAGCAAGCAAATGGCACAGCCTCGTAACAGTGTTCAACCAGAAGAACCAGCAGGCTTCTGGTCAGGTTCCTTAGGCACTGCTATGTGAGGAGTGAAATAATCTCTCCAGAAGTTTGAAAGAGCTTCCCTCCTGGGCTGGGCTGCACTTTGTATGAATTAGCACCACTCTGGCTTTGCTCTGAAACGAAACACTACCAGTCCCAAGGTGTTCAGGCAGATTTTGCTCTTAATTTTCTTTTGATAGTTGCAGTGAGCACATTTAGAACTGAAGCAGCCAGTTCAGGTTTTTCACAGAAAGTGCAATTATAGATTTTTCTCCTTATATCCTTAGAGCTTTCAGTTTTTGCCTTTTCTAGTAATAAAAGCTGACTACTTCCTTTCTGCCTCAAACCTGCTCTATTTCTGCCCTTCAGATGAATGAGGACAGGCTTAGTTAGGCAAGTGTGGAGAGAATAGAAGAGAGGAGAGTAGAGTAGAGTAGAATAGAATAGAATAGAATAGAATAGAATAGAATAGAATAGAATAGAATAGAATAGAATAGAATAGAATAGAATAGAATAGAATGGATTAGAATCTGCCAGGTTGGAAGAGACCTCCAAGCTCATCCAGTCCAACCTAGCACCCAGCCCTAGCCAATCAACCAGACCATGGCACCAAGTGCCCCATCCAGTCCCCTCCTGAACACCTCCAGGGATGGGGACTCCACCACCTCCCTGGGCAGCCCATTCCAATGCCAATCACTCTTGATGTGAAGAACTTCCTCCTAACATCCAGCCTGAACCTGCCCTGCCACAGCTTCAGCCTCTGTCCCCTCCTTCTGGCCCTGGCTGCCTGGCAGCAGAGCCCAACCCCAGCTGGCCACAACCTCCCTCCAGACAGCTGCAGAGAGCAATGAGCTCTGCCCTGAGCCTCCTCTTCTGCAGGCTGCACACCCCCAGCTCCCTCAGCCTTTCCTCTTGGGACTGTGCTCCAGGCCCCTCACCAGCTTTGTCACCCTTCCACCTGCCCTCCTGTTTTCCCACTCATGAGTATTTCAAGAGCCTTGTAAAAAGGAAACTCATAACAGCCTGGTGTTTAATTGCAACCTATAATAAGTTTTACCACTTAGAGATGTGTGTGGCTCTGGGTTTTCCTGATGGATTTTAATAGGGTCTTTGGGAGGGGTGTTTGATTTTTGTTGTGTGCTTTTGGGGTGGGTTTTTTTTTGGGGTGATCTTTTTTTGCAGTTCTTTGGTGTTTTGGGTGTGTTTGTTTTTGGTGTTTTTTTTTTTTTTTTTGGGTGAAAGAAGAAAGAAATGACAATGATGCCCTTAAGGACGAATGAATTCTGGATAAGGATAAGATGCTGCATTATTTTTAACGGTCCAATCATGCACAAATCCACCTCTCTGTATGTCTCAGAGCTGGGGAGAAGAACTGAAATCCTATCTCTGTACCATATTGCATAAACCTGGAGCTGCGTTGTGAGACTTTGTTCAACAAGAGGATTTAAGCTGGAATGCTTTATAAATGTGAAAAAGGAATCTTGCCTCAGTGGGAGGTGTATCAGAATGATTTGGCATTAGCATATCTCTGGCTCTCATTGGCATGCACACAACTTTGGTGACTGTTTAAGAAAGCTGCAGTAAAGCTGCAATTGTTTGGCACTGAGGTGCTCAGCAGCTATGAGCCAAGGAGCAATGGATACAAACTGGAACAGAGAAGGCTCCAGCTCAACATGAGGAGAAACTTCTTCAGAGGGAGGGTGACAGAGCCCTGGAGCAGGCTGCCCAGAGAGGTTGTGGAGTCTGGAGACTTTCCAAACCCACCTGGATGTGTTCCTGTGTGAACTACCCTGGGTGATCCTGCCTTGGCAGGGGTGGGGGGTTGGACTGGATGATCTCTGGAGGTCCCTGATAACCTCTATAAAGGTCTGTGATTCTGTGTGAAATATGAGATAAACCAATTGAAATCACGTTCTTCAAAGAGCTCACAGTGCTGGAGCGGGTCCAGAGGAAGGTGACAAAGCTGTAAAGGGCCTGGAGAATAAATGTGATGAGCACTGAGTGAGGGAGCTGGGGATGGTTGCTGTGGAAAAGAGGAGCTGAGGGCAGAGCTCATTGCTGTCTGCAGCTACCTGAAGGGACATTGTGGAGAGGCTGCTGCTGGGCTCTGCTCACAGGGAACTGGAGACAGAACAAGGGGGAATGGCCTCAAGCTGAGCCTAGGGAGGAAAACATTAGAAAAATGTTTTCCATGGAGAAAGTGGTGAGGGACTGGAATGAGCTGCCCAGGGAGGTGGTGGAGTCCCCCAGCCTGGCTGTGTTTCAGGGTGGTTTGGATGTGGTGCTTATGGATATGGTTTAAGGTGAATCTTGCAGAGCAGGGTTCTAGGTTGGGCTTGGTGATCCCGAGGGGCTGTGCCAGCCTGGGTGTTTCTGTGTTTCTGTGATCCTTCCCTGCTCTCTGGAAACCAAGTAGAGGCTTTTCACGTGGCGGAAGCAACGAGCATCCCTCAGGGCCATAGGCACAGCACTGACTTGGAGGTCATCTGATGAATCATTGCTGATCCTTTCTGCAAGGGTTTGCCAGCCTTGGTAGGTTTCACTGCAGAAATTGTTGTGCTTGTGAGATCACAGCACTGGGCAACATAAATAACCATGTGTCAGGTTTGCACCCAGCTCTCTTCTAATCCATGACTGTTTGGACACCGAGGAAGCACACAATTTATAACAATAGATCATCTCTCTCTCTCTCTCTGCAAACAACTCAGTGTTGAGCTCCCCGTTGGTATTTGCTCAATTTGCTTGGCTTGGGAGTGGAGTAAGGAACCTGTTATAAAAGCCCTGTAAGAGCTGCCTGGTAAATAGCATCATTTGTTCCCTAGCAGGGAGAGGGAAGAGGGAGGGTGTAGGCTGAGGAGCCATATCAATAAGTGCTTTGGTTTCCATCACAAGGGCATCACTTTTTTATTTCTCCACATAAGGTGATAATGAAGAATGATGACCTCATGTCTAGACCTAAGCTTTTAAACTTTGTGGCAGCACTGGGGGCTTCAGTGTTTTTCAGAACACGATCAATCAAGTGCCAAAGAAGTGTCAGGCTAATTACCTCTGAGACTTTCTAAAACTCTGTGTTCTTTCCTCATAGAAATGTATTTTTTTTAAAATAAATTGCTTTGTTTGAAGCATGAACTTGGTTATGGTTCTCCACCTTTCTCTGCCTCTGCTTTGTAGCTGTGGAAGTGCTAATGTTGTGAACATCAACGTTTGGCAGTGTTTCTTTCTAAGTTTAATGTCACTCTTTCCCTCTTCAGCATTTATTGGGGTATAAATGCATTGATCTCACGGTAGCCTGTTTGAACTAATTGGAGGATTTAAAGGAGAAATTAGATTATAGGCTGAGAGGAAAGCACTGAAGATGCTGCTTCACTCACAGCTTTACTGAGAAAGAAAAAAAAAATTGTTTTAAGGGTTGTAACCCAAATACAGATAAGTCAGAGTGCCTCAGACCTCTCTGGGCTGTGACTGGCTCCTTGCATGGCTCCTTTCTCCCTGCCTCTCGTAGCTGATTCTGAATAATTCCACTAACTTCTTTTCCAACTGCTAATCCCCCCTGGCCCATCTACCTTTGCCTATCTGCTGCATCAACAGGTGGTGAGATAAGATTGGGGAAAGGGGGAAAGGTGGTAGGGGTGGTTAGAAACCCCTCTAAGGGATTTTGATCTCTGGGAGGGCTGTGGTGTTTCTGTATTACCTTTTAACTGCCTATATCTGTAAATACCTGTTGTACATTGCAAATATCTGCTTGGATATTGTGCATAGGTGTAAATATAAAGCTTCATTCCTTAACTTCCAGCCCACTGAGTCCTAACCTGGGTTATTTCAAAGTGGGGGGGAGGCAAGTAACTGCTAAACCACCACAAAGCTGTAAATATAAAGCTTCATTTATTAACTTCCAGCCTACTGAGTC